>BMAU01020961.1:0-600000 GCA_019973935.1 Trichonephila clavipes
AATAAATTTATCGGTCCATATAAAATATACACAAGTATGCGCAAACCTAGAATCGATACCTACAACGTCGACAGAAATGTGGTTCTGATGGCCCAACCAAACCAAGTACTTTTGTGCCGAATACCCGAAAACCATGGCCTAACAAATGAATGTTACATTACGGGCGCAAACTTTTACTTTAACATTTTTTTCGACATTATCACCATACTCAAGATTGCTGTGATATTGTTTGTCTTCTTTCCATCTGTATACCAATTCTTTTATTCTCTTATTATTAGTTTTGATTTTCACGATGCATATTTGTCTTGGTTTAATCAATTGTTTTTATTTGTAAAGCTTGCTCTCCCTCTGCCGCCTTTCAGTGCCATCTCAGCGAAATTTTGAAATACGACTGTATTTTTACATGCGAGGACGCAATGCTTGGTCGTGATGGCCGATGTAGGAATGGATGTGCACACATATCGTATCCCTCCTATGTTCCTTAATGACGTAATGCCAAGAGAGAGCGCCACCTATCTGGACAAGTCGGTTCGAGGATAACGAGTAAACCAGACTCGAATAGAACGATTGCGCGGGGAGACGACCGAGAGAAGCGACGGCGATGAGACGATGACGAGGGCGCTGGAACGAAACGCCTCGTGGAATCCAACGATCTAATGATGTTTCGATTACTTTTTACTAACTTTTAGCCCTCCTTGTAAATAATTCCCCTTAATAAATGTATATTTAACTCAATCTGGCCGTTGTCACTCTCTATATGGAGGCTCGGCCTTTCCCTTAACTTAAAAATCCCCTAGAAAACCGGAAGTAAAAGGACGATGACGATGCAAGATAAGTGAATTTATTCAATGTGTTCTTCAATGTGTGTTGGACGATTTTATTCAAATTCAAGTGCATTTTATTCTTCAAAGCGTTTTTCAACGTGTGTTTGACGATTTCATTCAATTTCAAGTGTTGTGTGAAAATTCACGATTGTGAAGATTTATTCGATAATTTTGCCGACACATCAAGATTTTCTTCAACACTATTATACATTCATGAAAGTTAATATTCAACAATCAAGACGTTGTATGCAAAAGTTTACCGTGAGTTTTTATTTCCATTGTTTTTTACAAACTCTCAGTGATTGTGAAAATATATTTTGAAACTGCTAATGTGACTGTGATACGATATATTTTTTTTTTTTTAACTTGTACAACTGCTACTAGTGACATTTTATTCTAGACTTTAATCTTTTCATAGCGTATTAATTTTTTTTTTTCTGTGTTGAAATATTTTACTCATATATCATTTTAAGTGATCTGCAAATATTTGTATATTTTACGTATTTTGGTTCAATTTAAGTGATTTATTATGTCTTACTTAACACTGAATGATATCCCAGTTATCGCGCAAGCTTTGAAATTTGGCAATACGCAAAATGTAAAATTATTGTATTCTGTTGTTTTTTAACGATCACCCATTCAGTAGGACTCTAGAGAACAATTGCGAAAGTTTACGGGTTTCGCACAAGATTTTGATATTGAAGACTACTCCGCCGTTATTTTAAAAAAAATTAAACCTACCCGATTTAATCTGTTTAGCTAATTTTTTACAACTAGAAACAAATGGAACTGCCGAAGAACTTTGTAATAATATTTTGTTTTCACTAGCTGATTTATCCGCTTTTCATAATAAATTAAATACACGAGATGTAGAAGAATGCCCCCGCGGATGCAGAAAAATTCCTTTGCTTCCCCCACTTTCTACAGACAGGAAATCGGCTGACGCACTTAACCAAATTAATGAGTCAGCTGTTCCTCTATTTCGAAAAACGATTTATCGTGGCTTTTGTTAAAGATTTACTTCTAACTCTTCGTTCTTTCAGTGCAGATGACT
Organism: Trichonephila clavipes; assembly: GCA_019973935.1. NCBI lineage: Eukaryota > Metazoa > Arthropoda > Arachnida > Araneae > Nephilidae > Trichonephila > Trichonephila clavipes. The sequence goes on from BMAU01020961.1 coordinate 1,879, forward strand.
CATACTCAATTGAACATTTTTTTCTGATGTGGAGGAAAATTTAACGTTTTGCCCAATAACCGAACAACAAAAAATTGTTTTTGTAAAACGGCTTTTGACAGGAACTGCAAAATTATTTATTCAATCTCAGCGTGGTATAAACTCTTACAGTTGTATAAAAACATTACTTATTCAGGAATTCGGAAAAAATTAAATCAAGCTCAATTGCATAAGGAATTACAACATAGAAAATGCGGCGTAATGAAACGGTATTCCAATATTTAGTCGCTATTCGGGAATTAGCGAATCGAGGTCAAGGGTTTCTCGACGAAACTTCAATTATGGAATATTGTATTAATGGAATCCCCGATTCTCCTTCAAAATAAGCTAATATTATATGGATGTACAACAATTCAGGAAATTTAAAGAAAATTAGGAATTTATGACAAAATATTTCAAAATAAAAGCAAAAATCACTCTTATGATACGTCGCGTAGTCCAAACTTTAGTAGCCAACGCCGTGATGTTGAAAGTACACTTCATAAACATCGAAATGATAGATATCCAAAATTCAATGCACCAAAGCCTAATTCAAAATTTGAGAATAAAAATTTCAGAGATAGGAATCACGTAACTTGTTTTAATTGTTCGGGATCCGGTCATATTTCTAAATTTGCCCAGATAAACATCGTGGTCCAAAGTGTATATTATGCGAAAATTTTGGCCATAAATCTGATGCTTGTCCTCAAAAAAATATCCCTTCTTCTAATAATGTTGATGAAATTACCCCATTAACTACTATGTAAAGAAGTTAAAATTTTATCTAAAAAATATTATCTTTAGTTGATACCGGAAGTCAAGTAACCTTAATGAAAGAAAGTGTGTATGGAATCAATTAGGCTCCTTCTTTAATAAATAGTGGTAATATACTAACTGGTTTTGGCCTTTCAAAAACTCATGTAATTGGTTCGTTCAACTCAACTGTTTCAATTGACAACCAAGACTTTCCTGTTAAAATTAATGTTGTCCCCAACCACTCAATGAACTTTGATATTATTATCGGTTGTAATCTAATTAAACAAGCTAATTTGACTATCACCCCTGGTAGTGTTATGTTTTCTAAGCTACAAAACGAAGTATCCGACGCTTCTCCACAACCATTTGTTTTCGCAATTTCTGACGACATTCTTAAATTTGATATTGGCACTGAAATTCCAAAACAAATTCGTAATGATGCTGAGGCATTACTCGTATGTTATAGGCCGAATAAAATCAAAACGACGGATATTGAGTTAAGCATTACCGTGACGGACGACAAACCAATTTATCATTCTCCAAGACGGTTACCTTTTACTGAACGTGATATAGTAGATAAACAAATAGATGAATGGATACAAAATGGTGTTATTGAACCATGTTCATCTGCTTATGCTAGCCAAGTCCTAGTAGTCCGCAAAAAAGACGGCAGTCCACGAGTCTGCATTGATTTTCGAAAATTAAATCGTGTGTTAGTTAAGGATCACTATCCTCTGCCCCTCATTGAGGATATTTTAGATAAACTTCAGGATACTAGAGTTTTCAGTACCATTGATTTACGTAATGGTTTTTCCATGTGCCTGTTAACAAACAGAGTCGCCCATATACCTCCTTTGTAACACAAAATGGTCAATTTCAGTTCCTTAAAAATGCCTTTCGGACTCTCTACATGCCCTTCAACGTTTCAACGTTTTATCAATACAGTTTTCGTGACTTAGTTGTTCAAGGAATTGTTCTCCTTTACATGGATGATATAGTTATCCTTTGCTAAAATGAATCTGAGGCTATTGAGACTCAAAAGTTCTTCAAGTGTCCAGTGATTACGGATTGGAAATAAATTTTGATAAATGTCAATTTCTGCATAGGAAAATTGAATTTTTAGGCCATATTATTGAAAATAATAAACTTTTTCCTTCCCCTTCTAAAACTAAATCTATTTGTCAATTACCCCGAACCAAAAACAACTAAAGAAGTTCAACGTTTTTTAGGTCTCACTGGATATTTTCGTAAATTTATCCCTGCTTATTCTGTATTTGCTAAGCCACTTAGTGATCTTTTACGTAAAGATACTCCTTTCAATTTTGATGTAAAACAAAAAGCTTCCTTTGACGAGTTAAAACGTTTGCTCTGTCAGAAACCTGTCTTAGGTATATATCGACAAAATTGTGAAACCGAAATTTATACTGATGCATCAATCGACGGACTTGCTGCTGTTTTATTACAAAGATTCCCCGATGATAATTCTTTACATCCTATATATTACATGTCTAGAAAAACGTCCGAAACGGAGAGAAAATATACCAGCTACGAACTCAAAGTTTTAGCAATCATAGAAGCTCTCAAAAAATTTAAAGTGTACATTTTAGGAATGCCTTTCAAAATAATTACTGATTTTAATGCATTTACAAAAACTATGAGTAAGAAAGATCTAAACACACGAATCACGCGTTGGGCCCTGAATTTACAAGATTATGATTACACCATTTTACATCGCTCTGGCTCACAAATGGCCCATGTCGACGCTTTAAGTAGAATACAGGTTTTAACAAACCAGTGTAATGATTCTATTGTGCATAGGATAAAAGAATCTCAAGAGCTGGACCCACACATTCTTTCCATAAAAGCTCTTCTTCAAAAGGGTCCATATGATAACTACTGTATTAAAAATAATATACTATATAAATTTATTGACGGTGCCGAAGTCCTTGTTATTCCCGACGAGATGCAGCATCACTTTATCAAAAATGCTCACGACAAAGGACATTTTTCAGTTAAAAGAACTCTAGAACATATAAAAAATAAATATTTTATACCGCACCTTCCAATCAAAATTGAAAAATATATTTCTAATTGTGTAACATGTATATTGAAAAAATAAAAAGTCTGCAAACAAGAAGGGATTTCTCCATCCTCTTGTCAAAGATGATATACCACTAAATACATACCATATCGATCATCTTGGTCCTTTAGCAACTTCAAGTAAAAACTACAAATTCATTTTAGCTGTCATTGACTCTTTCACTAAATTTGTTTGGTTATACCCCACAAAAACTACATCTACTTCTGAGGTAATAAAAAATTAGACATTCAAAAAACTACATTTGAAATCCTCGTTTTCTTATCACTGATCGTGGAACTACTTTCACTTCTGACGAATTCCGCACTTATTGTTCGAACAAAAAATTACACTTCACCATATTACTACAGGTTTGCCACGTGCTAATGGTCAAGTAGAACGCATTAATCGAACAATTATTCCTGTCTTATCTAAGATGTCAGAAGACGATCCCACGAAATGGTTCAAACATGTTCCTTCACTACAAGAAGTCTTAAACTCAACATTCCAACGAAGCATTAACACCACTCCTTTGAATTACTCCTTTTGGAACACAAATCAATAACAAGACTGATTTGCGCATTCAACAATTAATCGACGAACAACTACAACTCGAATTTAATGAAAACAGAGAACTCCTACGCAAAGCCGCAAAAGCGCAAATACTTAAAGTGCAAAATGAAAACAAAAGTCTTATAATCTTCGACGAAAATCTCTTATTTATACAGTGTTAAGGACTTAGTTGCTATTAAAAAAACGCAACAAGGACCTGGACAAAACTCTGCAATAAATTTATCGGTCCATATAAAATAACACAAGTAAAACCTAACGATACCTACAACGTCGAAAATGTGGAAATTTTGATGGCCCAACCAAAAACAAGTACTTGTGCCGAATACTTGAAACCATGGCCTAACAAATGAATGTTACATTACGAACGCAAACTTTTACTTTAACATTTTTTCGACATTATCACCATACTCAAGATTGCTTTTGTATTGTTTGTCTTCTTTCCATCTGTATACCTATTTTTTTTTTTTATTCTTTATTATTAGTTTTGATTTTCTGATACATATTTGTCTGTTTTAATAATTGTTTTATTTGTAAGTTTATTTCCTCTAGCTTTTCAGTTTTATTTCATGAAATTTTGAAATACACTGTATTTTACATGCGAGGACGCATGCTTGGTCATGATGGCCGATGTAGGAATGGATGTGCACACATATCGTATCCCTCCTATGTTCCTTAATGACGTAATGCCAAGAGAGCGCCACCTATCTGACAAGTCGGTTCGAGGATAACGAGTAAACCAGACTCGAATAGAACGATTGCGCGGGAGACGACCGAGAGAAGCGACGGCGATGAGACGATGACGAGGGCGCTGGAACGAAACGCCTCGTGGAATCCAACGATCTAATGATGTTTCGATTACTTTTTACTAACTTTTAGCCCTCCCTTGTAAATAATTCCCCTTAATAAATGTATATTTAACTCAATCTGGCCGTTGTCACTCTCTATATTATTAGAAAGTTCTAGCTTACTTCAATTTTTAGCACTGTATATACCACGTGTCAATATGACTGTTACAATATAAATATTGCAGAACCTTATATATATATTCAGCATCTCTATCTATTATTTGTATGATATTAATGTTTTTCAATTTCAAGTTTATATTTATATCTTTAATTTTTTTTTAAAAAAAACTAAGTTAATTTCCATTAAAATGAAAAAAAAAAGATGTTTTTCTCAGAATCAAAAATTTGCCTCGAAACCAAAATTCAAAATGCTCCGTGCGTTGCAATTTTTGTCGAATTATAACAAAACTTTCCAAAAGTATTCATCTAATGTATAGTTTTAAATTGTTGGATGCATTGTAATAATAGTGATAGGGTGTGAAAGAAGAAATTAAAGTTTTTTATGTTGGAAATCATTAAAATTCTTGAAATTTTTATATAAAAATTTGCGTTTACCCATATTTTGTAAATTATCATATAAAACATTACATTGCATGCATACATTTGTAAAGAATTGCTTTAAAAAGTTAAATCAGGTGAAAATATGAAATTTAAAAAGAAATCAAAACGCATGGAACGTTTTGAAATTTTAAATTTCTTAAAAACTACTCATTTTATTCTCACCAATTTTTTATATGGTTTTAGTTCTAAGTTACATAGAGCCAGTAAAAATTTGGGTCATGCTTGTAAAAAGTTTAAAAAAAATTACCGTCCATTGTAGTCTTAAAATACAAATTAATGAAGCCCTATGTAACACTTTCACAACTATCAAATTAATTACACCGAAGCATATATATGATTTAAAAACTCACTTCTTAAACTGTATTTAGAAATTCCATTCGATTGAAAATTTAGTAAACACAATCTTTTATTGCCAAACTATTGGAAGAATTGTTGTGTTGCCACTAAATTTTAAAACAATAGATTGTTTGTATTATTTCCTTAAAAGAATTTTAAAACTGTATATCCAACAAACTCTCCTTAAACTAATTTTTGACAGATTTTGAACCATTTAAATGCCTACTTCGGGTAGATTAAAGACTCACATCCGATTTTTTTAATGTATAAAATTCATTATAATTTGACTTCTAGGTAACGTAAAAACAAAACAAAGTATATATCCCAAGGCTAAAAGAGGAAAGGTTTGTTAAAGTTGCTGTTGAATGGGGAGAGGGGTGGGTGCTAGCTCAGGGCGAATAGACGAAAAGCACAAAAGAAATTTTAAAAGCCGTAATTTTTAATCTATTTTTTCAATCTTTGAACAGATTACGGATAATACTATTCTACATATGGAAAAAAAGTTTCCTTATATTATTTTTATAAATAATACAGATATTAAATATTTAATTAAAATTTTGAGTATTTTTTGAAAAATCGTAAAAAAAAAAATTTCGTCATTTTTTTTATTTTTTATGACTGATTCTAAAAGAGAAAAGCATGAAATTGTTTAGAAAAAAATATCAATTCATTAACTCGAAAGGAAACTTAAAGGGAATGATTTAGAAACCATTTTTTATAAAAGCGTATAAATTTTGACTCATTTTAAAAAAAATCATAAAAAATAGAAAATATCGTTCTTTTGTTGAAAGAAAAATGTACCATATCGTGGCGAAAAAAATGATCTTTCCGATTCTGTAATTATTTTTTGTCTGAGATAGATAGTATGAATTAGATGCCGCTTTTTAAAACGGGGGATTCGGAACTTCATTCATTGCTAACCGTAACTGGTAACGCGTAATGGAAAATTCTCCCTACTGTGCCATAAGAAGTTAACTTTCTGATATCGCATTTCTATTCACCCTTTTTTCCACGATTCTAAGCGATTTATATCGCGATTTATTTTGCTGGTACCCGAGCCATCTAATTTTCGTTTTCGTTAAGAAATTAACTTCAAAAATTAAGTCAATTCCAACTCAGATCAGCAAAGCAAAGTTTTATTTTAGCTACTTTTTATTAAATAGTTACAATTAATATAAATATGTATATACATATGGCAGAATCATAACATTTAGTGGTAAATAATTTTTATTAATTACCATTAAAGTATTGTATCCAAAACAATCGTGTCTATAAAATTTCTCAGTTCAACTGAATGCTTTAAAACGTGAGAAAACTAGGTGATTTTTGTTCCAATTGAAGGCTTCCTAATATTTCTCATTTATAATAGCATTTAGTGAATCAGTTTATCATCGTTAATTTTTTCTTTCGGTTTATCTACTGCAGGTTATTTCACCCATAATTCCCATAACAGAAACTTACTACTGCTATCACTTTTCTGTTAAAACTTTTATTTATATTTGCATTCATTCACATCTGTTTTTTCTATAATGCATGCTAATTTTCTCTCTTACACTGAAACATTTGTTTTTGTTAAAGTATTATTTACTTTCTAGCATGCTAATTTTCTCTTACATTGAAATATTTGTCTTTGTTAAATTATTTACTTTGAGGCCAAATTGCAATTATTTTAAAATTATATACAATGTGAATATATTTATTTGAAAAAATATTTTATTTTTTTGGTTATATATATATATATATATATATATATATATATATATATATATATATATATATATACCACTCCATACAGGGGTTTTGCCTCCCTAAGAAAATATAATTGCCATAATAGGTAAATTTTATGTTTTTAAAACTTAACCCGTGCAAAGAACGGGCATTTGAGCTATTTTAAATAAAAATACATTTTTTGAGACATTTATAAGTTAACTATGCAACGATTGATTAATGAAAATCTGAAAAAGTCTTTAAAATTGAAATTTGAAGATAAATCTTATATCTGAAAGGGGAGGGGAAAATAGTTCTATACACTCAAAAAACGACGGGCTATAGACATAAAAAAAAGTGTCTGACGATGGAAATGTGGTGAAGAAATTTCGAAAAAGGGATTGTAATGATGTTAATATAGATATCACACACGCACACACCAGGAAGGGCTGGCAGCAAGAGGGGAGGGGGAATTTCCATGACAATATGTTATGCATTCAAAAATGTTCGTGCAACGCCGGGGGTACAGAAAGAAACCTGTCAAACAATGAAAAGAAGTGAAAAAATTTCGTAAAAGGTAATTTAAAGTTATACACTGAGTAAAAGCCTTTGCAAGGCCAGGCTTGGAAGTGCTGATTTTGTGAAGGGAAGGGAAAATATATAAAAATAGAGAAAGAGCCCGTGCAACGCCGGGCCATGCAGCTAGTTGAATAATAAAGCAGATCAAAATATTATAGGTATTTCATGTAAAGACAATTACATAAAAGTATTGTATCTGTGTTATTAAATTTTTTTGTGTACACATTCCACTATTAAATCTTTTTTTTTTTACTATTATAATTTTTTTGGTTTGTTAGCCGCACACGTTGAGAAATATTTTTCACTTAAATATACTGTTCTGAATTGAATTAAAATGTTTATTACTGTTTGAGAAATCCTGTGCATTTTGCATGGATTTGCAATCTAAAATTTAGGAGTCACTTTTTAAAAAAAATTTAGAGTTTAGCAACAAAACTATTGATAAATCGATAATTGTCCCCATTACAAATATTTTGCTTTCGACAAATGTAAAAATAGACATTTTTCATTAGGAAACTATTTATTTGCGCAAAAACATTGTACTAATGAGTATAATTTTTTTTTACAAAACCAAGGATTGTAAACAATAAAATATTCGTAAACCTTTTTTAATATGAATAATTACATTAAAATAAAAGTATTACAATATAAAGTTATGTGTGAGAAAAATTTCAGTCTTATTGACTTAAATTTATATATATATATATATATATATATTACTTGTTTTAAATATAATTTTTGATAAATATCATAAGTTATCAGCTAAGTTTACAATCTAAGCAGTTTTTGTGGTAGATATTGATTACATTAAACATACCATGCAAAAAAATCAGAAATTTCATAAATACTTATAACAAATAATGTTTTACAATATATTAAAGAAAAATGTATTTTATGCGTTCGGGAGGGACAGCATAAAAATCTCCAACGTAGAAAATATGCCAAAGATATACGAAATAGTGAGAAAGTGCTTCCAAACAAAATAAATAATTATAAATTAAACATGGTCATTTTTTCAAGAAATAGCTAAATTTCTCATTTTACGCGTGAAGAAATTTGCATAAAAACTGCTACTCGTCGTAATCTAAAACACGCACCGTGTGATGACCTGGTTCAAAATCATTCTTGATTATATTTGAATTCATTTGTTTTTTTAATGAATTTGGTGATAAGTTTATGGCGATGGGATATCGTTATAAACTAGTAATAGCCAGTACCCGAGACGATCGTTTTGGCGTGATGGCTAAGATACTGATTATCGGAAGGGAAGGTACACAGATCGAGTCCTCCTTCATTGATGACCCTGTCCGTATAAAGAGAACTGCACCCTTCACGCGCAGCAGTCGTGGTGCCATCTATCCACTGCAAAAGCAACCAAGCCGTCAGACACATGACGCAATTAAGCCGTCACACAAATAGTTTAACCCACAAAGCCGTCTCACACATGACGGGACTCACAAGTCGTCACGCACAACTACTCACACGCTCGGTACGAATATTGCATCGTTCGTTCGTTTTAAACCTCACGATCATAGCTCTTTTTAGAATTGTTATATATTTTTAAAAATTTGTCAAATATTCGATTGGATTCATGTTAGGTTTAAATTCGAGGGCCAAAACAGGGCTTGAACCTCAGTTGATTGTTCCTCGGTTCCCTCGTTAGGACATGCTACTTTATCATGCTAGTAAAAATCATCAGCAGATAGAAATACTGTTACCATGAAGGGGCACACCAGGTCTGTTATGATGTTCAAAGAGCACACAAACGACAAGGATTTTACCATGGGGACGATGAATTATCATGTCCTCCATTGTAATATCCCCGCCAAAGCTATTCATACAGCCATCTGTGCAACCGGGGTTCAAAATTTCTATAGAAAATCAGCCTATTCGCACTAGCTCTTCAAAGTGATTGCCCAGAAAACCAGAGTCTTTGGAACAGGTGAATTTATTCCATTTTTTAGGGTCTATTGTCAATATTCATGACCCATTGTTTCGATGTTTGATTGTAGATGTTCTGTTGTTGAGAAGTTCAAGGTCACGATAAGGATGCCGTATGTCTGGTCCCATATCAGCAGTGAGTACTGCACTGCTGATGTAGTGTGTATATATTTGTGCACAGTTTCTCAAACTGTGTGGCGTGCCCACTTAGGGGACGGTGCGTGATAACTCTACGAGGCGGGAGCGAGCACGTTAAAAAAACGAAAACAAAAGATTATTTTAAAAAATTATTAATTTGCTGTAAGTAAAACAACCAAATGCCTTCTGACATAATAAAAAAATAGAATACATACTTACACTGATGCAATACACTGATAAAAGTACCTGTACTGTAAGAACAAGTTTGATAATTACCAGCGACCTTACGGGTTTGTATTAAAAATTATCTTGATAATTTGTACGGTTTATAATTAAACCCTTGATTGCCGAATAAAAGTTACGCGATTCGTTCCCCAATGCCACCGTTTTCCACATAGATGCTCATATATGATTCTTTTTGGTGGGGGGGTTACGGAGAAAAGGGATGAATAAATAAATCTTCTGAAATAAATAAATTCTTCGAAAACACTGTCAAAGTCCTTTTATTGCATTCCAAAGCCTTCGGAATGATGTTATGCACAGTAGTGGACGGTAAAGATCGTATATATACATCCAGAAAATTAACACATTGGCTGAACGAGACGTTTATATACGCCGGTAGCACTTAAGAGGCTAAAGTCGTATTGTAGCTTTAGTGTCAAACTATTGTATTAATGGATTCAATACATTATTATTGCATGGAGGGGGGAGGCATAGTGAAACTTATGATTGAATGAATATTGAACGAATATTGAAAGTTTGAGAAGCAATGCTGTAGGCTTAGTAACTCTATACACGTGCACGTAAAATTCATAACAATCTCTACTCCTTTCCTTTCTAGAATTATTGCGCAATAGCCGACAAACCACTGGTCTGTGACTTGTCATTGCGCTATATATATGCCATTTTCGGTAAGTACTCACAACGTCAATTTGTGACAACCCACATGTTACGGAACTTCGCTACGGAAATCGATGTCCTTAGGTGCCGAACCACATCGGTTTGACATTTATAGAAATCTAATTAATCAGCTGATTTTTCATTCATGTATTAAAACACTCTATCTGCGGAAAGATAGCGCATGAGCAATTTATAAGCTATATTATCCAACCGCGCATGCTGCGTGGTTTTTTTACGGGCCGAGTTAATGGCTGTCAGTAAGGGGTGATCATAACACAGGGTGTTTCTAAATGAATATCGGAGTTTTAACGCTTTATGATATTTAATACGTATAGCTTATAAGTATAATTCATACATCGAATAAAAGAGCAAATGAAATAGTTTCGCTTGCTGCCAAGTGTGCGCATGTGCACGAAACGTTTGCAATCCCCCCCTTTCCCTCCGATCAGCGCGCTGTGGCCGCGGTAGCGGAGTGGTACATAGGTATCGGATCATGGCTTGAATTGTCACGAGTTCGAGACCAGTACCACTAAAGACCCGCCATGTAGTACAACGATGCACGATAAATCTGTCGAGAGCAGAAACGTCCTCCCGTTGGTGTGGTGTGGTAGTTAGGAGAGGGGTGCCAGCTCAGGTGTTGTCCACGTATTTTGACCATGGTTCAAAATTACGTGGTCCGTCGCCAAAACCCCTTGTGTAGCTAAACAGTGCGACGTTAATATTCAATTAATCAATCAATCAACCGATCAGCGCGCTAGAAGAAAACTAGCGACTAGTGAACAGAAAGCGTTTTATGTTCACCACTTTGCGAAGACAGAATCTGTTATTACTGTGTAACGAGCATTTCGTATTAAGTTCGGTTATCAAAAACGAGACCCACCTATATTGAATGTTTTTTGTACCCTATCTCGGCAGCCTTTCGTTTTCGGAAAACCAATTGTAGCTTGTTCTGCCTATCTTGATGCTCTACAAATATGACTATTTTCTCAATTGGTAGAAAGTGAAGCAGATAACTTCATTTAGCAAGAAGATGGTGCACCGCTTCACAGGCATCTCTCAGTACACGATTGGTTGAACATCACTGCACCCGACCAATGGATTGGCAGGTAAGGGGCCTCACGATAAAGCTTGTTCCGCATGGCCTCTACGTTCACCCGATCTGAAGCCATGCGATTTTTATCTGTGGGAAATAATTTTGGATTGTGTGTACATTCCTCCACTACCAACTGATGTTCCAGACTTAAGACTCGGGACTGTAGGAACTGTTACAAGCATTAAGGTATCCGACTACGTTCGGAACCGTGATTTTGCAAAAGCGTACAAATAGACAATATTTATGATATTAGAAAATGTATATAAAATTGTTTTAAGAATAGTATTACAATAAAAAATTATTTAAGTACAATATTTTGACAAAAAAATGGACATAGAATGACCAATTTTCAAAATATTATTCTTTTGCGAAAAAGGCTTCTATTATAATAATATTTTGCCTGTATATAGCTCAGACCTCTCTACAGAGGCTCAACTAGAATGTTTGAAATACATAACTTAGAAGTGGGTTTATATATATCCATGTTTTACGACAATAGAGGGGAGAAATTTTAAGAAAAAGACGTTGCTAATTATTTCAATGGGTTCTAACACTGAAAATAATGTGAATTTTTCAAAAATCATAGTTGAGTCTCTGTACAGAAGTCTGAGCTATATACAGGCAAAATATTATTATAATAGAAGCGTTTTCCACAAAAGGAGAGCATTTTGAAAAGAGGTTATTCTAAGTTCCTTTCTTGCCGAAATATTGTATTTAAATAATTTTCTTTGTCAAAATGTTCTTAAAACAATTTTATACATGTATTCTAATCTGAGTGACGTTAAATATCATGAAAATTATCCATTTATGCGCTTTTTTAAAATCACGGTTTCGAAAGTAGTCGAATACCTTAATTCAGACACACTAATCAAAGTATGGGATGAATTTGCCTGTAAACTTCATGTGTGCCACGTGACGAATGGGGCTCACATTGAACATTTGTAAACTGGTAGGTAAAACTGTTTCAGTTACTCTTTCATTCGAGAGAGAGGCGTTTTTATTATACTTGTAAGTTATATATAGCAAACATTATAAAGCTTTAAAACTCTAATATTCATTTAGAAGCACCCTATATAATTCCTCTTCGTATATATAAATACAATTTGTGCAATGAATTTCTTAAATTTTTCATTACCAAGAAATAATTTTCAAATCAAATTTATAATTAATTTCACTTTCTGTATTCCCACTTAGAAAACTGGAAAGAAATAAAAAAAAAAACGAACAACTAATAATGATACAATTTCCGTTTCGCAATATATTTCGAAAGAAATCATCTTCCTTTTGAAGAAAGTATTTTCAATACCTTGCAAAATACCTCTCGTACCTCTTATTCCAAGATGCAATTAATTATTTGATGTCCTGACATTTCGTTAAATTCAGAACTCACTTGAGATTTTGACGCCCGTTCTTGATTAAATAGCTTGAGATCTATGGTATGAAACAGATCATGTGAATTTGTGGTACTTGATATATAATGAACTTTCCTTCTTTCACCGAATAATTCAAGTATCTATCTCTCTTACTCATACTGAATCCTTTTCATTTGAATTGTGAAGAAGACAACCTCCAGTTTCGACTTGACTAAATGAAAAGATTCAGATTACGATTAATTTTTGTGATTGGATATTTAAAGCGAGTGTTTCAAATATGTTCCTTTAAACAAAGAATTGGAGCAATTTTGTACAGCAAATGATCATACTGAAGGACATGTTTGTTGTACGTAGGGTTGTCTAAATATATCACAATGTTTTGTTTCGAACTAAATGTTAGATATTGAAGCCAACATCAGATATCATAACGATTCTTTAAAGTAAAGTGAACTGAGTATTAATAACTACCATAAATTGAAATCAAATTACAGCAATTTCTTAAGTTTTTCACAGAAGATTCCCTGGATGATTGTATTAAAGCTTCAAGAAGAAAATTATTTAAAAGATTAAGAAATCTTCACATCTGTTTTTATTTTACACGTGAAAGATATCCCAGGTTCATAGGGACAAACTTTAAAGGGAGGTAGATGACATCACACACACACACACACACACAAAGGGATCCAGATTTGTATAGAAACCCGTGGTTGGAAACGTCTTCATTCGGCATTAAGTGGCGTTGTACACAAGAGCATTTTAGAAACAGACCTGCATTACCGCAGTCACTTCAGCTGTCCTCACCCGCAGAGTTGTATGGAAAGTTTTACAAACACCGAACTGGCAGATATGCGCTTGATTTACGAATTGGTAGAAGGAAATGCACGAGTAGCTGAAAAGCTATATCCCAAAATATACCCACAGAGACATGCACTGGACCACCTGATGTTCGCTAATTTGCATTACAATTTGTGTGAATATGGACTATTACCATGTAATAAGCATAGTGAGGAAGGGCCATGAGAGATTCGAGCTCCCAGTATGGTACTACGATTTCTTCGAAAGATATCCAGCACATTTTGTTTCATGCATGAAACAAAATGCGTTAGACACCGTGGCCCGTTGGAATACATGACCCACCCTCCCTATGCCTATTTCCTCGTAATCATCCATATCCACACCAATTGTGATGCAAATTAGCAAAAATCTGGTTATCCGGTGCATCTTTCTGTCAGTACCTGCAGTGATTGAATGTTTCTGATGCTCACGCATTTTCCATCTTCCAATTCGTGAATCAAGAGCACATCTGCCAGCTCAGTGTTTGTAAAACCTTTCATGCTCCTCTACGGGCGATGGCAGCTGAAATAAGTGCGGTAATGTAGATCTGTTTCCATATACGCTTTCGAGACTTAACGCCGAACGAGGTCGTTTCTGATCATGGATTGCTATGCAAATTTGAATCCTTGTGATGCCCACTACTTCCTCTTGAAGTAGGCCCCAATGATCCTGGGACACACTCTGTAACGTGTACCTATACTTTCTAGCTGCATTTTTTAAAAAAAAAAATTGATAGCAGCATAAAGCGTGTGAAGGACCTATACCCGTTTTTCCAACTAATCCTCTTGGGAAATCTGGGCTAACAATTCACGTTATTCATAACCAACCCTTCGGAAGAAGAGAATCGTGATATTTAAATTAACTTACTCTCAATAGGTGAGGTTTTCTAGCTTGAGAGAGGGAAAGAGGAGTAGATATACTCGAGTCAGGTGAGATTGCTAGTGAAGGAATAACATTAGAATTAGAGTGATTTGATTATTATTAGGAGGAAACTTTCTCACTAAACTTGTTTGTTCACTAAGATCGATTTGAAATTTGATTAAATCGGATGATAGGATTGATCCTCTTTATTAAGGTAAGGATCAAGTTTGATAGTCTCCTAATCATTAGCGTTTTATCGTCGTTGTTCCACATGCACGGTTAACGTTAAGACATTTTCTTTCTATTTCTCTTTTGAAATGGTGTCTGTTCTTTGTGTGGAAATAAATAGATTAATTGGATCATGTCGAGTGTTTCTTCCCTACCTCCCACACATCTAGGTGCCAGAGGAGAGAGGCGCAAGCCTCAAACAAGCGCACCCCTGGTTTACAAAGGAAGGTAAAATATACGCGTGCAATGTTTTTATATTTTGAATTCATGTATTCGAGGTCCTATTTTAGGCTTTTGTAAAAATAGTGTACTTCTAGAACTAAAACCCTTTAATACCATTCGCGCAATATGCTATTGTTTTAAATAACATCCCGATTGATATAGAAATCTAATTATTTCTTTAATTAATCTTTCCTCTTATTCTTGAAGATATCATTTTATACCCTACGTAAAACTCGCAACAGTTAATTTCGATTTTATGTTTTATGTTAGATATGCGCGTTTATATGCCAGATTTTACTGTAAAAGTATTTCACGTAATTTTTTGTTACTGAAATGGGAGATTTTCATCTTGATTTGGAAAGATATAATATTAGATAAATAATTTTATGTGAACTGTGTCTTTTTTACTTTCAGTGCACATCATGAATGATTATTGCATGTTAATAAATTAAATTTAAAAGGTACTTTAGGATTATTTTTCAAACTTTTAAAACCCCCAAAATCATGCGCTATTGTCCTTTGGCCACATTAGATTGTATTCATGGTCACGGATTCGTGTCTAGCGTGTCATGAGTATGAGCCCGGTGCCATAGACGACCCGTCGTGTAGAGCAGACCGATGCATGTTAAGTCTGTCAAAGCTCAAAGTCCTCCTATTGGTATAGTAAGGTAGTTTGGAAATAAGGGGAAGGGGCATATCAAGTGTCATACTAGTCAATAAACTGAGGTTCAGAATTACAGGGTCCGTTGCCAAAATCCCTCATATTACCCGAAAGGGTGATGTAAATTGGTTTGGAAATAAGGAGAAGGGGCGTATCAAATGTCAAACTCGTCAGTTAGCTGAGGTTCAGAATTACGAAGCCTGTTGCTAAAACCCCGCATATTACCCCAGAGGGTGATGTAAATTGGCTTGGAAATAAGTGGAATGAGTTAGTTAGTGAATATTAACGTCGCGCTGTTCAGCTACACGAGGGCTTTTGACGACGGACCCGTAGTTTTGAACCATGGTCAAATGACGTGGACGATACCTGATCTGGCACTCCCTTCTCTTAACTACCACACCACACCAACGGGAGGAGGTTTGAGCTCTCGACAGATTTAACGTGCATCGCTGCCCTACACGGCAGGTCTTTAGTAGTACTGGGCTCGAACTCATGACATCCCTGCTATGATCCGATACCTTAGCTAGTACTGGGCTCGATTAACTCAATTAACTGACAATTACGAGGTCCGGCCAAAAGCCACGATCCGATACCTTGACCACTGGGCTTCCGCAGCCCGGAAATAAGGGTAAGGGGGCATATCAAGTGATTAACTGTCAATTAACTGAGGTTCAGAATTAAGAGGTTCATTGCCAAAAGCCCTCATATTACCCCAGAGAGTGATGTAAATTAAAATCAAACCATTGGTGAACACAGCAATAGTTGTTATGCTAAACTTTATATATTAGTTGAATCGCGATTCAATTTCAAGAGGGAATGAGTAAGTATTAACGTCGCACTATTCAGCTACTTGAGGGCTTTTGGCGACGGATTTCGTAATTTTGTAACAATGTCCAGTGGCGAGGAAGACACCTGAATTTGCAGCCTCCTTTCCTAACTTCCACACAAGGCCAACGGGATGATATTTGAGCGTTGACATATTTAACATTCGTCGCCCCTTCAGTACGGAAGGTCTGCAGCGGTACTAGGCTCGAACTCATGAATCTCCAGCCACGAATTCGTTACTTTACCACTAGACTACTGCGACGTCAATGATAAGTACTTTCATTTCTAAACTACACTGGTGTGCAAAAATTTAAGGACGAGACGGTTTTTTCAATATAACTTTGTACAAAAGCTTTCCAAATCAACACATTTAATACCGTAAGATCCCCAATACGTAAGGACATGTGTAATATGTAAGCAACACTTACTAAAAGAGAAATCAGTGGGATTAAAAGAAGCTTGATTGAAAAAGTAGCATGGAGCGCAATGCGACTGAAGGCCGAAACATCCCTGTGATGGGTGTCCAGCAAGAAACATCCGGTCTTTAGTAGGGGATATGATCTCCCCTGACTGCTAGGCAGGTTTCACAGCGTCTGCCCATGCTGAGAATGAGGGTGTCAATGAGTTGTTGAGGCATTGCTGCCCATTCGTCTTGCAGCGACAATCGAAGCTCCCGAATCGTTACTGGTGGTAAGGTACGAGCTGCCAAGCGTCTGCCTAGAAAATCCCATACATGCTCGATGGGACTGAGATCCGGAGATCGTGCCGGCCAATCCATACGTTCAATATCCTCACTCTCTAAGAGCTGTTCGGCAGCTACTGTGCGATGACATAGTGCATTGTCGTCCATGAAAAGGAACTGCAGACCCATAGCGCCTCTAAAAAGGATGGAAGAAGAATCTCGTTACAATAACGGGTCCCGTTGACTGAACCTTCGTCGAAGATGTGAAGGTCTGTACGACTACCAAGCATGATGCCTCCCCAAACGAGAACACCGCGACCTCCATACCTGTCCCTTTCAATGATGTTCGTGGGATGATTGCGGCTTCCCCGCTCTCTCCAGATGAGTATGCGATGAGAATCGCTACTCAAACTGAATCTGCTCTCATCTGTAAAGAGTACTCGGCCCCATTCATTGTCTCTCCAATTCCGGTGTTCCCGGCACCACAGAGAACGCCTTTCCGATGGGCAGGCGTTGAAAGTACACACCGTACATGGCGTCTTGCAAACAGACCACCCCCGTGCAGTCTTCTGGCCACGGTAAAACGCGATATCTGTCGTCCAGTCGCCTGTGTCGTGTGTCTAGCGATTTCTCCCGCTGTCTTTCGCCTGTTTCTTCTGGCCTGTAAGACAATGTACCGGTCATCTGCGGGTGTGGTTCCTCGTGGACGACCTCTACTGAACCCCCGGATAGCTGTTGCTGTAGTTTGAAATTGTCTCCAAAGTCGTGAAACGATGCTGTGAGCAATTCCGAACTCTGCAGCCACACTTGTCACACTGCGGTCTTCCTCCAACTTCCCAATGATTCGACCTCGGGTAAAAGCCTCCAGATGTCGTCTAACAGATTGATTATTCGCCATTTCTCGCTGAGGCAGCAACTCGGTGTGGTTTTAACTGCTATACGGCGTGCAATCTCTTTGCCAGAAATACTGATCTTACACCGACAACAGGCTTTATACTACTCAGACACTCCCCCATTACGTCTACCTGCATATCTGCGCATGTGCTACCGTACATCACCTTACTTAATCTCCTGATTGGTCTTTCTGTCCGCTCTGCCTCTTCGTTCAGCGCTGATATGCTAATTTTTCGACTTCGTCCTTAATTTTTGCACACCAGTGTATTATGCTGATATGAAACTAATAAAAAAACTTAAAATTTAAGGCCTTATTTATGAGCTGTCACTTCTTATTATTTACCAAACTGCTTTTTACCATCTGTAATCGACACGATTCCTTATTGGATGAAGTTAGCTTAATTCTAGTGAGCAAATCACCGTATTTAAAAGAACCAAATGACCCTGGACAATTAAGGACGTAAATATCTATTCAGTTTAATATAACTTCTATTTGAAGGTTAAGTTCGTTTGTTTTTTCCCGTTAAGATTGAAAACATTCTCTCAAAGGCTGGAAAAATTGGGCCCCATTCCTAATGAGAATTGTAACTGAGACCATTGAGGGGGGGCAAAGTCTGTGGAATTAGTTCAAGTTGAAGTCCATTGATTTTTTCCCCTCTTTATCCTTCCGTCGCCACCAGCTAACAATCCACTAGTTTAGCCGACTGTAATTCACTTTATCCCGTTGAAAGGTAACCGAGAAATTAGATAAGTTCTCTTTCTCTTTCTCCATTCTTCCAGATGAAGTGAAATGAAGAGAAGCGCGATTTCTGTGGAGAGTGAAAAGAAATAACTGTTTTGAATGGAAGACGGTGATTCTTTTGTTTTTCATTTAAACTGATGATGTTGAGTAAATTCTGTTTATATACGAAAGATGTTTTCGTTCCAAATAAAAGAATAAAAAAAATATTTATCATTGAAGTTATAATTAATCTAAAAAGAGAAATTAAAACCAATACCTTATAATCCGGCAAATAACACTCGTTATAAATAAATTTGTCCGGTGCATAACAAATTTGCAAATGTATGTTATAAGCCGGATATAAAAATGATAGTTTTAGGCTGTTTTCGGTTAATGTTAAAGAATAGGATCCGAATTTGTGGAACATTTTTTCAGATATAAAAGAAATGAATAATTAATATGACATTCTGGCTTCACTATCCTTTAGTGGGCATTTTTTATCGTACCCATTTTTAACGGAGTTGATTCGTTTTTTTCTGGTATAAAATGTGTTTCGCATTTTTTTATTCTGTACCGTAATGTTAAATGGGCTTTGCCTTCACGTATTAAAACAAAGAAAGGAAGTATTCACGGAATATTTCGAAATTTTTAAAAACACTCCATTGTTAACAGACGTAGGAGTTATAATATTGCAAATTTCTATGGACATTGGCTCATTTTTCTGTCTGAAAATGTGTTTCGCATTTAGTTAGAGCTCTCGTACTTTTATCGAAAACAGCCTTAAAGGGGTATTCTAGTGTAGACATTTGAAACAAGATCGATTTTTTTCATTATTTCAAAGTGTAAACATTTAATAATATGTACTTAAGACGAATTTTCAAAATTACTATTATTTTCGGAGTTACAGATATTTTTTAGTGACGTGACATATTTCGCGGCTTGGTCGGAACGAATCGGACAATGAATGATAGGGATCATCCGTACACTTGCGATCGTGTTCCCTCGTAAAGCCATTCGTATTCTTTATATTTTTAAGTACAATAACCGAAAGTTAACCCTTATATACTTTGAAAACTCTTATATTCGGTGTACAATTAAAGTCAGTTTCTGGCCTGTTTAATTTTTGTTCACTTGGCCGGAAATTTTAAGTGAGTTTTCCTCAAAACTACTTTTTTCGAGACTTTTGTCATGATATCTCAAGTTCTACGGAGCCAATTTACTTGAAATTTGGGGTGTGAGCCTTCTCTATACATTACTATATCGCACTATATCAACTTCAATTTTTTCAATTTCGAAAAAATTCTTAAATGTCAAAAAAACTGGTAAAAGAATGATTTTTTTTTTTTTTTTTAGACAGCCGCTATTTGTCGATTTATTTTTACTTCTAAGCTTGGACGATAGCAGCATTTTTTTGATAGATAAGGAATTTTTTTTTTCAGTTTGCTAGGTGGGTTACATGTATGACAACCAGGGCGAACCATTTTTTTAGAACCCCTACTTTATCTGCCTGTAACTTTTTAAATTTTTAATTTTTTCACTTTATATTTTTGATTATTAATAAATATCTAGTAAAATAATGTCTAGTAAAGAAAACTTTTTTATTGCACCTGATAAAAATTCAGGACTCTAGACAAGAATACCCCCTTAAAAAGATAATAGATATTAAAAATATTTAGATTGCTATATGTACGTTAATACTGTTGATTTCAAGAAAATGTCATACTTTATTAACTTCAATTATTGAATAATAAAAATTAAAAGCTCACCATATTAGTCTTTCGTTAGATCTTCAGGGACGTCGTCGCGCGCGAATTCTGTTTCATCTTCATCTCAACATGTTCACTCTATTCCTTAAATAAATAATAATCTTCTCCGTTCCATCTAGAACAGAGGTACCAAACTTTTTTTGTGTTGTTTTTATTTTGTTTACTTCTTACCTAATATTAAATTTTTGCAAACTTATAAGCTTAAATGTTTTTTGAAAACTAGTATAGAACTTCTTACTTTAAAAGTTTTATTAGCTAAGTGTAATTAAATTAAAATTTAATTAATATAGGAAATAATTGTTACAGAAAATAACTGAGCAACAAACAAACATTTTTAATAGGTGGGATGAAGCTGTTGATTTTCAATAAAAATTTTTCAACATTTGGCTTTTATTTTTTTAGGTTTAACCCTAAATCTCTTTGGTTACTAGTATCCAATCTTTCGTTTTTTTTTTCTTTCTATTTTTTATTTTGGAAATTGGCTAGCACGCTGAAGCTCCTCCTCTGAGAGAAAAGAAATTAAAAACTTTCTTGAGATGTTCCATAATTCAGATTAAATAACAGGTATATCTTTTTAAAGCCAAAATTGCTGACATTTGTTTCTAAACTTACTTAAGGTTGTGACGTCTTACGCGTCTTTTCTTTAACAAGTCATTTGGGTTCTTTGAGCCAGAATTAATGGCAACTATTTTCCAACCAAATCCAAGAAACGAGATGTGAAGAAGAGATGCAAATAAACGGACTTTAAATATAAGAAGTGAGTTAATATTAATGCACTGTTCAATAAGGGCTTTTGGCGACGGACCACTTTGAACCAAACGTGGACGACATAGCTGGCACCCCTCTCCTAACTACCACACCACACCAACGGGCTGGAGTAAGCGGGATGGCAATGTAAAGGAATGTTAGACAATTGATGTGCGTTGTGGCAGTTGATGATTATTGCAGTTCGTAGTTCAAGATTGATTCAGTTCTACGTGTCGTGGATAAACATATAGGTGTTCGACTAGAAGTTATCCGTCAAGCTGCATCCCACTGCAGATAAAGACAAGTAGCATTACGGAATAATATAAGGTAGGATTAATTACTTAATATTAGAAACGAGGTTTAGGCGGTTCGCTTTTTGAGATTGGTCTGAATTAGACTATATCACATTATATGCATATATATATATATATATGTATGTATATATATATATATATTGTGTGTTGCGTATTGAGCCATCGTAGATTCTCTTATATTAATTATTATAATTATATTTGTTAAAGTTTTAAGTTGAATGTCTTAATAAAATCATATTAAGATAATGTTTGATCCGAGTTCTTTCGCTAACCCTACACCTCTAGCTCACGCCGATACTTCGAGGGATGTACTTCCAAGGGGAGGTATATCACAATGGCGCCCAACTAGGTTTAATCTATATGACCCCGTGATGAGAAACGAGAGAGGATTTAATGTTTGGCCAGAAGTATACTTTTTCTGGGTCGGAGAATGTCACCGAATTTTTAGAGGGTATAGATAACCAAATTAAATTACTTGAAAAACCCAGTGACTTATCGTGTTCTTATTTATAAGGTCATCTCCTGGGTAGAGCCCTGGATTGGTACCAAATATTCGGATCGGCGTTAGTGCAAAATACCGCCACGGACTTTGCACAGCTGAAAGCCCCATTGTCGAAAGCATTCCCTGCCATCCAAAATAAAAAGGAGTTATAAACGCGTTTTTACGCGTCTCAGCAAAGACAGAACCAGGAGCCGACAGATTTTGTTTACGATTTGCTGAAGTTAAACAAGAAATTAGAACTGGGGATGTCTGAGAAAGCCCTTGTAGATCATATCTTCGTTAGACTTGAGCCGCAAGTTCAGTACTACGAGAAAGTGCGTAATCCACAAACCGCGATCCAATTATTAGAAGTATTAGCTAAGTTTGAAGAAAGATATTCGTGCAAGGCAACATTGGGTTCGAGAAATAGTAATAACGTGGACGGACGAGGTTGGAATGAGCGTAGGATATCTAATGTTGGTAATAATCGAGGAAAATGGAGAAATTCTGAAGTGGTGCGTAGACCAAATAATGGTAGAAATGATTATAGGGGTAACTATCAGAACAACCATCAAGGAAATCAGTGGTTCGAGAGCAGGAATAGGTTTCAAAACGATGATCGCAGATTTAACGATAGGGGATTACAATTTAGAAATCGAGGTCAAAATGACGATTTTAGTAGAGGGGACCAAAGAAATAGGAGTTCGAGTGAAAATTTTAGTCAAGACAGTAGAAAGCAAATGGGACGATTAAGTGTTTTGAAAGTGAGTGATATTAAAGTTGATCAGATGCAGTCGATAAATCAGTCACCGATTAAACTTTCAGCAATATGTATGTCTCCGGTAGAACTTCCATATGTTCCTATTTTATTAGACGAAACTTTTACGAAAGCGTTGTGGGACACTGGAGCAGAGAAATCATTTATATCGGAAGAGACATACCAAAAATATTTTTTTTATAAACAAGTAAAGAAATCGAGTACTCAGGTGATCACAGCGCAAGGAGCTAAATGTCGAAATATGGGAGTTGTGGAATTAAATATTCGAATAAGGGATTTCGAAAAGCCTTGGTTGTTCCATGTGTTAGCAAATTTGGAATACCCATGTATTCTTGGGATAGACTTCATAGGTGGATCAAAGATTATTTTAGACTTTGATCGAAAATCTTTAGCGATTCCAGATTCGCAGATTAATAAGGTGGTTAAAACGGTTGAAATAGAAAAAGTAGAAATAGATCTTTCTAAGACAACATTAGAAGAAATACAGAAACGGGAATTGCAAGATTTTTTTAATAGTTTTCAAGAATTGTTTTCAGATAAACCAGGGCTTATATATGTTTTATATGATGAGATTGATACGGGAGATAATCCACCAGTTGTTTCTCGTCCGTACAGATATGATAGACTTAAACAAGAAATTCTCGATTATCATGTTGACAAAATGTTGAAAGATGGAACTATAATTCCCATTCAGTCCCCGTACGCAGCACCAGTGGTGTTATGTAGAAAGAATAATGGGTTACCACCGGATAATCCGGAAGCATATAGATTTGCTGTTGATTATCGGAAACCAAATGCGATCACGAAATACCCTAGGTATCCTTTACCATTAATAGACGATTTAATAATGAACATACCCCACAGAGGCATAATGTCTGCCCTGGACCTTCGGTCGGGATATTTTCAGATGGCGGTGAACCCAAGTGATATAGTTAAAACCGCGTTTGTCACGAAAAATGGTACCTATGCATTTTGTAGAATGCCCTTTGTCTTGTCAGGGGCGGCTCCTAATTTTCAGAAAGCTTCAGATATAATTCTCAAACCCGTGATAGGCAAGTTTGTGAGTGTTTACATGGATGATGTTATCATATCATCTCCATCATTCACTCAACATGTTAAACATTTGAAAGAAGTTTTTAGATTATTGCATGAGGCGGTGTTAACATTAAACAAATATAAGTGTAAATTTGGTTGTGAAGAGTTAAAATATTTGGGTTTAATTACTAATAAGGAGGGAATTAAAACTGATGAAGCAAAAGTTCAAGCTATAGTTGAAATGAAACCTCCGCGTCACTCCAAAGAGGTGTCGAAATTTTTAGGAATGTCCCAATGGTACGCAAAATTTATTAAAAATTATGCCGATATTTGCGAACCGCTTTATAATCTTAAACGAAAATTAAAGAGATTTATATTTGGTCCATTGAGGCGCAGAAAGCATTCGACGCGGTCAAGAGGGCCATAACAAAAGCACCAGTTTTAAAATTCCCAGATTTCAAAAAACCTTTTGAGTTATTTACGGAAGCAAGCTCAATAGGGGTAGGAGTGGTTCTAAACCAAGAGCAGAGACCAGTAGTATTAGCTTCTCGTACGCTTAGTGCTGCGGAGAGGAATTACACGGTAACAGAGAGAGAGAATGTTTAGCTGTGGTTTGGGCTCTGAATAAATTCAGAACATATTTAGTTTCTTTGCCGATTAAGGTTATTACAGATCACACACGTTGCGTTAACACATTTAACGACTGGTAAACATTTGTCAAATAGAATGATCAGATGGGCATTAAAATTAGCAGAATTTAATATAGAATGGGAACATAGGCCTGGAACTCAGAATACAATAGCTGACGTTTTGTCGAGAAACCCAATTGAAAGTATAATAGGAGAGAAAGTTAATTGTGCAATAATCAGAGATTTGGTACTTTCGTCACGAGATCAGTTAATAGAAGAACAAAAAACAGACCCAGAATCAGGTCATATCTATAGATATCTAGAAAATAACATATAGATATATAGAATAACCACGTAGTGATATGGAAAGCGGGAAAAAGGTTAACGATTAATGTAGATCAGGTTCGAATATATCGTCATAGGAAATGTGACGAGACGGAGATAGGAACTGGTAGTTCGGATAACGGTAGTTTACGCGATGAATCGAGTGGTTTTGACAGAGTACAACGGAGATCAAATGAGTCGCGAGATGGTAAAAAGAAAGGGTCAGAAGTAAAGCGTGAGTTGGAGGAAAAAGGGTTAAGTTTTAGAAATAATCAAGGTGAGAAACACACAAATAAGACCAATAAGCGCGGACTAATTATCAGATCAATACCTAGTTCTTAGTCTGAGAAAGATAGAATGATTAAAAAAAGCAAAAATGAAAGTTTAGGATATAAAAGATCAAATGAATCTAGGTCAGGAGTACCAGAAAGGAAGGTTCAGAACGGATCAGAGCATAGAGTAAATAAAAGAAATTTGTCATCAAATGATTCTAATAGTATGTTGCCAAGATTAAGAAAGCGAAAGCGAAGAGAAGAGACGGTAACGCCCACCACAAGCGGCTACAATCTGAGACCAAGAAAAGGGAAAAGAGAGCAGTCCCGACTGACCATAGGGAGGAAGACACAACAAGGAGGACCAGTTCGATCCAGAAAAGGCAGAGAAAGGAATGATAGTCCACATATCGAAGAGAGAACAAGATCAAGCAACAAGAATGCCAGACGAGGAGGTAATCAACAACGGCAAGATCAGGAAAGGAGAGGAACGTGTACAAAGAAATCCTTGTCACTGGAGGTCTTGGTAGGAAACGCCAACTATACAAGTCATAAGAACCAGGTTGTATCGTTTCTTTTTATATTCTTTCGAACAAGTGGCCGGAAGAATTTTTGCAATAAAGCCAAGTCACGGTCGGATAATTAAAATTTTAGAAGCCAAGCAAAAGTGGACACTAAAATGAGTGTTTTTCAAGAAAAGAAAAAAGCTTTTGTCTTGTAAATATTTTGTATAATTCTGGAGAAAACAACTGTACAAATGCACTTGTTTACTTCTGTTATGACTTCGCTAAGATGCGACAATTCCTTTATTTGTTTGTTTGTTTATTGAAAAATGTTTGTAATTGTATAGTGTATATATATGTGTTGTTATATTGTTTCATATTAAGGAACATCCGGTGTTGGGAAACGCGGTGTAGATAGCATACTAACATAACATTTAACCAGCACTGCGCGATTTGAGGGGAAGTTTTTGAAAGAACTAGATGAAAAGTATGTATAGAAATTAGTTACAAATTCAAAGTGATATGTACTATATAAAAATTGTGAAATATAATCATAATGTGTAAAATTTTCTTTTTTCAAATCACTTAAGAGATTTTTGTTTCAGGGTGACAGACCCTGAAGTCTATAAGAAATTAATGAAAGATTTATCTGTCTCTATACAAAGAACGGAGCTAAAGAGAAGCTGTAAAGAAGAAAAATTGTTATAATTTAAATAAACATTCTTAAGAGACGTGTGGGCCTCGTTTTTTGTACCATTTAAGTCA
Organism: Trichonephila clavipes; assembly: GCA_019973935.1. Taxonomy (NCBI): domain Eukaryota; kingdom Metazoa; phylum Arthropoda; class Arachnida; order Araneae; family Nephilidae; genus Trichonephila; species Trichonephila clavipes. The sequence continues at coordinate 28,318 of BMAU01020961.1, forward strand.
TATATGGTTTTTCCCCGGGTCTGTTACCCAGATGGGACACGTCTATTTATTCTGTACACGTGATAATCTACCGTGATTAAAATACATGACTATCAATGTTAGTCTATTTAATTAAGTAAAATTTATTGAAGCTGTGGAAATTCGAATTTAGGAGAAATATTAAAAATTAAACTTAAGATGAATATTGAAAATTAAAATTTAAGTGAAGCATTAGAAATTAAAGGTTAGAATAAAATTTAGGCACGTAATTTCTTAAGGGCCATTAAGACCTCGAATAAATCACGTTTTGTTTCTTGGAGAAGTTTGTGACTTCTTACGCGTCTTTTCTTTAACAAGTCCTTTGAGTTCTTTGAGCCAGAATTAATGGCAACTATTTTCCAACCAAATCCAAGAAACGAGATGTGAAGAAGAGATGCAAATAAACGGACTTTAAATATAGGATCTTGGAGTAAGCGGGATGGCAATGTAAAGGAATGTTAGACAAGTTATGTGCGTTGTGGCAGTTGATGATTATTGCAGTTCGTAGTTCAAGATTGATTCAGTTTTACGTGTCGTGGATAAACATATTGGTGTTCGACTAGAAGTTATCCGTCAAGCTGCATCCCATTGTAGATAAAGACAAGTAGCATTACGGAATAATATAAGGTAGGATTAATTACTTAATATTAGAAACGAGGATTAGGCGGTTCGCTTTTTGAGATTGGTCTGAATTAGACTATATCATATCATATTATATATATATTGTGTTTTGCGTATTGAGTCATCGTAGATTCTCTCATATTAATTATTATAATTATATTTGTTAAAGTTTTAAGTTGAATATCTTAATAAAATCATATTAAGATAATGTTTGATCCGAGTTCTTTCGCTAACCCTACACCTTTAGCTCACGCCGATACTTCGAGGGATGTACTTCCAAGGGGAGGTACATTACAAGGTCTTCGTTAGAGCTATTAAAATCATTTCCTTTAGTAATCAGGTTTTTTTTTTATTGTGACAACATGAATTCATTATCTACTTTGATATTACCATAGTCAAAGCATTCTCAAACCTAGTTTCAAAACCTGAATAAAGGTTTCGGTTTAAATGTCATTTTTCTGACAGATTGTCTGTGACAAATGGAGAAATTTTTAAAATTCGTGACGTTTAGTTTTATATTCTTTTAGCTTGATTCTGGAAAGTAATACTGAAATGATAGTCTTTTTTTAATACAATTTTTTACTATCACCTTGTAACTACAAATTAACCCTTGTCAATTAAGTAAATAAAGCTGTTAATTAGGTAAATCTGGTTTACTGTTGATTAAATTTTCTTTTAAAATTAAAGTCACAATCTGATTTAATCCATCGTAGACCTCCATTTACACCTCATGGACCCCCAAAATTATTTTTTCGCTGAGGTGGACCCCTTGCAAGTCGTCCTAAAGCCCTGGGGGTCCATATAGACCACTTTGAGAATCACTGATGTAGAATGTTATATATACTGCATATTTAGATTACTTTTGAATTACTGTAAACTTAATTTAATTCCATGCTTTTATTATCCACTCACACACTATTTCAAGACTGGTTTGATAAATTCGGCCTCCTTTTGTAAATGTTTTCTCACCTTCTTACATCCATATCCTTCTAATACTTCTTTTCTGCCTCTTACGACTTTAAGTTCCAGAAGTACACCGTTGTTTAAAAGACTTGTGTGATACTCAATCACTATATAAAGGTAAGGGCATTGCCCATGTACATTTCAGGTTTCTTTGTACTGAAAAAAGAACTTTTAATATTAAAATTTCATCAATATGCTGAAAATTTATTAAAAAAATTTCAAAAACGAAGCTTATTTTAAACAAAATAAATATGAAATTTGAATTTTTGAGCATTTATTTGTTACATGATTATATTCATTTTTAAAAAAACGTAAAACGTTACACAAACATAGAATGTTTTACCTTAGTCACTATGTGAAACCGTTTTCAAAATACTTATTCTATTTATATAAGCCGTTATAAATTTCATAATCATGTAGGGAATTTTCTAAAAAGTAGGTCAAAATAAATGCTAATATTATATCTAACGTAAACAAAATATTTTAGTTAATTACCTTCGTAACTTTATATCCAATCTCTGTCCCGTCACAAATTTCCCCCAAAAAAGCATTTAGCTTTAGACGCGCTTCAATGTCGTTAAGTGCATACAGTGAAATTCTGAACACTGACTTCATTCATTCTATAGTTCTTCAGTGTGTATTATAATATTCAATGTCAATTTTTCAAGTATTTTCCCTTTTTGCGCCATAAAACCCTACACTCCCTCATACACTCACTCAAGTATTTTCCCATTTGTATCAATGTTCAAATAATGACAATTTTTAACGTAGAACCTAGTAGCTTTTAAATATATTAATAAACAACTTTTTTAATGGAAAACTCGTGAAAAAATCGTAACTCAAAAATTTAAAGGGAAAATAACATAATTCAGTTTCAAAAGTGACTAGTTTTAATTTGCATAATTTATTACATAGAATGTGCAATTAAAGTTAGAGAACAAATGTAAGGATTTAACCAAAAAAATCACTTTTGCTTTTATTCTTATTATTTTATTTAATAAATGGCCCAAAGATAAAAACATTTATTGCTCGATAGAAGTTCTACGAAGAACCATTTAGGAAGTAAAAGAAAAGGAAAGGAAAAGAAAATTACAAGTATTGAATTTAATATTTTTATTCTTTTCCCATGGACATCAGCGTCATTGAATTCGTTCCGAATATAAAGAAGTATTACTAGAAGGGAAAATGAAATGCAATAAAACTTTTGAAGGACTTGGAGAAGAAAACATATTTTCTCTCTTCTTAGAATTTAGATTTATATAATATTCCTGTGATTTGTCTTAAACCCTTTTCTTTCCCTTGGTTTAAGTGAAACTCTGTTTGAGGTAACACATTTTTTTATTTGTATTTTTTTTAATTTAATATTTTTTCTTTGGTAAGTTTGCATTGGATATTTTTTCAGTTTTTTGTATCGATTGTTTAAATTCTTTTACATAAAGTAAAACAAAATGTACCATTGTTTTACTTTACGAATGTATATTTAAAAAAATAAAAATTCGTTCCCTAATTGAAGTAAGCTTCACACATAAGAAAGAAAGCATATATGTGCGCATTTTAAATAACGCATCTTCATTTATATATCGGGGATGGCGAACCAATGGCACGCGTGCCAGTGATTGCACGCGACAGAATATTTTGGGCACGCCATCGATCAAAAACGATTTGCATTTTAGCTGAAAATAATTAAGTTCACTATAAAATATTATGAACAAACGCGAATGATCTGTCTAGGACTCGTTTGTTATGTCTTGCGTAGTTAAGTCGTGTATGATGCAAAGTTTTTCAACGCATAGTTGGCGTGTATGTAAATATTTCTAGATATATTCAAGTTGTTTAAAAAATATATTCTAACGTTTGAATTAATGGCTCAGCTGGTATACAACTAATTTATCAATGTGATCTAATTCTTGTCTTGTAAGTCTAATTCATCAAGTAACTCTCACGGCTTTATTTTTAAAAATTTGTATGACCTGAAACAAAAGTGAAAGAGAAGATACTACAGAAATCTCGTACAGGTTCTCAATTTCAAAAAAACAAAAAAATCTGCACATGCGACCGCAGTCAGCCAAAAGGGTTTTTTGGGCGGAAGGGGGGGTATATATGATCAAGCGAGAGCACATAGAATGGTCAGTTTCGTCGGCACAACTTTATATTTAAAGTTTATTTGTGTTAAATTTACAATTTTTAGCTGCTATTTAACATGGCTAGTTTAGCAAAAAACAAAACAAAAAGTGCAAGATAATAAGTGTTGCAGAGAATTTCAAACTTGTTGGACTGAGAAATATGGAATGATCAGTAAAGGAGACAAAGCGGTGTGTGTTTTACATTCTGGAACAGTGGTATGCAGAACATAGTCTGTAAAACGGCATTTTGAAACAAATCACAAATCATTTTGCGAAAAAAGCGAACCAGAGCAAAAAGAATTAATTGCAAGTGGAATAAAGACAGAAATAAACAGTCGACGTCTATAATTAAATATGCTAGTAAAAATTGTCACACAAGTGCAGCAAGTTACAGATCAACAAAGAAATGACATTAACTCCGCTCCTTTTATATCGCTATGTCTTGACGAAAGTATTGACATCATTAAATCTGCACGTTTAGCTGTCTTTGCTCGATATTGTGTAGGAAACGTCATTAAGGAAGAATGAATTGTGATATAATATCGTTGTTAACAAGGGCACAGATATTTGTACGGCAGTATGAAATTATCTTGCTGAGAAAGAAATGGAATTCAAAAAAAATTGTTTAAGTAACTACTGAAGGTGCTCCAAATTGGTTAGGCAAAAAAAAATGGTTTCATTTCTTTATTTAAAACAGACGTAGGACATTCGATTCTTGAATACCACTGCATTATTCACCAACAAACCTTATGTGCAAAGAGTGGTTTAACATTTCTTGTTAATGCAATAGCGTTAGTCACAAAAATAGTCAATCTCATATCATTGCAGGCTTTAAATAAGCGAAAGTTTGATGCTTTGTTGGATGAAGTCAATTTGATGTATAATGACTTACTAATGTATAATAATGTTCGCTGGTTGAGCCGCGGAAACGTACTTCAAAGATTTGTTGATTGCTTGGGATAAATCAGACTGTTTCTACAAAATGAGAACAAATTTGAACAATACCGACAGTAGATGGATATTATGTGGCTTTTAAAACTTATGTTTTTAACAGACATATGCCAACATTTCAATGAATTGAACGTAAAACTTCAAGGCCCGAGTAATACAGTTATTGTCATGATTGATCTCATTCGCGCTTTTGAAGCTTTATTAAACTGTATGTTTTCAGAAACTACAAGTACTTCCCTAACTTAAAATCAAAAATCTTTATATTCAAGATTTTATCAAAGATTTAGATGCCCAAGGGAAACGAAATGAAAAAAAAGTTATTGATAAATTTATTTCCATAATTGTTTCTTTAATTGAAGAACTTCCAGCGATATTTCCTCAGTTCAAGGAATTATTGAAAATGTTCAAATTTATTACGTACCCTGATGTGATTTCGTTTGATAAACTGAAATTGCCCCAATTCGATTGGTTGGAAATTGAAGAATTTGAAATGCAATTGATTGATTTCCAGTCTAATTCAATAAGGATTCAAAAGTTTATTGAGACAAGGAAAAAGGTTGGAATTGATTGAAGCAGAAAGATTAACAAGCAATACAAGTAAAAATGCCAGTAACGAAATTTTGGAAACATGGAGTTCGATTACAGACACATTTAAGAGGACACAGTACGATTCAATTAACCAAAATCGGTAAAAAAATCAAATTTCAATTCTTTAGCCTAAATTTTTCTTTATATACTTTTCTATATCCTCACAAAATTTGAATGCTCTAAACTAAAAAAATGCAGAATTATGATAGCTTTTACGTTCGTTTTTATTCACATCTCTATGGCAAATAAAAACTTTAAACTGACGTATCTCAGAAAGATAAAATAACTAGTTTGTCTTCATTTAAAATACTAAGGTTTTTTTTTCTATTGCGCCTAACGCTTTGAATATTTTTTTACCTATTGCCAATAGTACATGTAACAAAAGTTGGTATGCATTTTTGAATCAAAGCAATATTTATTTTTTTTAAATAATTAAACTCAGAATTTATACATTTTTTAAGGAATTTTCAATAAACATTCATAAAAGGAAGTATTGTATGAATACCAATCACGTTAACGCAAAACCCATACCAACTTTTTTTATACATAGTTTGATGTACTTGTAAATCAAATTTCATTCATGTACGTCAATTTTTGTAGGAGTAGCACTTTAAAATCACTTTACAAATTTTAAGTTTTTTCCTTAAAAAATTACATGGCTACCTTTTTATGAAATTTTGAGTGCAAAATCTGTTTAACATAGTATGCATACATAGGAGGCAACTAAAAAAATTTTAAAAATCCTTAAATTAAAGATTTTTGCGTAAATCGTACCATGTCCCTTAACTGTTTTAAGAAGATGGCTTATGCTATTTTAACATATTTTCATTTTCATCTACCAATGCCTGCGAATCGTTATTTTCAGTGATAAATTACATCAAAGACTCGCTTAGAAACCGTTTAGCAGACGACTCTAATTCAGCATGCATTCTGCTAAAAGTAACATCTTATAATCCTGATATAAATTATTTGTCATCTAATCTACAACAACAGAAGTCACACTAATGTTACTCTAATTTAAATTACATGTATAACTAAAACATTTCCTACTATACAGTGCAAAACATATTTTTTGTATTAAATAAAGAATTTTGATTTGTTCGTATTTAGTTTTATTAGAGTTTGCCAATAATCCCAAGTACAAATTATTTGATGACACGCCTGTAACTCATTAAACATTTCTTAAGAAAAAATGGCACGTCAATCCCAAAAGGTCCCCCCCCACCTGTTATATATGGTCAGAAATAGGACATGGTATCAAACTATTGAGGACATTCATCTCAGATCATCCGTTTATTTCTAGAGAATCTCGTATTACTTTTTTTCTGTTATGCTTTGGGACCAAACGTTTTTAATTTCTTGATAATTACGCCAAATATTTCTTTTTTAAAAATTTTTTTATATAAATACAAGGAAATTTATAGTATTTTTTTTTCAAGAAAAAATGTGTCATACAAATTGTTTTTGTAACCAATTAAAAATTCTGTTTTATTTTTTACAGAGTTATTTTTCTGCAATAAAAATCTTAAATGAAAACACCAAGTGCATCTTGTTGAACAGATTCCACTGGCCACCCCTGTAAATCTGTGACCGAAATCGCAAGATGTGTTAGACCAGCCATTTCAAGTGAGTAAATTTTTATTAACGTTGCATTCTAAAGCATAGCAAATTCTATTTGCGATGATCCTTCTAAGTCTGAACCATGGTCAAAAGACGAGGATGACATCCAAGGTGTCATCCTTCCTCTCCAAAATTCAGCATCACCACACTTTGAGCTTCGATAGTTTTAACGTGCATCAGCCCCTCTACATTTAGGACCTTCAGTGTCACTAGGTTTTGAACCCGCATCTCGATAGCTTCGACAACGAGACGAGTTGATACTCATGACCACTCGTCCACTTCAACAAGTTCCAAACAGCCTCATAGGTTTCTTTCTTAGACTGTGGTACCTGCGCTTAGAAATTCTTAATGAATCAAACTCTTATTGTTGAAAAAGGTAAGCAACACCATTTTAATCCTGAATGCAGTCTGATAATACTTTTTTGAGACTGTGGAAGGGGGGTAGGTGATGGATCTATACGCGATTTTCTAATTAATCCTCTTGAGAAATCTTTAGGCAATCCATTCGTGTTATTCTCAACCAATCCTTCGGAAGGAGAGAATCGTGATATGTAAATTAACTTACTATAAATATGCAAGGTTTTCTGGCTTGAAGGAGAGAAGATATACTATGAGATTACTACTGAAGGTATAATATTAGAATTATAGTGATTTGATTCTTAGAAGGAACCTTAAAGTGACAATTGTTCACTAAAATTGAATCAAGATTAGACTAAATCAGATAATAGGTTAGATCCTTAATTCAGATAAGGATCAAGTTTGTTAGTCGTCTAATCGCTCGCGTTTTATTGTCGTTGTTCCACTCTAATGGTTAATATTGAGACATTCTCTTTCTATTATTACTTGAAATTGCGTCTGTTCTTAGATGGAAATAAATAGATTAGTTGAATCATGTCGAGTGTTTCTTCTCTTCCCTCCACACATCTAGGTACTCGCGAGAAAGGCACGAACCACTTACAAGGATAAGATGAACACCTTTCCATAGTCTGTCGTTTGGTCTTCGGACCGTTTTGGTAGCACCGCAGTTCATCCCCTGCATTAATTATTTCCAAAAACTTCTGATTCCTGTCACATGACGATGCAATGTCTCAATATTTACCTCCGATGTTGCATTTGCTCGTCAGACAGTTTTTGCAATATGGCCTATTCGTGAACAGTAATGCTCCCAGTATCCAGACTTACCTTCAATTCTGACCTTCGCACTCGTTCGATGTCAGTAGTTGTGCTTGCTGACGATGCATTATTTAAAGCAGAATTTCGTGTTCATGTGTTGTTTCATTTCTCAATAACTTGACTTCTGACACTGATGGCATTTATTTGGTTTAAAACACGAATTTTCTCTTGTTTAAATGCCGTGATTTGGAGGCTAGGGGCATTTGTTGTCATGTTTATCTCAATGTTTAACCAGCGTGGTTATTCAACAATTCATAATCGAAGGTTTCAAACACATTTCGTATGCAGTTACATCTTTAGACTCCTTGAAGTCCTATCCCCTATGCAGAAAAGGTCCCATTTGTGAGCGTTTTAAGTAGACAGTAGACATGGAATGTCATCGAGTGTTCGCTCAAACGGTAATCTGTAAGAAATAAATGTACGTGACTGAATCTCAGAAACCTATGCACAAACTAACTGAACTAATTGCCACTTTTCGACTAAATGAGTAAGGATGGCGTACGATGGTAGATAAGGATACAGACGATGGACATGGCATAATAATGCAGTCGGTCCACTATTGTCAAATTTTACCAAAATATACTTTTTAACTTTATTATGACAGGTGATCCAGTAACAAGTTAGTACATAACAAAAACAATATTTCTTTAAGTGGCTAAGAAGAACACAGTTCATACATTGACAAAAAATTATAAATACAAGGTCTGGACCTTTGGCGAGAAAAAATAACTTTGTTATTTCGCTGGATTAGGATCCTAAATAATTTCAAAGTAGGACCCTTGCACCTTCACACAGTTTAGCATTCCTTCCACTACTGAAAACATTTCTGGAAGGCTTTTTTTAGAATGTGTTCAACTCTAACGTCGCGTTCTTCCATATCTTATCTTTACTATTAAAATGGGATACTTTCAATTGCATTTTTATTTTTGACAACAGCCAAAAGGCCAGGTCCAGAGTTGATAGTGTCCAGTAAGTGTTACACAACTGCAAGACGAATTTTTTCTGTTCCATCGGCAGAAGCTTGGGCTGCTCTGTACATGATCACATAAAACTGCTGGAGGAAAACCATTACTGATCTTGACTTATTCAACAGTCTTTCGCACGGTTAAGGGACGAGATATTTTGTTACCAGGTTTTTCACCTTTCCAATAAAACCTGCATTTCGAACGGTTTGTGGGACTACCAGAACTCTCACTCTCTATCGACTTGCGCGTGACCACTTTTGATTTGGTTAAACCCCTCCTTAAGTGCTGTCACCTCTCACTGTGCGCAGTGGCACCTTCTTAGTATCTCTAGTCTGTACAAGAAAAGAATTGAAAAGGCCGGATAATTTTCGAACAGTCCATGTGTTTCCATGTTTTTTTAATGCAATGATCAACATTATTTTTAAGCAAGCACAGATAATTCACATACATTTTTATATCATTTAAGTTATAACTTTAGTTTAAAAATAAAGCTTTCAATACATTTACAGTGAAACAAATGCATATATACAGTAGGTACTAAATTTAATCAAACGAATCAAGATGTACTTAGAGACACTTCAAATGAAAAAGTACTCTTGATATACATCTTAATAATTCAATATTTACAAACACGTTTATTCGAATTGAGAACTAACTGTTTGTGGAACAAATATTTATTCGTTTTAATAAGTTCTAATTTTCTTTAAAATTTCTTTAGATTAATTTCGGTTCAACCAACACTTTAAATTTTACTCACTTTGTGGAAGTAACAAAAAGAAAAGAAAATTATACTGATTGTTTATATATGAAATTTATATCTCTTAACTCTTATCGGAACTTTTAATTAAAAAGGTTCATATACATTTGACTTTCATAACAACTTACACTATTTTCTTCCTCACTAATGGGCTCTGCAGAATCTCAATCAAATATAAATCTAAGATCTAACTCAAATATTAGGCACTTCTGTATCCAATTCTAGAAATTAAATGTTTAATGAGATTTCCGACATTATGTTTACTCTATATATATAAATACCCTACCTTTATAAAAGACTTAATAAATATTTATTAGACACACTGTGACTATATATATATATTAAATCAACATCTCTTAACTATGCAAAGTCTACTAGACAATTCAAATATAATGTCTTCCTAACAAACTGATATATAACTATATCGATTCATTTAGTATCCATATTTTTTCTATATTTTTTAGCGGTGTGTTATATAAATTATGTGCATCCCACATTACTACAGTATCGATAAATATAGCTTTTACATAAAAGAAACAAACTTATTTATTGTCTGTCTTTTATAACTATTTTGTAGTTATTGTATAGTATTCATAATTAATGTTTACAATTTTTGATTTGGGGGTCTCTTACATCGATTATGCTGTAATTTTTACATTAAATGTAAAGATACCAGGACTAAATCTTCAGAAAATTGTATTTCCGTTTTTAACTGTAAAAAGTAGAGCATACTTTTCTGTTTCCAAAAATACAAAAAACTTCTAATCATTGATAAAATTATCCCAAACTGTGTGAAAAATAAAATTGGAAAAAAATGTAAACAAATAACCATGCACCTTGGAAATATTTTAAAAGGAGAGTTTCTCTAGTGTTCACATGTTTGTAAACCATTTTTTTATTTATTCTTTCATTTGAAATAAAAACCACTCAACTTTTTCAGTGACATTTATTCATATGTTCGTTTTCTAAACTGTGCGACAAAATGTTTGTTGAGGTATAGACGTGCCGTCAAATACGTTTGACTTGTTATTGTTGGAAAATATTAAAATTAAATACTAACGACTCAAAACTACTTACTACGAAGAAATACATTTTGTGTTTTATATTTTGTACAGTAGTAAACGTTTTAGTTATACGTGTAATTCAAATTAAAGTTTCCTTAGTGTGACTTCTGTTGCTGCTGACAGCTTATATTCGGACTGTAAGATGTTATTTTTAGCAAAATGCATGCTGAATTGCAGTCCTTTGCGAAAGTAGTTTCTAAGCGAGTCTTTTATATTATTCACCTCTAGAAACAACAACTCAAAAGCATAGGTAGATGAAAATATTGTTAAAATAGCATGAGCCAACTTCTTCAAGAAGTTAAATGTGACTTTAATCAAATTCCTTGTTTAGAAAACTTCGTTATTGACATTTTTACTTATATTTCTTATTAATCTTTCTGTTTCAATCAATTCAAACTTGTTCCTTGTTTCAATAAATTTCTTAATCCAAATTGAACTAGACTGGAAATCGTACAGTTGCGAATCAAATTCCAACCAATCGAATTGGGATATGTTCAGTTTATCAAATGAGGTCACATTAAGGCAGTGCTTCTCAAACTTTCAATACTGGCGCCCCCCTTTTCGATCACAATTTTTTCGCGCCCCCTTATATATTAATAATGTACTGAATGCAATAATAATGCACGTTTTGACGCTAAAGCTACAATAGGCGATCTTAATTATAAACCATACAAATTAGTAACATAAGTATTAAAAATTTTGTATACTACTTTTTAAGCAAAATAAATAAAATAATAGGATAATTATTATGTTATTTTTCCTTTCTCTAATTTTTAAATTGAACATATTGCAAAATGCGGTAGCTGCTTAGAAGACAAAATATAGATATCTGCTAAATATAGAAAAAGAACTCAGAGGGTCAATTTCTAATAATAAGCATTCCTTATAAAACTTTGCTTTCCAAGACAAGCTCATGGACGTCATTAATACTTATTAAACTTGTTCTTAATTTAGTATTAATTAATTAGTTATAAAATATTCTGTGCAACTGATACATTAAAAGTATACCGGCTAGTGCCCGATCTTTGCACGAGTCCATTTATAAGAAAATAAAACATTATTCATATAATAGCTGAATTGTAAGGGAAGCACACACACACACACAAAGCCAAGTGCTCGACAATGTTTACAAAAACATAAAATAAATTTTTTAAAATCCTTGCTCAAATTATAATTAGTTTTAAGCGAATTGTAATTTTTAAGCCTCAGAATTAGCATTTATAATTGATGTTAAACAGTAGCGCACACAGTAATTTTACAAGGGGGCGGGGTCGAAAGTTCACCAATCTTGTATCAGGTTCCTTTTGATTTTGTCGATTTCCGGGAACAAAACACAATTAAAAAACTAATTCTTGAATAAATAATTAGCATTAATTAATAAAATTAATCATTAATCACAAATACTTAATTAAATTTTGCGTACTATATACTTATAATTATAATCAATCGGAAAAAAATCAAGGGCTTTGGGGGGAGTCCGGACCTCCCCCCCTTGTGTGCGCGTCACTGATGTTAAATAACGATCAATAGTATAAAATATCGATGAAGAATAATTGTATTATTTTTAATATTTAAAGCGAAAAGACTTCAACACGTTTTAGCCCGGGAGCAGAGGCGCACTCGATACGGTCGGGGTTATTGAGTCACCCCAATCCTTTTTTTTTATAATTATTTTATTGTACACGATACAAATCATGATTCCAGTGAATAATTTAACTAAGAGAAAGTTTACTTACCTACTTTCAAGGACTTTTCAATTTTTCTTTGAAATAAATAAACAGTTTTGCCAGAATTAAAGATTTCGTAATCTGTATGTCCCGCGCGACCAATTCCGGGTAAAATTATATTTATTATGATAATATGTATGTTACTGCTAAAAAAATTGTGTGAAACGTTTTTCGTTATGATTTATACGTTGAGAATATTTATAAAAATATGTCTTGGCCAAGTAATCCTTCATGTGCTTGTTGTGTGTGTGTGTGCTCTCTCTCTCCGTGGTTTTTCCAAATATCATAAAACTCTTTTGCATGAAAAAAGCGCAACAGAGAACACATAAGAGAGGGGTCATAACTAACTGTACCAATAATTTAGAAGGTCAAGCAGATTACAGCTATAATGTGCAGTATTTCAAAAATAATGACAGTGATGAATTTTTTATGTTCCTAAAGTTTTTCGATTCTGGGTCTGGGATCTGTTTTTTCCTCTGAAAGAGTAGTATGTTAGGTTAAAAAAAAGCGTAATAAAAAAATCTCTCATCACGGGATGACAGCAAATCAAATAAAAGTTTTTTTTTATTTGGTTATAGGATCAAAAATTGATAATTAGGTATTGAAGAAGTGTTTATTTTTGATGGCTTAATATCGCCTATAAATTATATCAGAGTAAAAGTGCATTTTTTATTATGTCTGAAAGTATTTTGTTTTAATTCATTCCAGTAAACTAATTATTTTTTAAATCTTTTATTTTCGATATACTCGCGCCCTCGTAAGGTCATTAGGGGCGCGCCCCACAGTTTGAGAAGCACTGCATTAAGGTATAAAATAAACTTGAACGTTTCCGAGGAATCATAAAACTGTGAAAATCTTGCTGAAAATTCCTTGATTGAAAAATTGATTATATACAGAAAAATAACACATAAAATAGTAAATATAACACAAATAAATTTTATAATACAATTGTATCAACAAAATTTACTGTGCTATGCGTAGAGAAACTTTGTATAATTAGCAATTGAAATCCATGACGTAACTTAGGCAAGGCAATGGCAAATGAGTATGCTCTCTACCATCCCCCGACCAATCACTCGCGTTTGTTCATAATACTTCACAGTAAACGTCGTTGCTTTGAACAAAAATGCAAACCGTATGGATCGGTGGCGTGCCGAAAATATTGCATTATGAACTATCAATGGCACGCGTGCCATTGGTTCACCACCCCTGCTCTAAAAGGTTTGAGTGAAGTTCAAGGGATACTGTAGATAAAAATTCTAGATTTTAAACTATTTGATCCCCATACTTGAAATTTGACATGCTTCTTTTGTTAAATAGAGATCCTCTAAGAATTGTTACCATACCGACTCCCAAGAGGGGGACGGAAAGGAGTTATTGACAAAAACTCCCGTTTCGAACTAATATACGAGTACCTACAATGATAAAAATTGTATACATGCTTCATTTGTTGAGTCGAAATCCACTAAAAACGAGTTTAACGGAAATCAACTCTAAAGGGGAGTTAAAGGGCATAGTTTTGAACTATAAGTGACATGAAATGTGACACACATACTTATTTTGTTGAATAGATATTCTCTAAAAATAGTTTTGCAGAAATCTACTTTTAGGGTAGCAGGTAAAGGGAGCATAAAAGGTAATTATTCTACATTTTTAGAAAATCTTGTCCTTTATAAATCCAGGTTATAAGAATGTTTTTCAATAAAATCGAACGATTAATGTTAGGACTTAGACTTAAATAATTTATATATAAATATAAGCAATATATTTGTTCACATTAATAATTGGCGAGGACTTTCACCATTTGCTATCATTCTACTTTATCAGTAACTCAGCTTATCACAGCACTAACTGGCATTATCATTACCAGTCAAAAAGAGATTGGGAAGCTCCTCTGCCATCAACAACGTTATCCTTAATTATCCTCACATTCCCGAAAGTGGCACAAGAGAGGATAATAAGAATCCTTAAAAGGGCCATCTTATTCCTGTCCCTTGGGGGGATAACTGGCAGGCTTTTAAATCCCCGCCAATTGTTCTGAAAAGAAGACAGGGATTAGGTGTGTTAGGGGAAGTGAAAAGGTCATTCCTTTGTTGGATCGGACGGATTACGGGGAAACAAGACTTTCCAAACTTCTCTCCGATAAGTTCGGATTTATCAATCGTTGGTCAAAAGTGTCCTCTATAACGCTGTAGGATTAAAGTTCGGTTCGTTAAATTCGAATTCACGTTGCCAGAAAGTGGCAAGATAACTGTTGGCGACGGAGTCCGATCTTTTTAATACAAAATTGAGTGATGATAATTACCGTAAAATCCAGTGTTTAAGACCCTCACCTATACTTTCAAGCTACGATTTTTAATTGTTAGGAGTATTCGCCGTAAAACGTGTACCCCCTTTTGTACGAAAAAACACGAAACATGCGTATGCAATGATTTTGAAGTCATTTAGTAGAGGTATTAGCCCAGGCACCTTTGAAAAAATAATATGCTTCTAGAACAACCTTTTACGTCATAAGGTATAGCATTTCTTTTAAATAAACTATATCCTTATCTATGTAAAAGTTTACTTGAAGCTATCATTTTTATACTAGGCGTATAATAAGCACCCGTAAATTTAGATTTTACATTTTGTGTTCAAAGTGTGTGTTATACGCTGGACTTTACGGTAAATGGATTACATTTCAGAATTGACAAAACACTTGAGAAGAAATCGGGATATAGGATAAAGCCTTTTGAGTGTTATCTATGGATAGTTGATATCTTATGTAATTTATTTATTTGTCTCGATTTCAGCCCTTCATGTGGAATATCATTAACAAAAGATATACATACTCATATAAAACATTTTTTAGTGTACCAAGGCCAAGGTAATCTTGACACAATGACCTCGTCGACTGCATGCAATGATTGATTGAATATTAACGTCGCACTGTTCAGCTACACGAGGGCGTTTGGCGACGGACCACGTAATTTTGAACTATGGTCAAGTGACATGGACGACATCTGAGCGGGCACCTCCCTCTCCTAATTACCACACCACACCAACGGGTGGACGTTTCAGCTCTACACAGAGTTAACGTGCATCGCTGCTCTACACGGCGGGTCTTTAGTGGTACTGGGCTCGAACTCGTGACAAGGCAAGCCACGATCCGATACCTATACCACTCGGCTACCGCGGCCGACCGCATGTAATGAGCTTTGGGGGCACGGAAGACTTATCATGTAGAAAGGCTGTTGCACGTTCAATCTGTCGAAGCTCAAAATCCTTACGTTGGCGCGGAGGGGGAGTTAAAAGAGTGAGAGATTCAATCCTTGTCAGTTGACAGTTGTTCAAAATTACCAAGTCATTGATAAACATTCACGGCAACTTTTGTTTCTAAAAAACACAAAATTAAATTATCAGATTGTAGGTTGAAGAAAAATTACAAAGCTCTAAGACTTAGAACAATATATATATATATATATATATATATATATATATATATATATATATATATATATATATATATATATATATATATAATAAGGAAACTAAACCCCAATGAACATCATAAGAAAGTATATTCCAAAAAGTTCATAAAATATTTAAATACCTTATAAAAATTGTAAAGATCGCACACCTACGCGACCATTGATGTGGGAGAGTAGGAAGGAATAGTAGCCATCAACTTCAATTTATTCTCAGAAAAGAGCAACAGAAATTCAATTAACCTAGTTTAAGTGATGCATCCAAATACCAAACATGGAGAGCAATTAACGAGGTATGCGAGATACGAGAAGACTTTAAATATTTAGAATCTAGGTAATATCTCCTAATTCTTAGCTACCTAATCTACTTTGAATCCACGTTGACAAATCGTTAACTTTAATATTGCAATAATCAGCTACGAAATATCCACGCCTCACTTTCAAGTTTAATTAATCACTGCTAGCTCATAGCAGTCTAACCCCACTCTTTCTCCACTAACCTGAAAGTTCAAATTTTACATACGTCATAATTTTCGTGACCACATCTTTTTCTTCGGGAGGAAGCTTTATAATAAAATAATTTTTTTAAAGATCCAATATTTCCCAACCGGATTAGTTTTTAAAGGAACGCGGATAGACCCGTCACAAAATGACTAAATTTCTAAATGATTAAAACAGCGATTTCCAAAGCCTTTTGATTACGTGCCTCTAATACTTAAATAATTATAAGTTCTAACTCTATTCTGGTATAATATAAATATGTGTGTGAGGTGTATATGTAATGAAAAATCAAATTAATTATTTTAAATATTATTTAATTCATAAATTACAGTTAAATTAACCATTTCATAAATTACAATTAATTCCAATTAACATTTTGAAGTAGAATTTAATGTGTGAGTAATCTGTAGTAGTTCTTTGAACGCTCAGAGATACCTTTCTTTCTTATTGTTAGCTTCCCATGTCTTTGTGTGGGTCGAAGAAGTCTAGTGGTCGTTGTCGCGTTTTCGTGAGCGATGTGTCATAAGTTCGAGCCCTAGTACAATTGAAGATCCTCCACGTAGAAGAGCTGACGTTAAATCTGTATCGGCTCAAAGTTCTCCCGTTGGCAAAATGTGGATATTTCGCAAGGTAGGTGCCAGCTCGGGTTTCCTCTTCGTCCCTAGATCGCATTTCAAGATTGCGATGTCCGTCCCTGAAATCTCTCGTTTTGCTTTACACTAAGACGCGTTAAAATTAAAGCAAATCAACTACGCGCTTATGCATACACCAATACGTTTCAATATACTTCACTGTTGTGTTTTCTCCTTCCACACACACTACTACATATGATCTACATAAGGCATTTTTAACTTAAATTTTACTGGCATACTTTATAGCTTTTTAAGAAAACCTTTTCAATGGCCAGATTATGTTCCCCAAAACTTGAGTAATGACTTATCAAATTTCATTATTTTATTATCTATTTCGAATAAATGCCGACAGGTAGGCGTAAAAGTTTTGTCGCTGGCCTTGAACGCCTAAGGTTGTGAGTTAGACCCCAGCCCAAGTTGTTAGATTTTCATGATGCAGAAAATCGACAGCATTTATTTTGTATGATTATACGGCATGTTAAAGATCCATCGAATGCCTTTTTGGCTTGGGTGCTCTCGGCAAAATTAAATCTTTCGCATCGTCAGAGCTCAGGGGCCTTCCTCTGGGGAGGAAACTGGGCTTCAAAATTACATTGCTGTGGTTGATATTCCACCTATATGGTGCCGCACTAAAAATTGCTACCATCTGCTGGGGAATGTACTAAGCATGCTTTAGTAAAAAATACCAATCTGCAACCCCAATGGAGAAAAAAATTCAAAGAAATATTTCAACCAAAATGGAAAAATAAATCATCTTTTTCTGTCTGTAGTTCAATGAAATATATGTTATATTTATCTTTCTGGAAAAGATAAAAAGAAAACGAGGGGAAAAAATTCCATTCTTCCCTTCAGAAGAGTAAAGTGAATTACAGTCTCATCTAAACTGTTAGCCGTAAACTTACGGATTGTTAGACTTCCCTGTAAAAGGTAACGAAAGCACAGGAGAAAAATCAATGCTGTTCAACCGGAACTAATTCCGTTTCCTTTGCCCCAAAGTTCTCATTAGGAAGAGCGTCGAAGTTTTCTTCCCTTGTGACGGGCTCATCGCGCTTTCTATTAATTGTCTTCTTGGATTTCTTTGGGGCCAGAATGCCAATTCTTTCCAACCAACCTGAGAAGAAAAACGTGAACGAATATTCAAATTAGAAACCTTTTAAATAGTAGAAGTTTAACGTAAGCAGGGTGGCTACGGGAAGTGATTATACGAAGTCCATGTGTACCAGTGATTAAGCTAAATGGAGAGGCAATCCCGCATTCAATATATCCGGGCCAGTACATACAAGTTAAAGGTGGATACCATTCCACACGAGATAAAGAGACGTCAGTTAGGATTCAAAAGAATTGCACTTTACCTCAGATAGAACAGTAAGAAAGTTTATTTAAACTACTAGGAACAGTGTGTTTATTAAGATTAGGATGAACCGGTAAAGTTAAACATAGTGGTCAGTGACGCGATTAATTGGTAATACGTATTGTGTGTCTCCTCACCACAGATTCACTTGGAATAAATATAAAGACTATAATTGTGTATTGTTTAAGAGGAAATCTTAATAAAGAGATATTAAGATTATGGTAACGTCAGGTTCTTCATTCACTCCCACACCTCTAGGTCGCGAAGATAATGTGGAAATAGGGCAACCCTCACCCTTTTTCTTACATCCTTTCAGAGATTGTTCTCCGTCCTTAACTGAGAACAATTCGAGGAAACATCGAATTGTTATTTCACACCTATGAAGGGAAAATAATATATTCGTTCTTTAATCACTTAGAATTTGTACTTTCTTTCTGTCCTGAAACGTAGCTGATGTATGTTAATCCAGAAATTCTTGACATAGGCAAGGTGTGAAAGTTTGAAGAGTGGTATGCCAACTCACACACACACACACACACGGGAGAGACAGAGTCATCTATTAATAATAATGATTCAAAATTACCGAGATAATCGCCAATAATCCCAGAACTGTTCCTTGATGTAAACTATATATAAATATGAATTTTTGCAATGCAACTTTTTCTTCATATATATATATATATATTTATATATTTTATATATATATATATATATATATATATATATATATATATATATGTGGGAGACAACAAGGGGTCCAAGACGTTGGTCTATCTTCTATTTTATTTTAACATTAAACAAAAATTAATTAAAAAGGTAGAAAAGTTTTTACAGATAAGTTTGACGATGATATTCAGAAGGTAACGCCTGCTCGCGCACCTCTCGCGTTATCCTTTCTGCTTCTCTCTTTTTCTGCTCTAATGTCCAAAAGTTTTTGTTTCATTTCAATGCGCCTGCGCGTGAAGACTGCGTTGCTTTTGGCTGCATGTCACAACGGCCATTCTGACCGTACGCTGTCCGCAGCGGTATTTCCATGGAGACCAGAGGAGAATCTGAAACATACAAAAAAAAAAAACGGAACAGACAAGGACTATACGACAAATATATAGAGATTAAACATATCAAAATTTTTCTGAACTAGACAGTTTCTCCATCATGTGAAGGCATCTCTTCGACATCCGGAAGGTTCCACAGGAAAACATTGTGTTTCACCGGCATAAGAACATCTTTTTCAACAAGTTGATCTTTGGTTGAACGCATCGATATTTTCCTCTGTAGAGTTCTGGACGTCTGTTTAAAACGATTTCTCTTTTTCCTTCGCTTCCACTGCCAAGGCTGAAAAATTTTCCGGAGCAACACAAACCGTCTATATTTACGTTCCATAGGTGAAGGGGTAGGTGAGCGGGAGATGAATTCCACGGAACTCGTTTTCATGGCACAATTGGCTTTCTTACACAATACTATATCAGAACATTTTTCTCTTACAATACTCAATTTTAACTTAGTACTCTTAATGTTATTGCATTTATAATCCTTAATTAGAGAACTCGAATCATTTCTAGTATTAAAGTTCTTAACATATGGCAAATCATAACTACAGTTTTTTATCACATTTGAAACAGAAACATTTGGAAAAGAAACACTTGAATTAAACTGAACACCCAAATCTGCACTCAAAGAGGATTCACTTTCACTTAATAAAACATCGCTCTTTGATTGGCCTAGTTTTTTTATTTCAGAATATACACTGGGATGTATAATAAATTCTTCGGTCAAGGTCGGTGATATCGCCGTTCGCACACTTAGGCTAGGAGACTGTTGATTAAGAGAAATATTTATGGGTTTAACTTCTACCATACGCTGTTCGCCAAAACATGAACTTAATGTTATGATCTCTTCGGAAGGTGTTTGTACTCTAATTAGTGAGGAATTTAAAACTGGGATCTGGCAACCTGAATCAATCAATGCTGTTACGGGCTGATTTTCTACAAAAATGCTTACGTATTGAAGATTTGCGATTTCACCGCTATTTTGTTTTTCGCTCTCGACTTTCAAAGTATTCACGTTTATTTTATTATGAATGTGATCATTAGATTCTTTAGGTTTAAAACGCTTCTCACAGTCTCTTGCGCAATGAGATGAATCACCGCATATATAGCAATTTTTATTTTATCTTTCATGATATTGGGGATAGTTCTCTTTAATCTTTGGTTTAACGTTTTGTGATCTATTCTTAAAGGGGTCTTGGGTATATCCATAAGTAATAGGAATTTCTTTATGTGATCCGCTTCTAGATGAAATATAAATATCACACTCTTTAGCTAAATCAATAGGCCTAAACCAATCTTCTGCTTCTCGAATGCCAATATGAGTTGCAGTTTCCTTATTTAAAGTTTCAAATAATTTATCAGAAATTATAAGATCACATAGAGATTCAAAGGAATTAACTTTTCTTAACGAACAATAATATTGGAAGTTTGCCGTCAATCTTGCAGCAAATTGGATGTATGTCTCGCCTGATGATTTTACAGCATTTTTAAATGAGTTTAAACACTCGCGAGGGGTTAATTGGAATTCTCTGAGTACTATAGATTTTAGTTTTTCATAGTCGTTTAATTCCTCTTCTTTAATATACAGTAAGACGTTATGAGCTCTTTCGCCCAGAAGATTTATTAAAATTTCAGATTTATATTCGTCATTTATTTTCTTGGTTAAAAATGCGCGTTCTAATGATTGGAAGAACAGATTAAAATTTTCAGATCTGGTGGGAACAGGAAGAGATAAAGTTTTTATACTTTTTATCATATTTTCTATGTTAGTTTCGAACTGTTTTTCTTCGACTTTTGCTGCAGGATTTAAACTTAATGCTTTATTTTTAACCCTTTGAAGTTCGACTTCTTTTTCTAATTTTGCTAACTGTAGTTTCGCGAGCTCAATTTTTTGTTCTGAAGTTACCTCTCTTTCGTTTTGCGATACTCTCTCATCTATACAGTTTTGAATTAAAGTTTTAACGAAATCTGGATCACTTTCAAATGTACTACTGTTCTCAATTTTAGTCTTTAGTTTAACTATAGTGTCAGTACTTTCGACAATACCGTCTAGCTCCTGAACAACTCTTATGAGATCCTCTTTAAGAGCGTTTTTATACATTTTAGAAATGGAAAGATCCTACCTTTTTTTTCTCTGGCTCCCTTGTTGCTCGATGTATCCAATAAAAACGTTGATTCCACTGATGTTACCTCTTCGCAGGTAATATAGTTGAAATATTGTTGTTCCGGCCTCTACACAGGCGGATTATTCACACTGAGTTAGTTCCAACCTCTACACAGGCGGGATTTTCGTCGATGGGTTTTCCAACCTCTACACAGGCGGAATATTTGTCGATGGTTCGTTGCAAAATATACCTCTACACAGGTTATTTTGTTATTTGTTCCGACCTCTACACAGGTGGAATGAAGTTGAAAAATTCAACCTCTACACAGGTTGAACGAAGTTTCCGAAAATGGCGGAGCGTCTCCTTCACGGACGCTGTTGTTCATTGTCCAGACTTTGGTTCAAAATCGAAATTTTCTCGATCCCGGCCGAGCCCCCATAATTTGTGGGAGACAACAAGGGGTCCAAGACGTTGGTCTATCTTCTATTTTATTTTAACATTAAACAAAAAATTAATTAAAAAGGTAGAAAAAGTTTTTACAGATAAGTTTGACGATGATATTCAGAAGGTAACGCCTGCTCGCGCACCTCTCGCGTTATCCTTTCTGCTTCTCTCTTTTTCTGCTCTAATGTCCAAAAGTTTTTGTTTCATTTCAATGCGCCTGCGCGTGAAGACTGCGTTGCTTTTGGCTGCATGTCACATATATATGTAAATGGATTTTTGTATATATGAAATCGCATTACTCCAACACCGTTCAACCGATAACTTTGAAAGTTGGCATGCATGTTGGTATGTTTTTTTTTTTTTGTTGAGAAGGTTTTCGTGCTATCCTCTTTCTTGCATCTTCTCACCAAGAGGCGCTACAGCATATCAACTTCTGCATCGTTCAATCCATCACCAACTTGCCAAGCGGGTCACCAAAACTGATGTCAACTTGGCTCTATCGCCAACGCTTCGCTATGTTATTATTTTCACTATGTTTCCATTGAATCGCCATTATAATGTAAGGAACGGCGTTGCTTGCGAATATTACAAATTTAACATAAAATAAATACAACAGAAAGTAATATTAATGTATTACACATACAGACATATTTACATTACTTTAAGCGTTCATTACACAAAATGTGAAACAATGTGTTACTTTTGCTGAGCAGATACCAGCTTAGGGAAGTGTTTTCAAAAATCGACCCACACGAGAGTGACGGGGCATTATAAATAAAAAAAATTCTTTTTATCAGCTAATAGATCTAGAAACCTAAAATTTAACACATGTGTTTTTTGGTTCAACTGAGATATGCAAAAAGCTTTTTTTTTTAGTTTGCAATTCACGTAAAATTAACTCATTAAGAACTTCTTTATACTTCAATCTGTATTTTTTTAGGTCACCCCTACGAAGAGGGGGTATACCAGATAGTTATATATCTATATATAAAGGAGAAAAGTGACACACTCATCACAAAATCTCCCTGACAATTAGACCTATAGACATAAAATTAGATAAGCATGTTTTTTTTGTTGAATAGAAATCACTTAAAAACGGGTTCTGTGGAAATCGACTCCAAAGAGGCCTTATAGATAAACATTCTCATTTTTGCCTAGAACAAACAGTTAAACTTAGATACTTGAAAATTGACTGGCATGTTCCTTTTTTTAGTTGTGATTCGCTAAAAAGGTTTTTTACGGAAATCAACTTCTAAGGAAGTATTACGGCTGTTACTGGAGGCTAATAGATAAAAATAAATACCTGTTTTTGAACTACTAGTAATACAAATTTAAAATAAAATTTTGGTTAAGCTTGTTTCTTTTGTTGAGTAGAGACCCGATAAGAACGAGTTTTTTATCGATTTCCAAGTTGAACTGACGAGGCGTATTACATAAATATTCCTCTTATTAAACCCTTAGTTCTACAGTGTTGAAATTGGTATGTTTATTTTGTTGAGTAGAGATTTGCTAAGAACAGTTGTTATAGAAATCAACAGGAAGCGTAAAAAATAAATGGACTTTAATTTTAGAATTTCAAGTCCTCAAATTAAGAGGCTTTGGCTATAAGAAAAATTTTCAATTCATTTGAAAGTTAAGAGATAAGATTTAAAAAGTATATATATATATTCATTCTTCATTATGATATATCGAATGAAGCGTGTGGATAAGGGCTATTTTTAAAAAAAAAATACGGATATTTTTTTTGAAATTCTTTAACATTTAAATTGAATTATGCCTCAAATGATTGTTGGATTAATTTAACAAATGAAATATGATTGTGTAGGTATAGGAAACTAAAATAAAATATTTTAAGAGTAATTTAAACATAGAAAGAGCAATTGAATTGAATTATTTTTTGCATTTCTTTAAATAAAAATTAAACCAGTTTCTGAGAAAGGGAATTTGTGCTGCCAAGCTATTAAGAAATAAATTGTTTTGCTTGAACAAAAAAGAAATTATTTTTTCCATACATTTTATTCCTCATTAATGATATTTTATTGAGAAAATTGCGATTTGATTCACTAGAGTTTACGGAGTTTCCTGTATTTATTGTGATTAATTTTACGCTTCAGGGGAAAGTATCATTTTTGTAGCTTTCTCAAGTGATTAAATTTGCCAATTTAATACTTTCAATAATTAGACTCACTTCAAAATTATAAAAATAAAGTATTTCCTTAGATTAACTTTCCGGATTTTGTTTCGTAATGAATTCCGATATAAATGTTTTTGAATTGGGCTAATGTACTGAGAAGATACCATATAATGTGTTTTTACGATACAATAAAATTAAAATTAGAAAATGAATTTTTATGTATACGCTGCTATAACAATGTAAAGAAATACGATATAAAAAGCTCTAAGTTGCTACATTCTAATTCCAAGCACCAAATTTCATGTGCCTACTAAAGTATTTAAATAGCTATTAATTATCAAATTTAATACTATTATCGATTTTAAATATCTATTTATCATCGACTTTAACAGGGATTTATTACTGAATTTATATAAAAGAAATAACGAGACTCTTTTTCTGAAAATTAAAAAGGTAGGACCACCAAGTTGTAAAAAGTATCTTATATTTCAGCAGCAAATATTTTTAAGCAATTAAAACATATTGTGCAATCTTTTAGCAAACATTTGTTAAAATAATTTGTCACCTGTTCAGTAAAAAAGATGCTTTTCAATAAATTGTTTATTTCATTCGGCAAAAACATATGTTTTTGTTTTTATAAAGAGATTAACCATTTCTTTTTAGCACCGTGAAACTAATTGGTGAAAAACCTTGTAATTATCGTAAACGGTCGAATGACAGGAAAAACATCGGGGCTAGTGATTTCCTTCTTTTCCACACTTTACCCTATGAGTATATACTTTAAGCGTCAATGCCATTTAACGCGAAATAGCCTGCAATTATTGAGTTGTACGATGTTTAGTGAGTCTAGAAGAGCAATCCAATTTCAGCATCGTAATTTCAAACACTGGAGTACGGGTAAACGTGACGATATGCGTTCACAATATCATGAGAATAAAAGTGAATTTATTGTTAGTAAAATAGATATAAAAAACTGTGTTATTTTTAATTGTAGTCACACAATTCGTTTTTTGAAAAAATATTTTTAATTAGAAAAGAAAATATGTGAATTTAATTTTTGAAACCTTTTAATGCTTAATTTAAATATATATGTAAATTAGAAACGTACCCTGGACTGTTTGTAGACCTTTTATATAATTTTTATCTTAAAAATAAAATAAAAGGGCAAAATAATTATACATTGAGTCTTATTTGTGAAATTAAAACTTAATATGAAGCTGAGTGGTTAGTGCACTGCACTTCAAAACCACAGGTCTGAGGTTCGAGACCCAGACTGGACTATGTGGACTCAGCCTTTCATCCTTTCAGTGAATCGATAAATGAATATAAAGCTTGCTTGGGAACTTAACACTGGAGGATTCGTGTCAGACTGACCACCTGGCTGGAACATTTACCCAAGCACCCCAGGGCCCAAAGTCGCGTTTACTGAGTTAGGCACAGTAGGCATTGTCCCTCATGGGTTGTCGGGCCACTGTGAATTAAGTTAAAACATAATATTATTTTATTTTAATTTATGTCGGATAATAAGGCGAAAAAGGGGCTACTGGTGATGGATCTCGTCATTTTGCACCTAAGCTGACATCTTCCTCCCCTAAATTCCACTACGCCAACGGCAGGACTTCAAGCTTGGATAAATTTAATGTGCATAAACTTCTCTACACGGCGGGTTTTCAGAAGCACTAGGGCTTGAGCTTACATAACACGGTGGCCACGAGTCCATAGTCCTGGCCTCCAGGCTACAGCTGCCACATGGATGCTTGGAAATTAGCGTACCGCAGTGCTTCTCAAACTTTCAAAATTTGTGGCACAATATTCACTTCCGTACATTAACAATGCATTGATTCAAATAAACTATACTTTTTTTTTATTTCTAATGGGCTGCGACCCATTAACCATTGCAGACTTAGTACAACCCCGGAAGTTGGTATCACTTTTTAGTTTGGTGCCCTATAGGCGGATAACAATCGTCGCTGGTGATTCTGACGCCCAGTTTCCTCCCTAGAGGGAGGCACCTGAGCTCTGACGATGCAAACACGTAGCAAGATTTAATTTTGCCGAGAACATCCAAACCAAACAGACACTCTAGGGATATTTTAGATGCCGTATAATCATACGACATGGCCGTTGTCAATTTTCTGCACCTTGAAAATCCACCGACTTGGGTCGACCACCGATTGACCAAGGTAAATCCACCCTTGGGTGCAGAAGACCAGTAACAAACCCAGTACGCCACCCGGCCGGGGGAAAAACTATACTTTATCGCTAAAGCTAAATACGATTTTAACATCCGAAATGCATATATAAACGTCTCACTCAGCCAAAGCGTTAATTCCCTTGGTCGCATATATAGGTCTTTCCAAAGATCGACCGTTTATGTGCATTGCTATCCACAAAAATATTCCGAAGAGTTTGAAATGCAATAAAAGTACTTGAACAGTGTATGAGGAGGATTTACTTATTTCGGAGGTTTTGCTTATTAATTTCTTTTCTTTCCACCCCCCCCGTCCTCAATACATCCCATACACGCCCTTACGTGGAAAATGGTAGCATTGGGGAGCGAATCACGTGACTCTTAATCAGCGGTGAAGGGATTAATTGGAAACCATACAAATTATCAATATAAGTTAATTTTATATATGACAAGTCCATCGGTTCACTGGTATTTATCAAATGTGTTCTTAATTTAGTATTGTTAAATTAATTATAAAATACATTGTGTGGTACTGATACATTTTTATAAGTGCATTATATCAGTGCAAATGTGTGTGTACTTTATTTTTTATTATGTCAAAATGTATTTTGTTTGTTACTTTCAGTAAAATAATTTCTTTGAACAATATTTTAATTTCGAAATTTCAATATGTTCGAACCCTCTAGGGTGTCGCGCCCCACAGTTTAAGAAACACTGGCGTACCAGCTCAAGTGTCATCCTCGACAGACTCAACAATAGCCCTTGTGTACCTTTTTAGAATGACGTTAACAATGTATCACTATACATCCCCAATACAATTGAACAAATCATGCTGATAAGTCTTTCATAAACTAAATTCCACCTTTAAAAATTAAGCACGAAGGAAAGCGAAATCTAAGAAGCTACAAATAGGTCCAATACTGCTAAGAGAAAGGCTTTTAAGTCTTCAGCAAAAGAAAAATCAACCATCATAGTAATCATGATCCCAAGTCTTATTTCCAGTATCAGTCATCCAACTGGATTTTTAATCAAGTACGTAGACAAAGTTTGAGACGATTTCATATAGACTGTAGGGTGGGGAGGAAAATTAATTACTTCTTGACGTAAAAGGGAAACATTTTTCAGAAGTTAAAGTCCCTGTTTTGAAAGAGAGAGAGATCACTTTGTTTGTAATTTAGCATTAATCAAATCTTCCGTCAACGTCTTTATTTTTATTCGTGTCCCTTTCCTCATGAAATCGTGAAAGTGATATTAATTAAAAGGCGGTTTCCAATCTCTTGTTTGCCAATGGAAGACTTAAAAAGACAATTCCTCGGAAATTAAATGGAATCGTAGAAAGTACAGAAATTTTAGTTGTATATTTTGGCACATGTTAAAATATTTGCAGCAGTATTTTGTAACAAAACGATAATGAAATACATTGAGGGAAAGAGAACGGATGCTAAAACTTATTCAAAAACTTTCTTTAAAAGTCCTGAACACAAATTGCATAAAAAACTAATGTCGCAATTGCATGATAAATCAATTTTTAATTCATTAATATATTTACTTAGTTTTTAATTAGTTTTTTATTTAATTTTTAGGATTATTTCTTTTTTTAAGAAATTTTATTCTGAGACTCAAAAATGAACCCAATAACCAAGTGGGCATGGTCGCGAACTCTTATATCCGACGTTGCTTCTAGCGCGAACCAGTAGTATTTGATCCATGGATCGGGGGTTGGAGAGCACTGCTCTAGTTGATCTTACATTACAATAAAAAAACTAAAAATACATGCTTTTACTGTAGATCGAACTAAAAAAATGAAAAATAAATTATGGTTTAAAAAAACTAAAAAACACGCTTTTATGGTTAATCGAACTAAAAAGAAAAAAAGTAATAATATTTCTTAATACAAGAATATAAAATGATTAACGAGATATAATTAATGTCATTGGGGTAAAAGCGTGGGGTGCTCTATATTAATAGTTATAATTTCTTACTAGTTCTCTATTTCGAAACGCTGATTTAGTGTAAAAATTTAGTACAAAGCACACCCCACGCTTTTACCACAATGACATTAGTATATCATTAATTATTATAGATATTAATTAATTAAGAACTATTACTTTTCTTTTACTTTTTAGTTCGATTAACTATAAAAGCGTGTTTTTTTTCTTTTATAGTTTTTAAACCATAATTTATTTTTCCTTTTTTAGTTCGATTTACAATAAAAGCATGTATTTTTAATTTTCTTTAACTATCATTTATTCATAAACTTTTTTTTTAATTTTCGGCACGTGACCGAAAAAGTTTGTTCACCCTGAAGTTAGAGCAAATTATTTTTTTCACATGCACGAGTCTTTTTTTTTTAATTTCATTTTCAATTGCTTATATTACGATAAGAAATTGCTGACGCAGAAAAAAAAAACGTTTTCGTTTTTAGTGTTATTCTTAATCTTTTAGTTGCCAAATCTGAAAATGGGATCTGGAATTAGTCTCAAAATTTGGAAATAGTACAGTGAATTAGTCGCCAAATATGGTTCATCCCGTCTTCTGATTATCATGTTCAGGACAATTGAACCAAAGTTATGAAATTATGTCCTCGGTCTTTGAGAAGTGTACAAAATTTCGAATTAATCTAACCATTTAAAGTGGGTAAAAATCAATTCCATCCATTACATACCAGTGAAACTTAAAAAAGGGTGTAAAAAAATTAACCGTCTTAGTTTTCAGGTTTTTGAGTTGATGGTATGGTCTATTTATAACAAATGATAAGTCAGAGTCATCTACAGTGGGTTAAAGTCTAGAAAATATATGAGTTCGTTGAATTCTTAGCAAAGGGTCTTTGAATGTTTTTGGAGTCTTAGTTCCTTCTTTTTTTCCTTTTCTTTTAGTTTATCTACAAACACTTTTTTATATAGGGAATACGTTATTATAGAATAAGATTTAGCTTTCGTCCCTCTACATTTGACTTCTAATTTTTTGGAGGTGGTGGTGATATCTCGATGGGAAGGACAAAATTTGCTGACTTACATGTATCGGGGCTAATCATATCAGGGATCTTGGAAGAACAAAACTGAAGTGAATAAGAGCTTGCAGACGAATATGAAACATGTTCATTTGATGGTGTTATGACCTGAGATCTAAGAGGAGTGAGTGTAGAAGCATTAAAACAGTCACTGTTAAAGAAATTTCTGTTGACAGGCTAAATAGCAATCATTTTGTAGCCGTCCACTGCTATGCCCTGGTCTAGACCAGAAGTGTCTAACCCGCGGCCCGAGGGCCGCATGTGGCCCACCTTGAATAATTTTGCGGGCCTGCGAGATTCTTTACAAAATTCGACTATTTTGTAGAATATTTTTTGCTTAAAGAGTTTTTTTTTTCTTTTTTAAAAAATAAATCCCAGAACTTATTAGTTTATCACGTTGCTTCTGTTACTGCGAATCTCTTTTTTTTTTCTAAATTGAAATTTATCAAACATAAATCGTGCTCAAACTTAACGCACGAAAATCTGCAACATCAATTACGATACGCAAATACACATGCATTGAGATTGACTTGCAAAAACTAAGTGAAAGAGTTGAGAAACACTTATATCACTAATTAAATAAATTAAACATTATTTGATCATTGCATTATTAGTATTATTCTATTTATGTTTGTATGCATAAAAAAGAATGAAAACAATAATAATATATCAGTCTGTTGTCAATTTTCACTCCAACAAATGTTTGTAATGTATCCAAATCTAATATAAATAATTGTAATGTAAACTGTAATTGTAAATAATTTGTAATGTATCCAAATCTAATATATTTTTATATGCAGCCCGCGGGTGTAAAGTTCTTCCGAAGTGGCCCGCGAGGTCATTTGTGTTGGCCACCCCTGGTCTAGACGATAGAATAATTTTCAAATAACAGAAAAGTAATGCTTTGCTTCTATTCCAATATATTCATCTTTTTAAAAAATCTACTTTAACTTTAAATAAAACAATATTACTATTTATATAATTCACAACATTGCTTAGCCATCAATATTACACTTAAAAATCATTTTTTTTTAAATTTTATTTTTACTCAGTATATTTTGTCGAATCAAATGGAATACTTTAGATTTACGTCGGGTATTTTGTCACATCATCTTGGAAAATAAACCTTTAAACTAAAGGACAAAATACTGTCGGCTAAAAACTGACCATAATGTTACAAACTACAATTCCTTTAGGAAACATAATGCTTAACTTTAATTTTCAAGTCACATGTGTACTGTAACGTCCTTGTCTCGCAGCTGAGATCAGCGTCTTTGGGGAAATAATCACCACACATCAAAGACACATGTCCAACTTTGAATTGCGTAGTGCCATCTAGGACCACTCGCCGACCTTTAACATCAAGAGGGACCCTTTCCCGTCACTGGCAGGATGTGTAACGAGACGCTAAAAGGCGCCGCCTCTGATCCCCGAGCAGAAAAGAAAAGCCAAGAAAGATGATACTTTGAACTTTCCAGTGAGCGGTCGCCGAAGGGAACTCCCCCCTCTCAAACCACTGTTTGAACTCTAATAATTTTTATAAGTTTAATAACTTCAAGGTATAATTCTGTAAATAATAGCTGTGATGCAAATAAGCTAAATATTTAAATTAATGAATATCACGCTACCATTATTTATCTCAAACGCCACAGTATTAGTAAGTTAAAACGTTCGAAATCTTGCCTGCAAAACCTTTTGAAAATCGTAAAACACACTTTGTTTTGTAGAGAGTGGTATGGCAACAGCAAGCGGTCAACTTTCACTGCAATGCATCATGGGAACTTTTTTTCAGTAGTTTCAAGGTTTTTATCAGCGGCAAACAGAGCCAAAACGCACGATATTCCATATTACCCAACTATTCCATAATACCCGACCCACTTATATTTTTTGTTATTCAGTATTTAATCTAACAAGTCTTTATCCTTCAGCTTCGCTCAGTATATCATTATATATTGTATTTTTATATACTACTTATAAATTGATATCAAGTCCTAGCATTAAAGCACAAAAATTTTTGAAAAATTAGCGATTTTGACTTTCTTACATTTTTTTAAAGTTCAAACATTTCTGCTTATAATGATATAAGATGTATAGAAATACGATAAATAGTAGTATTTTTATTTATTTTTTAAAATGAAACCACTCTCAGTGACGTGCAGCTTCAAATGAGCTCCAGGAGTACCTGTCTTTCACCACGCTCAATTTTTCAATGACAGCGCGATTTGTTTTGTCTACAATTAGAAATCTTACTTTTACACATAAATAAAATGTTTTTCTTTTGAAGAAAAGAAAAGACAATTCGTTAGATTTTTTTCGTTTGGTTTATTGTTAAATGTGATTATATGTGTATACTTGTTTGAACTTGTTGCTTATATGAATTGTAATTTATTCATCCGGATTATTCCTGTTTAATCCAAGTTTTACATTAAGTAATTTATTAGTACTTTATTAACGACAAAAATTATGGGGATATCTAAAAATTCATTTTAAAAAACGAAAACATGTGGCGTTCAAAAAATATGAAGGCTCAAAAAGTTTCAGCTATCACATCAGACAACACAGAAACTGTTATTCAAAGTGCTTCAAAACGAAAACTTATTTCAAACAACATTTTACATGAAAATATGGAAGTAAGTAATGAAAAAAAAATGTTTTAATAGAAATAAATTTATTGAATATAATGCTTTATTGAATTTTGCCATTTGTAAAAAAAGGTGACAATTTCATCTCACTGGAGGATTCTAAAAGTGTTGTAATTGTGAATTACAGGGAACTTCGTTGTAATTTTTGCTAAAAAACAGGTTTTTCATACCTCAACTTAACTGAAGAATGAAAATAAACTTTTCCACTCAAATATCAGTTTGGTATTTGCTTTCAGATCTATGGTAAAAGGTCGATCAGCTGCAGAAACATTCTGTGGATTTATGAACTTGCCATCTCCACCTGGAAAATTCCATACCTATACAGAAATGTTGTTCAGCTCTACTAAAGTTACCTGTGAAAAATCAATGAGAAATTCTGTTGAGGAGGTATCAAGAATAGAAGGTAGTCATGACCTTAGATGATTCATGGCAAAAAAGAGGATATCAGTCCCTCAATGGCATTGTTACAGTTATGAGTGTCGATACTGCACAAGTTATTGAGTTTGAAGTGTTTTCGAAACACTGTCGGTTCAAAAGTGCATTTAATTCTGCTTGTGAACCATCAGGCATTGCCAACGATAGTGGAAAAAGTGGAGGCATGGAAGGGAAAAGTGTAATGACCATATTTGAGAGATCCGAAGCTCATTATGGCATTCATTACACAAAATATTTGGACGATGGAGATTAAAGAGGTTTTTCATCGATATTTGCTCTGAACCCTTATGACACTCAAATGGAAAAAGTAGAGTGTGTTGGGCATATCCAAAAGCGAATGGGTACCAGTCTTTTGGATCTCAAAAGCAAACACAGAGGGGGAAAATTAAATTCAGGTGTGTGATGGTATGGCCATATGAAACAATACCAATGATTTACTAAGCATGGAAATTGCTGTTAGAGCTGTTTATTTTCATCTTTGGTCTACAAATGAGAACTTTCAACATGGATTGTGTCTTGCGGGTACTAATTCATGAATCAAGTTTCAAAAGGCAGAAGCTGAATTCAACATAACTGTGATAATAAAAAACATACACATGTGCCATTTTCCATACTGAATGAAAGTAAGTCAATTTTTAAAGATCCATCCGAGCCTATATTATTTAAAAATGTCTACAAGGAAAGACTCAAAACTCCAATGAGTCAGTTAATAATACCATATGGTCAGTGATTCCAAAATCTACATTTGTGGAGATAAAAAGTCTAAAATTAGGGTTAAATATGGCAATTGCACAAATCAATATGGGTCATGTAGCAAAATTAATCATCTTAAAACATTGTGGTATTGAACCGGGTTTAAACTGTGCCATGCTTTAAAAAATTAGATGCACGTAGGATTCGTGTAACCCAATTAAAGCATGTTGAGGTACAAAAAGGGCTAGATTGCTAAAAATAATGAAAAGAAAAAGAAAATTATAAGAGAGTCTTTTGTAGAAGCAGAGGGTAAAGAAAATGTTTCATACGCTCCTGGAAAGTGTTAGAAAAGATAAGTCCTCAAAAATTACAAATATTTACTTTAAAGCTTGTTTTCTCGAAGCGTAATATTTTTCCTTTTATGTACCTTTTTCTCAAAAACTAATTAATGTAAGAATTTCAAATTTTCAGTGAGCATACTTTCAACATGTTTACACATTTTAAAGGAGGGAATAAGATATATTTAGTGAACTGTTTTAGATAAGGTCTTTTTAAACTAAATTTTAGGGGCGGGAAATGGACATTTTTTAAAAAATTCATAATTATTTTAATTTTAAATAAAAAGACAAAACCCTTCATTAAAGTTTTACTGACAGTACATATAATCTACTGTAAAAAATTCATTTATGTATAGCAAGTAGTTTCTGAGAAAAATGTACATAAACTTCCATAATTTAACATGGGCTCCTATGGAAGTGCTGGACCCCCTTAAGCCCTCAGTTGGAGTAAAACACTTTTTTACAGCCCCCAAATTTTGCTTATAAAGAACTGGGGAAGAATTTCCTAAACGGAATTATATTTTACTTTTACTCTCCTTTGGGAGGGGTTCCATAAAACGCTTCTTAGCGGATCTCTAGTCAATAAAAGAAAAATATTTGCCAAAATTCAATTTTATGGTATACTGGCTCAAAAACGGATGTTTTTGTCTCTAAAGCCCCTTACCCCTTCCATCTCGCTTGAGAATTGGTTTCCACAAAATTCATTCGTAGTAGATCTCTATTCAACAAAAAACATGATTACCAAATTTTAAAACTCTTGGCTTAATTGTTCCGGAGATATTGAGATAAGTGAGTGAATGAGTCATTTTTGTTTTCTTTTTTAAGTATAGATAATGAGAATTACATTTATTTTTGTATAGTAATGAATGCTTAAATTAACAATTAATAATCCTGCAATATTCTTTAGAATTTAGAACTACAATTTTTCTGTGATCTTATTTTTCAAATAAGTCTTTAAATAATTTTTAAAAAATGTTTAAATGCTTAAATTCAGTTCTACTAAAATAATCATAATGGTCCAATTCAATTAATGAAATATTTTATTTTAGCGAATAAAATATTTAATTGTTCTACCGAATGAAATTATCTAATTGGAAATATTTCTTGCATCAGAACAATTTCACTATTGTATGAGTTTATAAATTATTCGAGTTAATTTACCTAATTGTTCTCTAATAGAATAATTTCCCTGAGTAAATTACAAAACGCTAATTGGTCCTTAAGAACTACGAAATCGTTTCATCGACCTAATTGATCTAAGGAGAGATTGCAATCTTTACATTGTTTAAACTGAATATTTGATAGAGGTATACATAATAGTTCCTTGTGTGTGACTTTTTATTATTTATATGTGTAACTAGCTGGTGTAAACGTTCTTCAGACGGATGAAATAAAAATTAAACAATACAGATTGAAGGATAAAGAAGTTTTTAGTGAGTCAATTGAGAATGGCAAATTAAACTTAAAAAAAAGCTTTTTGCATATCTCAGTCGGACAAAACAGCCATATTTGTAAAATTTTTAGTCTGTAGATCTAACAGATGATAAAAAGAATTTCTTTTTAATTATAACGCCCCGTAACACTTTTGTGGATCGATTTCTGAAAACACCTTTCTAAGCTGATATCTGCTCAGAAGAAGTAAACACATTATTACACATTTTGGGCAATTAACAATAAAAGAGTGTACATAATTTATATCTGGATGTGTAATGCATTAATATTATTTTCTGTTGTATTTATTTGATGTTAAATTTGTAATATTCACAAGCAACGCCGTTTCTTACATTATAATGGGGATTCAATGGAAACATAGCTAAGTAGGCGATAGAGCCAAGATGGTATCATTTTGGCGACCTTTTTTGAAACTTGGTGATTGATTAAACGGTGCAGAAGTTGATATACTGTAGCGCCATCTGGTTGGGAGCTGCAACAAAGATGATAGCACAAAAGCCTTCTCCACAAAAATACACATGTACATGCCAATTTTCATACTCATCGGTAGAACGATGTTGGAGTGATGCGATTTCACACATAAGTACAAACATCTATTTATATATACATAGATTGGAATATTTAAAAATTGCCTATTTATATATATATATATATATATATATATATATATATATATATATATATATATATATATATATATATATATATTCCTCAATCTTTTAACTTAATTTATGTTATTTTTATTAACTAAGCCGATAAAATTTACATGTAAAAGATAAGGAATTAATTTAAATGTATTCGATTAATTTATTATGTTTATAATAAATGGGGCACTCTTCTTGAAATAGTAGTTTGGCTACGCTTTGCTAAAGAAATAGCTGTTATAAGGATCCTTTTATTATCCTGAAGAAAAAAACTGATCAATTAAAATGTTCAAACTTATATAAGCTTTTTTATAAACTGTTAAATAGCAGTGGAACTAGTTTGATATATATATCACGAGGTACGCGCCAAGTTGTTGTTTATGTTCGCCAAGATGGGCGATATCATTGTAATATGGTTACCTTGATATTTTTGCAGTTTTTGGAATGTTGCAAGTTTCCAGTCCGTTTTAATTGATATTCATTATTAATGTCAATATATAATATGTAATTATTTTATTAATAATATAAGAAAAAAATTATTATTAATCATATAATATTAATTAGTAATTAATAATCATATAATATTCATTATTTATAATACTGTTATTTTATAAATATTATTAGATATTATGTTATTTATTTAAAATTATTATTTTGCTATTCATTTATAATTATTGTTATGTTATTTATTTGTAATTATTACGTTGCATAAGTATTCTTATTAATAATTTTTTTTATTAAAATACGATGATTTTATTCTGTATTATAATTACTATTAAATTACACTACATGATTATTAAAATACATAATAGTTATTAAATCATTCTATATGAATATTATATATAAATACTATTATATTACAAGATTATTTTAATATACTGCATAATATTATTAGTACATTTACTTTTTATTACATTGTGATTTTGGTTATTCTCAATCTCTTCCTATATTCTTCTTTTGAAGTATATTTCAATATATTTCAAAAAAATATTTTAAAATTATCCCTGACGATTTGATACCGCTATCTTGGATTCTATTCCTGCGACAACGAGCGCTACTTGGCGTCACTCCCCGTGATATCAAACTAGCACCATAGCAGTATATGCAGATATGCAACCAGTAGTAGAAAACCGTTCACGCGTATGTTAGAACACAATAATATAACGATAACGGCATTTGGTAACATTTTTAACCTGGCCACATTTTTTGATTTGATGAAATGGATCGACTGTATAAAACATAGTCATCCAATTTGTTACACATTTAACACCCTTTTATAAGCTTCACTTGTATGTAACGGAATCTTTTAACTCTATTTTTACCCACTTTAAAAGGTCAGATTAATTCAAAATTTTGCTCACTTATCCAGGATGGGTGACAACACAATATTTTAATAACTTGATGCATTTTAATCATGAGGATTAACGATTTCCCATTTTCAGAATCCATCGCACATCTGGCAACTAATTTCAGACACCCATTTCCAGATTTGGTGGTGGCCGCGGTAGACTAATAGTCACAAGGTATCGGATCATGGCTGGCTTGCTACGAATTAGAACCCAGTAACACTAAAGTTATGTCGTGTTGGGGAGAGATGCACGTTAAATCTGCCGAGAACTCAAATGTCCTCCAGTTGGTGTGGTGTGGTAGTTAGGTGAGAGGGTGCCAGCTCAGGTGTCGTCCACGTCACTTGACCATGGTTCAAAATTACGTGGTCCGTCACCAAAAGCCCTCGTGTAGCTGAACAGTGCGACGTTAATATTCAATCAATCAATCAATCAACCAAAATTATGGTCACCGACATAAAATTTGTGAAAACATCTAATAATTACAATGTTGCCGTGAAATTCAGCACAGAGAGTTAGTGCAATATGAGAAAAAATTCAACAACATATAAACATATGAACAAGATTTTAATTGTGCATTAAGATACAAGTCATATCCAAATGTATAAAATCATGAATCGGAGATACATGAACGTGGAGATTTTGAACGTGGTTCAAAATGACGAGGTCTATCGCCAAAAGCCCTTGTGTATCTGAACAGCGTTCGTTAATTTTCGTTAATTTTGTGACGTTATTTTTGTTAATTTTAACTCACTCACTCCAGATTTGGCGCCTAATAATAGATTCGGAAACTATAAGATTAAGTTACAACTTGTTCGATTAACAAGAAAAGGATGCTTTTTAGTTTTTTTGAAGCTGTAATTTATTAATATTGTTATTTCAAGTATCAAGTTATTTGGACAATGCGTGTTTAATGTTTATAATATTTGGGAGCAACAGTATTTGTGCAAATAACATGAAATATTTTGATAATATTTTTATTATTCTAAATTTTTAATAAATATTGACCATATATTAAAAAATAATTGTTATGCATAAATATTACTTCAGTTATTCGCGAGTATATATAAAGTTATTAATTCTTTTCATTATGGTGATTTTTCTAAAAATTAAAGCTTTTCAGATCCCATTTTCATATTTGGCAACTAATTCCAGATTTTGTGACTAAAAGACCAAGTTACAACCCTAAAGTGAAAATGACAATGGATATTCCAGATTCTAAAAAAATAGACACATTTAAGATTAATTCCTCAATAAATAATTGATAGTTTAAAAATTTATTTAAAAAAAAACGCTTTTCTTATAGATCGAACTAAAAAACGAAAAATAAATTATGGCTTAAAAAACTACAAATCATAGCTTAAAAAATTAAACGCGCTTTTATAATGTGTGAATTGAACTAAAAAGTATAAAAAAAATTCTTAATATAATAAAATGACTAACGAGAAAATTAATGTCATTGGTATAAAAGAGTGGTGTGCTCTTTATTAATTGTGATAATTTCTTACTAGATCTATTACGAAATGTGCTGAGTTAGTGTAAAAATGCTGTACAGAGCACCCCACGCTTTTACCACAATGATATTATAAATTTCTCGTTAATCATTTTATTCTTATACTAGCCGTTACCCACCCGCTTCACTGGGTATTTCACGATGTTGTACATATGTATACTGTTTACATATATATTAATTATTGATACCTAGCATTAAGAATTCGATTCTATTGAAAAATATATTTATAGCTTGAAAAGCGAAAATATTTATCTATTACGCCCCTTAATCCCCCTCAGTGACCCTTGGTGATCAATTTTCCCCAAAAATATTTTGTAGTGGATCTCTACACCATGAAAGGAATTCGCTTAATACCAAATTTTAAGACTACGTCTAATAGTTTAAAAATGGAAGTAATTATCTATAACGCCCCTTAAGCCCCCATAACGCCACTTAGGAAACGATTTTCACAAAACCCATCTTAAGACAGATCTCTACTCAGTGAATAGAATCTGCGAACTCAATTTCAAGGTTTTATGTCTAATAGTTTAAAAAAGGAGTTAATTGCCTATATATATAACGCCCCTTAATTCTCCACAACGCCACTTGGGGTCGATTTTCACAAAACCCATTTTGTAGCGGATCTGTACTCTATGAAAGAAATCCGCTTATCAAATTTCAAGACTGTACGTCTAATAGTTTAAAAATGGAAATAATTATGTATAACGCCCCTTAAGCCCCCGCAACGCCACTTAGGAAACGATTTTCACATAACCCATCTTATAGCGGATCTCTACTTAATGAATGGAATCAGCTTACTCAATTTCGAGATTTTACGTCTAATAGTTTAAAAAAGGAGTTAATTGCCTATAATGCCACTTAATTCTCTACAACACCACTTGAGAGTCACATTCTGTAGGGGATCTGTACTCTATGAAAGGAATCTGCTTACCAAATTTCAAGACTGTACGTCTAATAGGTTAAAAATGGAAATAATTATGTATAACGCCCCTTGGAGGTCGATTTTCGTAAAAATCATTATGTAGGGAATCTCTACTTTATGAAAGAAATCTGTGTACCAAGTTTCACGACTGTACATCTAATAGTTTAGTAATGGAAATAATTATCTATAACGCCCCTTAAGCCCCCGTAATGCCCCTTGGGTTTCTAACTTTGCAAAATCCGTTCTTAGCTGACGTCTACTCCATGAAGGGAACCTACCTACCAAATTTCACATCTGTAGGTTTAATAGTTCCGGAGATATCGTGATTAGTGAGTGAGTCAGAAAGTCAGTGAGTGAGGGAGTCGCTTTTCTCCTTTATATATATATATAGATTAAGAATTTTTTTTTTTTTTACTTTTTAGTTCGATCTACAATAAAAGCCTGTTTTTTTAGATTTTAAAACTATCAATTATTCTTTGTTGAATTTATTCTCGAGTTTGATATTTGGAAGCGGAATTACTTTGCTACTGGAATTAGTCTTGCTCTTCAATGGATATTAATTAACTTGTCTGAAGTTTATTTATATTCTCCCCATTTACGGGGCCACGAATGAGTTCCATATCATTGTATTTCAAATATTCGACTCTATAGATACATATTTAACTAATAAAAGTGTTTTAAGAAGAAATATTGAATGTCAGTCGTATTATATCATTTTAAACGTATTGCTATAATGTTAATTTGTATCATCACTTCCAAACATATTTCTTCATCAAAATAAAAAATATTTAACAGTTAGAACATAAACTTATCACTTTTTAAACGTATTGTTATAATATTAATTTGTATCATCACTTCTAAACGTTTTGCTTTATAAAAATGAAAAATATTTAGCAATTAGAACATAAATTATTATTATTCACATGCACGAGTCTTTTTTTTTTAAATTTCCATTTTCAGAAAACCTGCGCGTCCACCTACCCTTTTTCACATATAGAACACTTTTTCTTGTTTTATTTGTATTAACTACAAAACTATTTGCGGTTTTAGGGTTGCACCTTAATCTTTTAGTCGCTAACTTTGGAATTAGTCGCCAAATCTGGAAACGATATAATGAATTATTCGATAAACCTTGAAATCCTTAAAATCCTTATTTTTAAGGATCCTGATCAAGACAATAAAAGAAAGTTAGGAAATTATTGTATTGTCATCGGTCCTTGACAAGTGTGCAAAATTTCGAATTAATCTGACCTTTAGAAGTGGGTAAAAATCGAGCTCAAAATTCCATTACATACAAGTGAAACTTATAAAAGCGTGTTAAAAAATCACGCTTTTATAGTATATATATATACTAAAGAGTAAAGAATGACTCTTAATATAAGAATGAAATGACTGGGAAAATTAAAGTCATTGTGGTAAAAACATGGAATGCTTTGTACTACATTTTTGCACTCACTCTGCATTTAGGAAAAGAACTAGTAAGAAATTAAAACAATTGATATGGAGTACACCACGCTTTTACCTCAATGACATTAATTTTTTCGTTATTCCTTTTATTATTATATTAATTTTTTACTATAGTTATAATTGCAATATTTACCCATTTATTTCTTCTACTGTGCTTCAACTAAAACAAATCGTCAATCAAGGCTCTTCCTAACAGATTTAAGCTCGAACCATGCGCACAGAATTGCATAGGATATGAATGTATTGTGAGGTGCCAGTGAGAAAACCTCTCATTTCTCTACCCGGAAAGTAGAAATTCGTTTGTAGTGGTGACACTGAACATCTGAGGATTGTAGAAGTGTAACGTCGTGAAATGAATCACGTTACACCTCATTTTGCACTGATGGAGGACATTGAATTTGGTAAGTATCCCACCAAGCCACGAATCCATCTTTTTACACGAATTGTCTAAGGCTCCGGTGGGAATATCATGATATTAGACATGTTTTGGTGGCATGGAAATGATACTCTCGTGTTCCTTTAAGACCGGGGTGGGCACTTCGTCGATTGTGATCGACTGGTGGACCACTAAGACATTTTGGGGGGATCGCCTGAAAATTTTATTAGTTAGTAATTATATACGGAGAGAGAGAGAGAAAATTCAAGATTGGCTGACAGTATACAGACTATATATATATATATGTCTTATACTGACTAACTTTAGATAAAAAAAGTTTTATTTTTATATGTATTTTAATTTTTTTTAATAATAAATGCATTATTTAATATAATTATATTTGAAGCTATTATTATTAAGTTTGTATTTTGCGTTTCGCTTTAAACGCGGTTTTAAAGTGTTTTTTTTTATTTTTTTGTAGGTCAGTACATATTGTGAATACTTATTATTAAGTTATAATAAGAATCTTTTCCTTACCTACGGCATTGGGAAGTGGTGCACATAAGAATTTTTAAAGGAGGGATCGAGGGTAGAAGGTGTACCGTTATCGTACCATACCCCAATACGTATTTTACGTATACCCAATAAGCATATATTTTGATTTTGTCGATATTTGGGAACAAAAAGCAACAAAAAATAAGCTACTGAATAAATAATTAGCATAAATAAATAACAACAATTACTAATATCAAATACTTAACTACATTTTATAAACTATATGCATGGGACTATAATGAATGGGGGGAAATAATGAAGTGTTATGAGGGAGGGTCTGGACTCGTGGACCCCTCCCCCGCCCTTTTGTGCCCTACTGACACTGGGGGGGACGCCACTCCTTGAAAAAATTAGTATCCCGTACCCTGAAAAAGCCTACCCACCCCTGCTTTAGGGGAAACAAACTGCCATGAGATACCTAGATATACTGACAAATGAAGTACATCCTGCAATATTGCATGTTTACCTTGATGGTAATGGATACTTCGTAGACGATAATGGCAATTGTACATCGTGCCAGAAATGTTTACAATAGATTCGATGCCCATATGTCTGACTTTCAACATCTTCCCTAGCCACCGCATGGCCTGGATCTTAATTCTATAGAAAATGTGTGGGATAGGGTGGAAAGACGCATCCGACGGCACTCTCCTCTTCCTTCTAATTTACAACACCTAAAAAGCTACATTTGTAACAAATGGTAATATTTATTATTTATTTATTGTAATGATTTAACCATTCATCCCAGCGTGTTAAAAATTGTAATTCTTTATTTCTCTCGTGCTTTATATTAATGCTTTTATTAATGCTTTATATTAATGCTCGTGCTTTTATTAATAAAAGGTAACTATAATTTTAACTATGGAAAGTTCTGGAACTTTCGATGGCAATAGATAAGGAGATGGAATATTGAGTTTGTGGAATAAAGTCTTAAGTTGTATGTGGCAAGAGTTGCTGACATTTTTATTTCCGTGTTAAAACTGGCACCCACACCCGTGGCCAAAGAACTACGACCCCGTAGAAACAGAAACCGCCGCTGTGACGAAACTCCGCAGAAAAAATTAAAATTTAACCGGCTCTGTAAACCTTACTGTCCTGGAAAGAAAATTACTGGTATTGCGCCGCAATCCTTCTAAAGCAAGAGAAAATCCCTGGAAATCGAGAGAGAAAGTGAATCATCCATCACTTGTCTGAAGAAAAGAAAAGAAGAACATCTATTTCCTGTTAAAAGTTTTTGTAACAGTTTTTTAAGTAAACATTGCCAATACATGGCATTCTCTAGAAGTATGTAGACTCGATACCTAAATGAATCAGACCAGGTGCAAAATGTGGTCCAATTCAATATTTTGATCTTGAGTTTCTAATTCATTGGCCAGTGTATCTATATACACTCATGTCAATAAATTAAGGATAATTCAGAATCACACAGAAATTAAACTCTAAAATAAAAATTTCTCCTGTAGAATTATCACACACATCTTGAAGAAGAATATGCAAATTACAGGAATCAACCAGATGGCGCAGATAGTACTTCACAATGACTAGAGTGTAAGAGAGGGATATATAAGGAATGGTGGCAAAG
This sequence comes from Trichonephila clavipes, assembly GCA_019973935.1. NCBI lineage: Eukaryota > Metazoa > Arthropoda > Arachnida > Araneae > Nephilidae > Trichonephila > Trichonephila clavipes. The sequence goes on from BMAU01020961.1 coordinate 71,737, forward strand.
AAGTAAAATTGTTCACAAGTGCTTTAAAAGCCTTTCAGTGCAATAACCAAATAGATATGGCACAAAAGAAGCATTTGGATGATTTTTTACGTGGTAGAATTATTGGACGACTAGAATGTAGACGTACCCAACTGGAAGTATCCGAGTAACTTGAAATCACCCAGAGTGTCATCTCCAGGCTTTGGCAACGATTCCAAGATGATGGTAATGTGAGTAGATGTTACAGCACAGGTCGCCCCCGAGTTACAACGCCGAATAAGGACCGGTATACTTGGCAGTTACTTCCAAAAGAAACAGACGGAGCACAGTATCAGACCTGTCTCGTCAGCTCTCTTCAGCTACCACTACGACAGTTTCAAGGCAGACCATATACAGATGCTGAGGGCACATTGGTCTATATGCTCGTAGGCCTGTCAGATGTGTTCCACTTACCGCGACTCACTGTCGCCTGCAATTAACCTGGAGTAGAGAGCATGTATTGTGGACACCACAACAGTGATCTTATGTGATGTTTTCCGACGAGTCAAAGTTTAGTTTTCAGTCTGATTCTTGCCGAAATTTAACATGGAGAGCGCCAGGTACCCGTGACCACCAAGAGAACACCATTTAACGGCACCGTTACGGTACGGTGGTGCAGGATGGCTCGTTTGGAAAGGAATTATTCTTGGTTCCAGAACTGGCCTGCAAGTTCAGAGTGTAACGATGACAGGCCACATCTATACGGATGTCATTCTGGAACAACATTTACGTTTGTTTCGGTGTGCCATGGGTGCTATATTTCTGTTTATGGATGACAACGCCCGTCCTCACCGTGCAAACATTGTAGGCGAATGCCTTCAATCGGGGGATATCACCCGTATGGATTGGCCAGGATACTCACCAGACTTGAATCCAATAGAGCATGTGTGGAATATCCTTGACCGACGAATTACAGTCCGTCAACCCCCTCCCACCTGTCTACCGGAACTTCAGAGGGCATTGCTTGATGAGTGGTGTAATATTCCCCAAGATCAGATTGATAATTTGATACTCAGCATACCTATGCGTTGTATGGCCTGTATTGCATCGTCCGGGAGACATACTCCGTATTAACCATCATACGAACCATGTTAACTGTTTATTTTGTAAATAGGTTCTTTTTTGAAATTTGCTCCAGGGAGTAAAAATCACAATTTTTATTAATTATGTCAAACATATAGCATTTTTTTGCTCTTTACCTTTTGTTTAATAAATAGACTTTACAAATAAGTCAAATTTCTTTTGCTTCTGTCTCTTTCTTTGCCTGAACTTCGTTAACCTTAATTTATGGACATGTGTGTATATAAAAATAGATGTTTGTATATATGAAATCGCTTCACTCCAACACCGTTCAACCGATCGCATGATCAAAATTGACATGTATGTGTACTTTTTGGTGGAGAAATTTTTTGTGTTATCCTCTTTGTTCCATCTTCCCACCAGGTGGCGCTACAGCATATGAACTCCACCATTCAATCAATCGCCAAGTTGCCAACAAGGTCGCCAAAAATGATGCGAACTTGGCTCTATCACCTATATTTCGTTATGTTTCCGTGGAATCACCATTATAATGCAAGAACGGCGTTGCATGCTAATAATACAATTTTAACATAAAATAAGTCAAACAGAAAGTAATATTAACATTTTGCACATCCAGATATAATTTAATTACACTATTTAAGCGTTCATTACACATAATTTGTAACAATTGGTTACTTTTGCTGAGCAAATATCAGCTTAGGAATGTGTGTTGAAAACTCAACCCACATTAGAGTTACGGGGTGTTATAAATAAATAAATAAAATATTTTTATGAGCTAATAGATCTACAGACTTAAAATTTAACAAATATGAATTTTTGTTCAGCTGAGATATGCAGAAGCTTTTTTTTTTTTTTTTTCAAATTTTCCATTTACGTAAAATTAACTATTTAAAAACTTTTTTATCCTTCAATCCACATTGTTTAATTTTTCAATTCACTCGTGCAAAAAACGGGTACACCAGCTAGTACATGTATATTAATTAAGTAAAGAAAGCTTTAATTATTAGCATTGCACTCTAAAACTACACGAAAATTATTAATGACGTTCCTCCTAGTATTGAGCCACGGTCAAATGACAAGGATTACTTCTGATCTGGAATCCCGATCACCACACTTCCACACCATTCCGACTTGAAACTTTGAGCCTCGGCGTATCTAATGTACATTGTCTCCTCCACACGGCGGGACTTGAGTGGTACTGGTACTCAAACCCACGACAGAGACAGCATCTGCCTCGAACTCACGACTACGCCGACTCGGCTATTTCTGTCAATACAGTATGGGAGCAAGGAGATCCTGAAAAGGCTATATATAAATTGCAAAAAATAATGGAGAATCATGGTTTATGTAACCTACATCGTTGAAATTTAGTTATAATATCAATTATACCTTTAACTTTTTCTTCGTAGATAGCGCAATATTTAAAGATCGCCTTTAATTTTACATAAAGCATCTTAATCACAGGAATATATATATACTATTTGTTTTAGTTTAAGAACAAAATATCCACTAAAGAAATTAATAAATAGAAAGTAATGAGATTATGTAGAGAAATGTTAGGGACATAAATTATTCAAAAGACAGAAGTAAATAAGGGAATTTTCAAAAGAATTATCCCACAGACTTCAAAACTCCCCCCCAAAAATATAAAAAAGTTATTAATGAAAGCTTAGTTGTCACACATTTCTTTTTTATTAAAATATACGTTTAAATTGTTGATTTTTTATGCAAATGTGAAATATTTATATGATTTAAGTCTGTTTTTTTTTTTAAAAAAAAGTAACCACAGCATAAGATGTAGAAGGGAGGAAAAAAGACGTATATTTTATTTCTATCGGCATTTCGAAGTAACAAGATAAGTGACCACTCCATTCCATCCATCCAGTGGTCATTTTACCGGACACTCCAGTCAGACATCCTTCCGATTTTCATTAGGGAAGGAGAATGCCGAAGGAATTCGCAAGGAATTCAGCCGTTAGGGTAATGAATGGCTTTTGGTGGTCACTGATTGGTCATGACTTGATTTTACAGTGAATCACTTCATATCTGTTGGTCAGTGAGAGATGGACAATAGAAATGGTTCAGATGCTTAAGAAATAATCAAGGGGATATCATTTTTCTATCTAATCACGAGAGACTACTTGTCATGTGCAAACAATCCTTTGACTAGCGATTTAAAATACTGTTTTAAAACTAAAAGCTGTGCATACAAAATATTAACATATATTTCCCAATAAATATGCCGAAATAGCTTTCGGTAATCAGGTTTTATTATTAAAATGTACTAGTGAGTATAAAGACTAGATTCTACCGCATGTCTTGAATCGATGAAAATAAAGGAAAACCATTAATTGAAACCATGTATTAGCAATAACATATACATAATGCATTTTTTTTTTGTGTTCAAGGTTGCGTGGACAAAAAATCTTAATCACTTCGATTTCTTCCTTTTGATTTTTTTTGTAAATTTATTTTAAGATGTTTGTTGTTGTTGCTTATGCCACCTAAACTACAGTAACATCAGATCAAGGTTCACGAAATTCATCGCGGTAAAAAGGCTGGATTTTTACGCCTGACGTTAGTCTTAGCTTCGAGCTCTACGCAGGTAACAGTACGATTTTGATTCCTCCCTAATTTTGAGGGAGAACCTCCTCGGGGTGGTTATTAGCCTACCACCTTTCTTCCCCTTTCACCAACCCCCCGAGAGGACTTGCGGCACGATGGCTATTCAGAGTACCTCTCATGCCGCGAAAGCACTATACATTTACAAACGTCCATGCCTTGTTCGGGATAAGAACCCAGGCTCTACGGCACCGCAGTTAGCGTCAGTAACCCTGTACTGGATGGGCGGTAAATGTTTATTATGTTTATGTGGAGATATTTAATCATATCAAGCTAAATATTTGCGATAAAAATATTGAAAACGTAATTTTAACAAATAAATCTATTTTTAAAAATAGAAGTTACTTAACCAGTTAGTAGCGGAGCCGTATGAGGGCATACTAATATGTGCGTCACGGAAAGCGAGCGATAACGAGTCGACTTGTCAGTCACAGAGTAAGAGTTGCTGTTAAAGTTGTAATACCCCTCTGCCTTGGGGTATCATTCCTTCATCTACGCGACCTAGATTTGTAGGAAGAAATTATTGATCACTCAAACTTTCCATAATAAATCGCATTTATTATTGTCTCAATTTATATTAATCATTGCAACACAAGTCTTACTAGGAAAATCGGATCAGGAATGATACGACGTAATTAATAATTCCAAGTAAATAGCGCATTTAATCCTACTCACTATATATTTATGATAAATTAGCCTCCGAATCTTTATCTATAGTAGCTTCCTTAACAAGCTAGAGTCCGTTCTATAATTAAACTTTAATAATCAATCTCTTACCAATATCAAACGGTGATCAGCAACCAAGCTTTATTCCAAGCATTCTCTTGAATCCTATTCTTTTAATATTAATATTCTATATATATTATTATCCAGCTTCTATTCAACTTTACGGCTTTTATAGTCGACTTCTATACGACTCCTATATATCTCCTATACGGCTCTTACATGACTCCTATCGGACTAACACGCAAATGCAAAAGCTCCAATATACTCGTATATATATTCATTCACTAATCTGCATATTGCGTTTTCTTTTTGAGAAGGTTGCATAGAAATGATATTGGGGCCCCAAAGATTTCCGAAGAGGATTAGTTAGAAATCGCGATAAAGCTCCGTCACAAAGCCTTGAATTAAAATGTTTTTCTTTCTTTTGTAAAGTTGCCAATTTTGTTACTAATACTTAGTTATTTGGTTCACATAAACATAGATTAAATGCATATTACTCTAAAAACGCATTTGTCCCACGGCTGACCCTACCTGAGAGAACACTATTATATAAATTAATTTTTTCCGACTCTTGCCTTTGCCCCTTTCGGGCTAACATCTAAAAACCTTATGGTCGCACATAAAAAATTTGTTATGCAAACTTGTACGCTGTTTCAGCCGGTGCATACAGGCACGCATGAGTTCATTTAAATGTTTTCATATTTTGCATTTATATTTGTTTATTTCAAACAGGCTTTAAAATATTATAAAATCTTGAAATTTGAGAATATATGTTTTGTTTCTCTAAAAATTTCAAATTAAATAGCCAATGGTTTCTACCTCTTATACATGACGCATATATTTGCCAATGCATAAAATCCTGCAACTTCTCTTTGACGAGTATACTCGTCAATCACAGTTAACTAGTTAATGTATATATATATATATATATATATATATACATATCTCTCTCTCTCTCTCTCTCTCTATCTCTCTCTATATATATATATATATATATATATATTATATATATTATATATATTATATATATATATATATATATATCTATATATATATATATTATATATATTATATATATTATATATATATACATATATATCTATATATATATATATATATATATATATATATATATATATATATATATATATGCTGAAGTGCCTCTGAATTAGAGATAGCAAGGGCTATGCAAATTGCGTAGCGCTACGCATCATTTAGGTGCAAGTGCGGATGCTGAAATAACTGCAAGTATAGTGCGTGCTGTAGTTATTCTGAAACAGTTGTTGGAATTGACAGTATGGGTTAAGTGCCAGATTTAGGCGTCTTTGATCACGGACAAATTGTAAGTGCGAGATGCATGGTCCCTTCAATTTCCAAATCGTCAGACAGCTGGGATTTTCAAGGTTGACAGTGTCAAAAGTATACCAAGAATACATGGAAGGTGGACGAAAAACCAGCGATCGGGTAACTGCAAAGGACAATTAGCCTTGACAGTGCGTGGTGAGAGTCGGCTCAGGCATATTCTACGTAACCAGCGAAGGCAAACATTAACTCAAATTACCACCCAGTTCAATAACTGTGCCAGTTGTACAGTCAGTAAACGGACTGTGCGACGCTCGCTTCACCGTATGGGTTTCCGGAGCCACCGACGTACGAGAATACCATTGCTCAATGCTCACCATCAGACTGCACGTCTTGCCTGGGCAAGAGAGCACAGAAACTGGAGTGTAGAGGACTGGAAACGAGTAGCATGAAGTGAAAAGTCTCGATTATAAGTACTTAACGCCGACGGGAGATTGAGAATATGGCGTCAGACTCATGAAGCTATGGATCCTGCAAGTCAGGTAGGAACTGTACAAGAGCATGATAGCTCAATCATGTTCTGGGGGGAAGTCATGGCACTGTTTGGGATTTTTGGTGAGTTTACCAACTTCTCTCAATGCAATTTGGTACGCAGAGTTGCTGGGTGATCATCTCCATCCGTTTAGGCTGTTCTGTTATCCGCACGGTAATGGAGTTTTCCAGCAAGACAACTGTACCTCTCACAAGTCCCGTATGGCTACTAGCTGGTTGGATGAGCATTCCTGTGACTTTTCTGTCATAAAGTGGCTAAATAGAAGCCCAAACTTAAATCATATTGATCATCTTTGGTATGTTTTGGAACAAGGCATAAAAGGCTACCACACTGCTCCAAAGAACTTTACTGAATTATGGACAGCTTTAGCCAATATTGGGCAAGTACTTCCCGTGAAACGGTTCCAGAAATTTGTTAAATCTATGTCTCGTCGTGTGGAGAAGCCGTTATAAAGGCCAGAGGAGACCCAACTCGTTAATAGATAGCTATACCTAATTCAGAGGTACTTCAGTGTATATGTATACACCATTGGGATACATTCATTACTAAATGTATCGTAAGAAATGTCGTTAAATAAAATCTCTTTATTTTTGCGTCTGTCCGTGAGTATGTGCATTAATTAATTTATAACCTGTGCAGAATTCTATTTTTCATCTAATATTTATTTTCCCACCATACATCTAATTCGAACAATTTATCCATTGAATAATAAGTTAACTTTAAAAATGTTTTCTCCCTGTCAGTTTGAGATCCGTAATCTCAAGCAATAAGGAAACCCTAAACTCTGTATAATGTTTGCCTTCAATAAAACTCTTGCTGTAATATTTTCTGATGGAAGGAATAAAATAAAAGAAAAAAAACTTATTTTCTGGTTTCCTTTCAGCAGAGTTAAGCGAATTACTGCCATCTACTAAATAATTAGGAGTAAACCAAAGCGTTGTTAACCACTAGGTGAGAAAAATCGAAGAAATTCTCAGCTCGAACTAATTCCGCCGAAGTTCTGTTAGTTACAGTTCTCGTTAAAGTTAGTCCCGAAAGTTTCTTGTTCGTTTTGGTTTATTATGTATTTTCACTAGTTTTGTGTTATTTGCCTACGAACCAGAAGAATGATTTTTTTTTCTAATGGGGCTGCATATTGGTATTTTAACTTTTGCAGACCTTGTTCATTCCCCAGGAGCTGATATCACTTGTTAGCACGGCACCATATAGGCGATACCAATTAACTTAACTCAGTTAACTCAGTGGCGTGACCGCCCGTGAGGGCCAAGGCCTACTGTTACCAACTCAGTACACGTGACCTTGGGACCTGAGGTGCATGGACAGATTTTCTGGTCAGGGGGTCAGCCTAACGTGAAACTTCCAGTGTTAAGTTCCCAAGCAAGCTTGGTACTCATTTTATCGACCCACTGTGGGGATGAAAGGCTAAGTCAACCTTACCCAACCCGGAGTTTGAACCTCAGACCTGTGGTGTGGAAATGTGATGCACTAACCATTCAGCCACGGGCTTCCCATTTTGTTGTTATAAAAAAAATTTTCAAGAAAAAGGATAAATGGAGGATATTGCGAAATTATCGGGTAATATGAAATAGGTAGTTTAAACCATTGGAAAACTAATTAAGACTTGATAAAAAAAGTTGTTTTTTTTAACTAAAATTTTTTTTAAATTTTGCGATACCAATTATCTCAAGTAATTTCCTCGCCAGAGGCACCTGAGTTATTAACGATGTGAAACTGTTCTAGGATTTAATTTTGCCTAAAGGGCCGGAGCCAAACAGACACTCGGGGATCTTTTACGTATCGTATAATCACTTGACATGGCTGCTGTCGATTTTTTGCATCATGAAAATCCACCGACTTGGGCCGGGGTCGCAACATTTTGGGTGTAGAAGGCCAGCGACAAACCAACCACGCTACTCAGCTGGCTAGAGTGATACCGATCCTTACTGATTTAAAATGCTCAGGGATCGTTGTTAAAAAAGTATTTTGTTTATAGTTGCTAAAACATTTTTTCCTAAAGGGCTGCATTTTAGCAACTAAGCATTTGAAAACACGGCAAGAACCCGAATAGGATAGCCATTTTAGTGCTGGTTCTCGCTACCAAATTTGGATGCTTGAACTAATTTAATTCAATCTCTCGAAGGATGATAATATTACCATGATTTAATTTTGATGAGAGGTACAGAATCCAAATTGAGATACTCAAGGGCTCTTTTACATGCCACATAGTATGCGTGTCTATGATTTTCGCATCCAAAAAATCTAATGACCCCAGCCGGGATTAAACCCACAACCTTGTGCTTTCAATGCGGCCTCGCTACCTCTAAGCCACTATGCCAACATTCATCAAAGTATAGATTCTTTTTTAAGTCGTTTTTTTTTACTCACTCGGTGAGAATAAGTGTTTATTTACCTCATGATTTACAGCAAGGTGGGCAAACTTTTTAAGGGGTTGCTGTCCACTCAGTGTCAGTGACGAACATAAGGGGGGATCCACGGATCCGTATCCTCCCCGAAAGTCCTTGACTTTTTTCTGGATTGATTATAATCCCATGCATATAGTACGTAAAATTTAATTATACGCATTTGTTATTGCTTTTCTTAACAATTTTTGCTACTTATTTATTTAGCAATTTATTTTACTGTTTTTTTACCCGAGGATCTGCAAAATAAAAAAAAATACATGTTTAGCTGTGTATTGGGGTATGATACGAGAATGATAGACTTTAGCCTCTCCCCCCCTCTTGAAAACTTCATATGTGCGCCACTACCCAGTGTCATAGGTGTGGTGTGTGGTAAGGTTTTCCTTACCTTGTTTACATTATTTATTATTATGCGATAAATAAGTGATACGTGTTCTTACCCACAGAACTAAAATAAAAAAAGACTTTAAAACCGCGTTTAAAGCAAAACGCAAGATACAAACATAATAAATAATAATAGCCACGAAAATAATACCAAAAGGTGCATTGATTATCAAACAATTTAAAGTACAGTAAAAAATAAAAACATTTTTACCTAAAATTAGTTTTTGTTGTTGTATTCATAGAAGACTTAATCTGCATACTGTCTGTCAATCTTGAATTACCGACGGCTAATCTTCAGGTGGTCACCCCAAAATGTCTTGGTAGTCCACCAGTCGATCGCGATCGATGTAATGCACATCCCGGATTTACAGACACACGAGAACTATTGACGACTAAACCTCGATGAAATTAAGAATGACGATACCTAAACTGACAGCCCCATCTCCAAAATTCAACATCTCTGCAATGAGCAGCGACGAATTTAACGTGCATTAACCCCTCTCTACAACAGATCTTTAGTGGAACCAGGACTCGACACGCCGGTCACAAGATCATAAATGGGACCACTAGGCTATCGTGGTCATCTCTTTATTAATTTTTGTTTACAATTGACACCAAGCTGATCCTACAATATTTTGCATGATCAATTTCCTTCAACACGCTACTAGTAAATCCATTGCTTTCCTATTGTCATTTAAAATAGTCCATTTTCACAAGAGAAAATGGGTTTGAATATAATTGGAGGTAAAGCAATTGGGACGAAAATGCCTCAATGGCTATAGTCTCACAATCTTGGCCGGCGTTGTGGAGTCGAGGGTTCGAGTCCTAGTGCCTTTGAACACTCATCGTGTTAACTCGGTCAGGAACATGATCACAAATATGTGTGATAAAGCCTTTATTTCTCCAAGACCCACGGCATCATATATGTGGAATCGGTTGTGGAGTCGTCATCCAATTGAATCTCTCAACGAAACAAAGCACGCAGTCTTCACGCGCAGGCGCAGCTGATCCAATGTGAAACAAAAACTTTGACCATTGAGAAAAAAGCGGAGAAAGAGACTGAGGTGCGCGAGCAGGCGTTCCCGTCGTCACATCATGGAAATCTAATTGTAGAATATCTACCTTTTTTTATTAATTTTTGTTAAGTTTAAATAAATCTGAAGAAAGACAAATGTCTTGGACCCCTTGTTGTCTCCCACAAATTATGGGGGGTCGGCCGGGATTTTGATCAAAGTTTGGAACGCGTGAACAAAAGAAGCGTCCATGGAGGAGACGCGCCGCCATTTTTTGGAAACTTCGCTCAACCTGTGTAGAGGTTGAATTTTTCATTCGAACCCAGCTTGAATATTTCGCCTGTGTAGAGGCCGGAACTATTGATTTAACACCTGCGAAGAGGTGTCATTTTAACAATTTCAAGAACTATTTTTCGTCTAACGATATAACCTGCGAAGAGGTTGTGGGATCTGTGTTCATCTGCGTAGAAGAGAATCAATGTTTTTCTTCAATTATTGGATACATCGTACGTGCGAGCAACAAGAGAGCTAGAAAAAAAGGTAGGATCTTTCCATATTTTTTCTAAAATGTATAAAAACGCTCTTAAAGAGGATCTCATAAGAGTTGTTGAGGATCTAGACGGTACTGTGGAGTGTACGGACACCATAGCTAAACTAAAGACTAAAATTGAGAAGAGTAGTACATTTGAGAGTGATGCAGATTTCGTTAAAACTTTAATTCAAAACTGTATAGATGAGAGAGTATCGCGAAACGAAAGAGAGGTAACTTTAGAAAAACAGAAAATTGAGCTCGCGAAACTACAGCTAGCGCAATTAGAAAAAGAAATCGAACTTCAAAGGACTAAAAATAAAGCATTAAGTTTAAATCCTGCAGCTAAAGTAGAAGAGAAACAGTTCGAAACAAACATAGAAAATATGATCAAAAGCATTAAAACTTTATCTCTTCCTGTTCCCACCAGATCTTAAAATTTTAATCTGTTCTTCCAATCATTAGAACGCGCATTTTTAACCAAGAAAATAAATGACGAATATAAATCTGAAATTTTAATAAATCTTCTGGGCGAAAGAGCTCATAATGTCTTATTGTATATTAAAAAGGAGGAATTAAATGACTATGAAAAACTAAAATCTATAGTACTCAGAGAATTCCAAGTAACCCCTCGCGAGTGTTTAAACTCATTTAAAAATGCTGTAAAACAGTGTTTCTCAAACTGTGGGGCGCGCCCCGGGGGGGGCGCGAGCATATCGAAAATAAAAGATTTTAAAAAATAATTAGTTTACTGGAATGAATTAAAACAAAATACTTTCAGACATAATTAAAAAATGCACTTTCACTCTGATATAATTTATAAGCGCGTGCGCGCGATATTCAGTCATCAGAAATAAAAACTTCTTCAATACCTAATTAGCTATCTTTGATCCTATAACCAAATAAAAAAAAACTTTTATTTGATTTGCTGTAATCCCATGATGAGATATTTTTTTATTACGCTTTCTTTTTGAAACTAACATACTACTCTTTCAGAGAAAAAACAGATCCCAGACCCAGAATCGAAAAAATTTAGAACATAAAAAATTTATCACTGTCATTATTTTTGAAATACTGCACATTATAGCTGTAATCCTTTTGACCTTCTAAGTTATTGGTACAGTTAGTTATGACCTCTCTCTTATGTGTTTCTATGTTGCGCTTTTTTCCATGCAAAAGAGTTTTATGATGTTTGGAAAACGACGGAGAGCAAGCACTATGAAGAATTACTTTTCCCAGACATATTTTTATTAGTATTCTCAACATATAAAGCATAACGAAAAACGTTTCACACAATTTTTTAGCAGTAACATACATATTATCGTAATGAATATACTTAAAACCCGGAAGTGGTCGCGCGGGACACACAGATTACGATTCTGGCAAAACTGTTTATTTATTACCAAAGAAAAATTGAAAAGTCCTTGAAAGTAGGTAAGTAAACTTTCTCTTAATTAATTAGTGCTGCGAAGAATATTTTATAACTAATTAATTAATACTAAATTAAGAACAAGTATAATAAGTATCAACGTCTTCCATGAGCTTGTCTTGGAAAGCAAAGTTTTTTAAGGAATGCTTATGATTAGAAATTGACCCTCTGAGTTCTTTTTCTATATTTAGCAGATATCTATATTTTGTCTTCTAAGCAGCCACCGCATTTTGCAATATGTTCAATTTAAAAATTAGTGAAAGGAAAAATAACATAATAATTATCCTATTATTTTATTTATTTATTTGTTTGTTTTTTTTGCTTAAAAGTAGTATACAAAATTTAATACTTATGTTACTAATTTGTATGGTTTATAATTAAGATCGCCTATTGTAGCTTTAGCGTCAAAGTGCATTATTATTGCATTAAATACATTATTAATGTATAAGGGGGGCGCAATAAAAATTGTGATTGAAAAGGGAGGCGCCAGTATTGAAAGTTTGAGAAGCACTGCTGTAAAATCATCAGGCGAGACATACATCCAATTTGCTGCAGGATTGACGGCAAACTTCCAATATTATTGTTCGTTAAGAAAAGTTAATTCCTTTGAATATCTATGTGATCTTTTAATTTCTAATAAATTATTTGAAACTTTAAGTAAGGAAACCGCAACTCATATTGGCATTCGAGAAGCGGAAGATTGGCTTAGGCCTATTGATTTAGCTAAAGAGTGCGATATTTATATTTCATCTAGAAGCGGATCACGTAAGGAAACTCCTATTGCTTGTGGATATACCGAAGACCCCTTTAAAAATAGACCACGAAACTATAAACCAAAGATTAAAGATAGCTATCCCCCAAATCTTGAAAGACAAAAAAAAAAAAAATTGCTACATATGTGGTGATTCATCTCATTACGCAAGAGATTGTGAGAAGCGTTTTAAGCCTAAAGAATCTAACGGCCACATCCATAATAGAAAAAACGCGAGTAGTTTGAAAGTCAAGAGCGAAAAACAAAAAAGCGATGAGTTCGCACAACAGCTCCAATACGTAAACATTTTTGTAGAAAATCAGCCCGTAACAGCCTTGATTGATTCAGGTTGCCAGATCCCAGTTCTAAATTCCTCACTAATTAGAGTGAACAAACCTTCCGAAGGAAGAATAACATTAAGCTCATGTTTTAACGAGAAGCGTATGGTAGAAGTTGCACCAATAAATATTTCTCTTACTCAGCACTCTCTTTCTCACTCTCAGTTTAAGTGTTCGAACGGCAATATCACCGACCTTGGCCGAAGAATTTATTATACATCCCAGTGTATATACTGAAATAAAGAAAATAAGCCACGCAAAGAGCGATGTTTTATTGAATGAAAGTGAATCCTCTTTAGGTGCTTATTCTATTTTTTCTGTTGCAAATGTGATAGAAAACTCTAGTTATGATTTGTCATATGTTAAAAATTTTAATGTTAGAAATGATTTGAGTTCTCTAATTAAGAATTATAAACCTAATAAAATTAAGAGTACTAAGTTAAAAATGAGTATTATATTGAAAGATGATTTTCCTGTGTGTCAGAGAGCCAGACGTTTATCTTGTTCTGAGAAATTACAGGTAAACGATCAAATTGATGATTGGTTACAACAGGGTATTATAAGAGAAAGTTGTTCTGATTATTGTTCACCTATAGTATTGTGTAAGAAAAAGGATGGTAATTTAAGAATCTGCATTGATTACCGCAAAATTAATTCTAAAACTGACAAAGATCGGTATCCTTTACCCTTAATAGAAAAAGTTCTAGATCAGTTGGCAGTCGGGAAATTTCTTCTCAACTATTGACTTAAAAAACGGATTCTTTCACGTTGAGATGGAAGAAAGCAGTAAAAAATTTACTTCATTCGTCACACATAATAGGCAATATGAGTTTAATAAAGTTCCATTTGGTCTTTGTAATAGTCCGAGTGTTTTTCAAAGATTTATCAATCACGTTTTCAGAGACCTTCTTAAAGAGGAAATTGTCATAATCTACATGGATGATATTATTATCCCTTCTTCGGATGAACTTGACGGGTTAAACCGTTTAACCAGGGTGTTAAAAACTGCATCGGAATATGGATTAGAATTAAATTTTAAAAAATGTAACTTCCTCAAATAGAAGATTGAATTTTTAGGACACATAATTGAAAAGGGTACAATTAAACCGTCTTTGGACAAAACCAAAGCAGTTCAGAGTTTTCCAGAACCTAAAAACGTGAAACAGGTACAAAGTTTCCTTGAACTGTCGGGTTACTTTCGGAAGTTTATCCAAAATTATTCCATAATAGCCAAACCTCTCAGTGATTTACTACAGGATAATGCTGTGTTTCATTTCGGACCCGAACAGCAATTAGCATTTCAAACTTTACGGCAAAAACTTTCAAAAAATCCGGTGCTTCATATTTTCAAACAAGGTGCAAAACTTGAATTGCATACTGATGCTAGTAAATTTGGTTATGGTGCGATTCTGTTACAACAATCAGACGACAATAAACTTCACCCCGTACACTATTTTAGCAAGGAAACTACTCCCCAAGAGGAAAAATATTCAAGCTATGAACTTGAAGTTTTGGCTGCAATCGAATCTCTTAAGAAATGTAGGAACTATATCGTTGGCAACAAATTTAAAATTGTAACTGATTGTTCGGCATTCCAAAAAACTATGAGTAAAAAACAATTAACTCCTAATATTGCTAGATGGGCCTTATTTTTAGAAGACTTTAACCCTCCATTTCGCACAGCACGGATTTTTCCACCCTACTAGAGAGGCTTCGAAAACGGACCACACTGAATTTTTCGTAAGGCCAGGGACTCACCAAAAATGAACCAAACAGATTTTTTTCCCTTCAAGTAATGTGTTCAAAAACGTTAAAGTCGAGTTTTTCCGAATTCTTTTCCCCCTTTAAAGGTTTACGATCTTGAAAGATAATTAGAGACGGTCGGGGAGACACAATGGGCATTGAGGGGAAGTTTTATGGCTCACGGGGAGACCGGTTCCTGTGGCAATCGTAAAAACTTTAACCTAAAGTGTACACAAATAGCAAGTCAACGAGTTGAGAATTCTCATTTTTTTCTTTACCTTAAAATTCTCAAATGGAATTAAGTTTTTATAATCTATGTCTAAGTTTTTAAAAAATATCTGTAGTATTTAAATTCAAATTATATATTAAAACATTGAGGATAATTTACTGTTTCATTTTTCTTATTTTAATCAATACTTTCAGGGATTTTTTTTTAAAAATGATTATTTTGTTATGTGTCAAAAAAATAAAAAAAAGTTTCAAAATTTTAAAATCTTTTAAAATTTCGGACACTTCTAAATATGAATAATTTTTAGGCTTCTGTATTACATTATTTGCAAAAAATTTTTATGCATTGTTAAAAAAAAACCCTATTTAAATCTTTTAGTTTTTCATAATTTTAAAGCCAGATATTCAGGGCATCTTACAGAGAATCCCTTGTTTTGTATTGTTCAGATAACAAATTATATTTGAATTTTGAGAGAGAGAGAGAGAGAGAGAATGTCTGAACATTAATTTCATTCAAAGAAAACTTTAACTACAAGCTTATATTTTTGAACTGGAATCTTCAAATAAAGAGTATTTAAAAGAATCTGGACAAATTTACAGTTAACATTTGCGCATATAAATAAATATAAAGATCCTTTTTAAATTCAAGTTAAAAAAATATATATTTATGCATAATCCCTCACCATTCATGTTCCTTTAGTGGTTGACTGAAGAAAAGGTTATTAAAATTTGGACATTTTTATAATCTTAACCATGCAAATTGATTGATTGATTGAATATTAACGTCGCACTGTTCAGCTACACGAGGGCTTTTGGCGACGGACCACGTAATTTTGAACCATGGTCAAGCTGGCACCCCCTCTCCTAACTACTACACCACACCAACGGGAGGACGTTTCAGCTCTCGACAGATTTAACGTGCATCGCTGCCCTATTATATATATATATATATATATAATATATATAATATATATATATAATATATATATATATATATATATATATATATATATATATATATATATAATATATATATATATATATATATATATATATATATATAATATATATATATATATATATATATATATATATATATATATATATATATATATATATATATATATAAGAAGTACGGTCGATAGAGTACCAATAATTTTAACGCAATTTTATATTTCGTTCTCGTAAACTTTACTCCTTTTAAAACATGTATTGCCAAAATACTCTCCTTTTGTATATTTATAAAATTTTAAAAATATAATGGTTATGTTACCCAACATTTTAAATCAGGGGCGGCAACTGTGTAGCTAAGACGTGCCAAACCAATCTGTCAGTATCATTCAAAGTGCCACATAGTAGGAAAGTTTTGAAATCCTTCGATTCTTACGGTAATATTTGCAGATTTAAAGAATAGAGGTAAATAATTTAGATTTACAGTTTTATTTTATATTAATTATGGATCAATAAAATACATTTATTAACATAAAAATAAACAATATAAAATGTTACTATTTCTTCAACAAAGATAAAAAAAAATTAAAAATGTATGTTTCCAACATATTTACTTAAATAAGAAATAGACAAAGGGAAATATAAATGATTCCCTTCATTGCAGTTAAATAAAAATTGTAATGCGAATTAACTCTTTCACGACTCTTCTTTCATATCGCAAAACCAGAGGTTATAATGCATGACACGATTCTGAGCATTCAGTTGTTAAACAATTTCTTTGCGGAGTGGAAATAATTTTCATATTAGGAAAGATTTTTTACTTTGATATGCCGAATCATAAGTGGAAAGCAGAGTACATGCAATTTTCTTTTTTCAACAATTAAATCCCCTAGCAATAACACTCAATTATTTACAAAATAGCTGTAAATTTATCCTTAGAATTATCTTTGATTATTTTGTAGTTCCATAAATGTCCATAACTCAGAAGATGTTTGTCAAATAAGGTCTATTATCAACTTCCATCCACTCAAGAATTGACAAATTTGTATAGTGCTGAGTGCCACTAAGAATTGTACCACGTGCCACAGGTCCATAGATTGCCGAAACGTTTTAAATGTTCTTATTAACTAACCATCTCCTATTCAAACACAATTTATATGATAAAAAGGGTTTTCATTCATTTTGTAGGGAATTGTATTAGATTCAACCATAAGTAATTTTGTGTATCAAAAAAATTACGTGGTTTCGGGGATCCCCTTAGAGCAAAATGAAAGGAATTTGACATAATTATAGTAAGTTTCTCTAAAAGGGGAAACGTTCACTTTCAAAATACACTGCATAAGTGGTTTTAGGTGTACGAAGTTATATTCACTATTATTCCTAAAATAAATTTTGATATTTTGGTTTTTCGTTAAGTTTTGAAGTTATTTCTTCAAATATACTTCTCCATTACATTTCTTTCAAACTTGCTATTTTCTTTTGCGGCCACGGTAGCCTGATGGTCGTTGTTATGAACTCGTGTCCAGTGTTCGAGCCCTGGTACCACAAAAGTTTAGCGTTGAAGAGGAGCTGATGCACGTTAAACACGTCGACGTCAAAAGTCCTCACGTTGGTATGATGTGGAAGTTTGGAAGGGGAGTTATCAGCTCAGGTATCGTCCTCGTCACTTAACCGCGGTTCAAAATTATACGTAGTCGCTCGTCAGTAGCCACCGTGTTGACTTAGAATGCAATATAAACCCTTGACGTGTGCACTTGAGTTAATTCGAGTACGCTAAACAGTTCCAAATATGCACATTAGATATAATTCAAACGAGGTCGCATTTTATGCTGCTGTAATTTTCTCACTCAAATATCAGCGAGCGCCGTCTGCACTCGAGATATTTGACTGTTGTTTCTTATATTTACGATTTAGTCGTTAAACATCAAAAACTCGTTTTCAATGTAGACTGTAATGTTAGACTGTGTGCAGTGCCGTGTTTCGAAAAATATCACACTGTGACATTTCTGTAAACGACATGCATGTGTCTTTCTCATACTTCTTTGATATTTTTTGCTATTTATATACCTGTTAAAATTATTTCTTATAAAAGGTTTTTTGTAACTAATTGTAAATTGAATAAAACCTTTTCTTACAATTATATGTATTTGAGGATGAAATCTGATTTACTTTATTCAGGAAATTTTTAGTAAATTTCATTTTCTTAGCCAACTTATTTCTTTTAAAACATGCATATTTGTGTATTATATAATTAAATTTCTAACTATCTAAAATTATGTCTGGCTTTTTTCTTCATTAAAATCTTTCAGGATTTTACAAATTATCTTGTCATTATTCATTATGTACTTAATAAGGAAAAATATATCTAAATATAAATAATTTCTGTCCTAATAAACATAATTGTTTTTAGCTACAGTTTGGAAAATGCATTGAAATTTGTATCGGGACAGGATTTTAACATATTATGAATGTGTTTTTTACTGCCACTATGTTATATATTTATCTTTCATTCTTTCTACGAGTACAATATGAGTAGAAGTCGTAAATAGTTTGTCACAGTAAAATTAATTTTTGTTTTATATTCAAATTATACTATTATATTGATTCTGAAAATAGGTTAGTTTGACAAGCCATTATTTCACAATTTTAAAGC
Organism: Trichonephila clavipes; assembly: GCA_019973935.1. Classification (NCBI taxonomy): domain Eukaryota; kingdom Metazoa; phylum Arthropoda; class Arachnida; order Araneae; family Nephilidae; genus Trichonephila; species Trichonephila clavipes. Next base: position 90,438 of record BMAU01020961.1, read on the forward strand.
ACTGAACAGTTTTGAAATTTTTAAAACTCTTCTAAAATGTTAAATTATTAAAAATATTTAATTATTGTAAGTGATTAATATTTCTTAGATTATTGGAAACAAAAAGTATAAAATTTAAAATATATCTCTTTGTTGAATTTTAATAATTATTTTTATGGCTAAACCTGGAAAAAACCCAACTTCTTTTAAATATTAACATTAAGATATTTTTAAAAAATAACTAGAGCTCTCAGACCTAAATCCATATGAACTTTCATAGAACATATGTAAGGGAACATTTACAAGATATTTCAAGACTCTATCTTGAACAGGAAAAACGCCTTAGGGATTAGAAAACACTCTCATCTTCAAAATTAAAAATCTGAGAAAAACATATTTAAAATTTGTAAATGCATAAAAAAAATTCCATTGCCTGTAAAGCTTTAATTTTTCAATCTGTTACTATCCAACTTATGCTCTACATGAAAATTCTACTTGAAATAAATATGACTGAAATATCTTTTTTAATTCAAAATATTCAAAGACATAACATTGATAACAACTGTTAATTTGATCAATTATTCTCTTTTATCAGAACCTTATATATTCACAAGAGTTTTAAATGCAAAATATTTATATAGAAATTAGTAGTTGTACAAACGTAATCCAGAAATCACCAAGTTTGTAAACAATATCTATTTTTTTCTCAGTTCCCCATCGTGGCAGTTAAGCAAGTTTAAGTTTTTGTTGCATGACTTTAAAATACTGCAGTGTAGTACTACAATAGATTTATTATAATGTAGTTTGTGGTACATCAGGGAAATATTTAGTTCATTCTGCAACATTTGTATTCTGTAGTCTAATTGTAATATTACATGAAAAAGCTGCATTTTAGGTTTACCATTTTCAGTCGTATTCCATCCCTTTCAAGTATTATTTCTCACAGTACCCTGCGTACATTTTGGTCATGGCATTTTTCAAAAGGAAAAAAATTAATGAAGACAAAGTATAAAGCTTTTAAATTATATAAACTATGTGTCAAAAAATATATTGGTCTTTAAATCAATCTTAATTAAGTAAATGTGAGAAAACTCAAAAACTTAAAAACATGAGCAGAAATTATTTTAGAAACATGAAACAGAAATTATTTTAGAAACTAAAATTGTAGTTAATTGCCGTTTCACACGAAATATTGGATTATGTTAAAAAATATTTTTAATTAATTCAATCTAGGAATGCAAAAATGCTTTAAAATGAAACAATTTAAAATCAAAACTCAGAAAAGTAAAATTTCTTAAAACCTAATTGGTTTTTAGATCAGAAATTGAGCAAGTTTTCCAAATATATGAAATATATATTTGCAATAAATTGGGTGAACTTTCTGTTGGCCGTGAAGTGTAGAAAATATCCATTTCACAATCCTCGCCCTGGGCCACAGCTGTGAATTAGAAACCTCCCGTTTCGAAGAACACAGAGACCGAAAAGCAATAAAATCATCCCCAGCAAAACCATTTCAGGACCTCCTGCGGTTTTAACAGGGGAAAGCATTAAACTGCCATGCGTTTTTGAAGCAGTTCGCGAAATTTATCGAAACATTTTGGCTACCGCTAGCTTTGAAAAAGTAGACCGCTTTCGAAGTGAAATTCAATTAGCGGGTCATCCACTCAGAGGGTTAATTATGAAATTATTCATCGTCCAGGCAAACAAATGGGACATGTAGAGTGTTTAAGCCGTTATCCTGTAATGACCATAACATATGATGAAATAACCACTAAACTTGCAAATTGTCAGCGAAATGACGAGTACATTAATTCATTGCAACCCTTTTAGAAAATAAGCAAATTAATGATTTTGTTGTTAAAAATGATGTCCTATATAAAATTGAAAATGATAATGATGTTTTGGTAGTACCTCAACAGATGCAAACAGAAATTGTTAAAAATATTCATTCTAAAGGACATCTTGGTATTAATAAAACTGAAAGCATGGCAAAACAAAGTTTTTATTTTCCTAATGTGAGAAAATGTGTTGAAAATGTTATTAATAATTGTATTGAATGCATTCTTGTAAACAAAAAACGAGGGAAAGGTGAAGGTTATTAAATCCTATTCCTAAGGAAAATATCCCTCTTAGCACTTACCATATTGACTTTTTAGGTCCTTTGCCATCTACAAATAAAAACTATAACCACATTCTTTCAATAATAGATGCATTCACTAAATTCGTATGGTTATATCTCCTGTAAAGTCCACTTCTTCCCGTGATGCTCTAGAGAAACTTAAGCAACAAGAGATTACATTTGGCAATCCTCATCGTATCATAACAGATAAAGGAACTGCATTTACCTCAAAAGAATTTCGAGAGTACTGTGAGAATGAGAACATCCAACATCTAAGCATAACAACTGGAATACCCCGAGGGAACGGACAAATTGAACGGATCCATAGTTCTCTGATCCCAATCTTGTCCAAGCTATCCATTGAGGACGCATCAAAATGGTACAAGTTTGTTCCAGCCGTACAGAGAACACTCAATTCAACGATTTCACGAAGCCCTCAGATGACGCCGTTTCAACTCTTGACCGGAGTAAAGATGAGGACCAAACAAGATCTTGAAATTCTAAAACTATTGAAAGAGGAAATCGTGGAGACATTCACCGAAAATCGTGAAAAAATTCGGGAGGAAGCCAAGCGAAACATTCTGAAGATGCAAGAGGAAAACTGTCGAAATTTTAATAAGAAACGGAAAAAGGTGTACCAGTATGAGATCGGAGATATCGTCACCATCCAACGGACACAGTTTGGAACTGGCTTGAAACTGAGGCCTAAGTTCTTTGGTCCCTATGAAGTCGTAAAAGTAAGACCTAAAGATCGATATGATGTCAGAAAAATTGGACTGCATGAAGGACCCAATACTACATCCACAGCAGCAGACCACATGAAGATGTGGGGAGAAACTGTCTAGTTCAGCAAAATTATGATATGTTAAATCTTTGTGTATTTGTTGTATAGTCCTTGTCTGTTCCGTCTTTTTTGTATGTTTCAGATTCTCATCTGGTCTCCATGAAAAAAAAAAGAAATAAGTACCTCTGCGGACAGCGTACGGTCAGGTTGGCCGTTGTGGAATCGGTTGTGGAGTCGTCATCCAATTGAATCTCTCAACGAAACCAAGCACGCAGTCTTCGCGCGCAGGCTCAGCTGATCCAAAGTGAAACAAAAACTTTGACCATTGAGAAAAAAGCGGAGAAAGAGACTGAGGTACGCGAGCAGGCGTTCCCGTCGTCACATCATGGAAATCCAATTGTAGAATAGCTACCTTTTTTTAATTAATTTTTGTTAAGTTTAAATAAATCTGAAGAAAGACAAATGTCTTGGACCCCTTGTTGTCTCCCACATATATGTAATTGCACTTTCCCTGCTCTGAGTCCCATGATTACATCGGTGTGATTTGAGTTTCGAACGTTTTTATATTAACTCTTACAAGGCACTAGAGGGCGCTAAATGTCCAGTTTTTCCGAATAATGTTTCATAAAACTTCGAACTTCAATACATACTTTCGGATTCAAGTTTTTTTTTTCTTTTTTTAATTAGATCCGAAATATTTATGAATGTAAACAACTGCACATGTTTAACTCTTATTAGAGAATTGAACATTTAAAGGTCTTGATTTATTGCTCTCTGGGTGGCACAGTAGCCAAGTGGTCAAGGTATCGGATCGTGGCTGTTCTTATCATGAGTTCGAGCCCAGTACCACTAAAGACTCGTCATGTAGGAGAGAGATGCACGTTCAATCTGTCGAGAGCTCAAAGTCCTTCCATTGGTGTGGTAGTTAAGAGAGGAGGGCAGCTCAGGTGTCGTGCTCGTCACTTGACCATGGTTCAAAATGACGAGGTCCGTCGCCAAAAGCCCTCGTGTAGCTGAACAGTGTGACGTTAATATTCACTCACTCCCACTCGGAACGTGCAGGCCTAGGGAAAAGTTTCTTTATCCTTTCGCCGGACATGAAGAGGTTAAGGGCCTGAAGATCTTTAAATTCATCTGAACTCAAAATCTTCACGTTGACGTGGTGTGAGAGTTAGCAGAAGGGTTTCCAGCTCAGGTGTCGTGTTCTCCCCTAAGCCATCGCCAATAATATTTGTAGTGCAAACAGAGCAACGTTAATAAACGCTCACTTAGTTGGCAGAGGGGGATGGTAAAAATGAGTTTCCCCGCCAAATACCAGCCACATGTCTTCTAATCATTGTTCACAATATTAAAGTCTATTAGAACAGTGTATCGAGCTGAAAAGATCTCCGAATTAACAAATATTCGGTTGTCTAAATGAAAATGTATCTCAAAATTGTGTGTAACTGTTTTTCTTAAGAAATCCACAACTTTCTGCCTCATCTGTACTCCAGTCTTTGAAAGAACTGTAAAGATGAGAAAATACACTTTAGAGCGAAGTTATATCAGTGAAATGAGGATAATATATTAAAGTACAAAGCCGTTATTTTGTTTCCGCCAAGTTTGCTTTGTAATATCGCTATAACACTTGCCAATACAAACAAGTTGAAATCATGGATGTGGATAGTCAGTTAATTTTAGCATGGTCAAGCTCTATCTTAATGCTTAGCTCCCAAATTATGAAGACAGGAGAGAAAGACCTTCATAAGATATCAAATGCTTCTAAAATCCGTCAGGATCTATTAGTATCGAAAATTGTGATGTGATCAAAGTTCGAATTTTCCTCAAAGCTGCGAGGTCAGATCAAGTGGAAAGCTTCAACATCTATAATTCCAGCTTGTCGATGTCACAACGACTGCCATGTAAGTAAAGTTTTCTTATTAATGTATATATTTATCTCAACTATTACAGTGTGGGAATTTAGATGGCGACAATTGCTGAGAACATGTATTATGTGTTAATTAAGCTTAATAAATATGTGTTAATAATACGTTCTATAAGACTATAAGTAAAGAACTACTTAATAAATGCATATGTTTGACTGTTTCTGTCCTGTAATGAAAATACAAATGTTTAAAGTTCAAATAAATAGAAGAAAAATACATTGGGAAAATGTTATAAAATCCTTCGTTCTAAATTAACATTTTCCATTTATATTACTATCTTTGTACTCTGAGACTCTACTGCAAAACTAAGCCCCACTTGCAACCTTTCAACTTAAACAGTAGATTGTGGTACCCTTAACCTTTAAGGTCGTCAAACACTCGTACAAACGGTAAAATAAATATGCATGAATTACGTTGTTACAAACTAGCTCAACCAACTGCCACCTATCGACTAAATGAGTAATGAGGGTGTATGGTGGTAGGCCTAGACATGGAGGATCGACGTGATACAACGAAGTAGTCTTGCCGTTGTTACCAGTTGGCATATAGTTCAAAACTCTGTTTTTCAGAGTATATGTCTAGAAATAACTTCTGGTGATGAAAACGATTCAGATCACATAATTATATTGAGGCCAACAACGAGACGAGACTCGCTACCTAGCTGTAGGCCCAGTTAGCTCGTGGCTTAAGACGTCTCTGTTTGAAACATTAAAAAAATTTTGAAGGGAAGTCGAGGATCAATATAAAAATCTATAAAATGTTTTACATGAAATCAGTATGAAAATAGTACTTGTGTCTTATCTTAACTGTGTGTGTGTGAGTCTTGATCTTAACTGATAGAATTGCTATTTTAAAGTATTTTTTTCTCAATTAATATTCATTTTAATTTTGAATTCATTTACGTTTAAGTGTAATTAATATAAAGCGTTGTTTTGAATGAACTAAATATACATAGTTATATTTCGGAAATAAGTTGTTTCTTGATATCCTAACAAACCTGGTTTAATTTAAGTTGTTGTGCTCCTTCAAGATATTGATCTTATTTTGGAAATCAGTGGATGGTTTGGGATTAAACCGAGGAATTCAGTTATAGATTTGAATGATCTTGTAAATGGATATCGTGCGGAAAAATAGATGTGTTGTGTGTGATTCTTTTTCCTCAATTGTCGTGTAATTAAAGTAGTGAAGGTCAAATTAATTGGGTTATTTACACTTCAAGTGAAACCATCAGAGCGATTACCATACACTATCATATGACGAAAACTACCTTATATTCTTATAAACCCACTTTTCTTAACATGTTAGTGATAGTACTGGAAGTTCCAACCGATACAATGTTCTTGATTGCTTCTCCCTACAAAATGAACTACGTAAGTACTACAAGTCCGTTAATTTATCGGTTAGGCTATTCGGTAACTAAAAGTTTATAATCACCATCTCATTATTGCCATGGCCTAGATGGGAATTCGTGTTGTTTACTTGGGAGAAAACGCGCACTTGATTCTAACGTTAGTGGTCACGCGGGGTCATTGAGTCAACCCAATCCTTTTTTTTTTTTACAATTATATTTATTGTAAACGATGAAAATCGTAGTTCCAGTGAATAATTTAACTAAGAGAAAGTATATTAATCTACTTTAAAGGACTTTTCAATTTTTCTTTGATAATTTGAGAAAAAAAATAGCAAACTGAGCTATAAAATGTTTCAAATGTGTTTGACATTCATAAAGGACACAAATCACACAGAAATTTTTAACTAACATTACAGTAATGATATTTGCAGTCAAACCTGTTACTATTTGTTAAAGTTATTGTAGTTTTATTATCCTTTAACGATCGACAAATAGCGTTTTAACTTTTTGTGGCGTGTGTCTTTTTGACCAAGTGAAGTGTCTTGTGCTACACTTATGGTTTCGTATTTTTCTTCGTAGAGTTCTTCAGGTAGCATTTGAAAATTTTTCTTTCAACTCAAATGTTTCATGTCCATCTCTTTTCTCAAATTCACTTTTGCTATCATGATTAATATCCAATATTTCAGCAGATTCTTCTTTTGCTTGATCAATTTCAACTTCATCCAATGCAGATTGCGATTGGCCATTACTTGTTATATTCTATTCATTTACATTTATAAACCGTAAGGCATCGTACAATACACAGCAATCAAAACACCTTAGTCGTTAACAGGAGAAAAAGGCAACCTATACATGGAAAATAATTCGGAACAAAAGTGGCCGTGAGGTGAAATCATGCATCCCAAGTACCTTTAGATTGTTAAAATCGTTTTTAACTCCTTAAAGAGATACGTGACAAATACATTTTAATTCCTATGAAGACTATCATTTAGGAGGATTCTGACTAGATCAATGGTAATAAATAAACCGTTTTGCCCAAATTAAAGATTTCGTGATCCTGAGGTGACTCTGTGTCCCAAGAGATGGCTCCGGGGTTAAGGATCAAACTCTTTTCGTTGGCATGGTGTTGAAGTGTTGTTCCTCAAATGTGTGTATGTGTGTGTGTGTGTGTGTGTCGTTCTCATCAGTAGATCGCACCTCAAAAGTGTGAAAATTGCCACCGCTAGCTTTCTTTGAGAGGCAATAATAAGCAATCAATTATACAAAATCCTTTGTTGTTGTCGTCGTCGTGTATGACTGAGTGCAAATGTGGTAATAACAAAACATACAAATATAGTCACGTGAATCACTGCCATGGCAACATCCATGGCACGATCCGAGTGTAGAATGTCCATGCTGCAGTCATTGCCTATTTTAAAAAAGGCAACAACAATGGAAGGACAACTAAAAAGATGTTTGGGATCCAGTGGCATGCCTGGGCAGTGCCTGCATTCCACATATAATCTGGAACCATCGAGCAGAATCTTCATGCCCTTAAAATGATTTGTACTTAATCTATTTATTGTTGTCGTAATTTCTCGGCTATAATTTCATTCTAGCAGCTAAAATTTCTTTCTTGGGTTTGAGAAGAGGCTTTTGTTTTGCAACAGCGTTGGCATCAAAGACCGTAGTACATGAAGTTACAGGCTCAAGTGTTTTGGCTTCATTGACAAGGAAATCGGCCATCTCGTTCCCTTCGATGTCAACAAGGGAAGGAATCCACTGTAGAGTACATGATTTGCCTAATGCATCAATGGAGAATAGAAGAAAATTGATAATCTTGGGTGAGCCCAATTTTTCCTTCCTTGATGGCCTCAAGAGCAGATCTACAATCCCAGAGCATAATGCTACCGTCGGAATTAGCAAAGTATGTAAGGGAAATATCTAGCATGTAAGGGAAATATCTAGGTTTGCCCTAATTGCTATGAGTTCACGCTTTTAAAGTTAGAAGCAATTTGACCTGCAGAGACTTAGTGCTTTGAAGTTGTATTATCTGGGTACTTAAGAAGGACACCAGATCCATCCCTACTGCACTCTGAGTCTGAAGAATCGTCGGTGTAGGCAGTTACTAATCATTTGACATGGTAATTTATGATTGACGACAGATGCCACTAGACGTTAGTTTATGAGAAAAAAGTGGTAATATCAATGCAACAGTTGTAAAATGTTACTCTACAAAATATTTTTCTTTGAAATGTTATTTTTCATTTGCCTCCCTTAAATTTTGGAACTAGTGTGAAATATGTTGAATTATATTTGATGGTTTTGATGTACCTTTGGATCTTTCAAATAGATATTTGATAATGCTTACCTTTTTTCGATTCATAATACATAAATTGTAGTTCCAGATTAAGCGATTCATTTTAAATCTGTTTTTTTGTATTGTAATTCGAAAATTTCTTTTGTGTGATATGTTTGAATGCAAGGTAAGCAGCACATAGTACAGTAGAATCATTCAGTTTAAATATTACCATCAGTAACATTGAGCTAAAGATTAATCAAATGTTCCCAATTATTTTTTCTATATTTCTCATGCGGCTTAAAATTTTAAAAAAACTAGCACAAATAATTTTCTTCCAAATGTGATTGCCATAAAAGTTTTGTAACTCTCGTTATTAATTGTAATGTATTTCTATGTATTGATTATTGATTAATTGTATGTGTTGATTATATGGTACACATAATCAAAAGGTGGTGGACTCGAACGATTTACAACATTGATAAAGCAGGCTTCACTGTACTTATATTTCTGTGTTAAAAGAGTTTCAACCTGGCATTTATTTTCTATGATAAATTAGATGCAGAAAAGTAACTGTGTTGGTGAATAAACGTCTAATTTAACCCCTTTACGTGCACATTTTTTAAAAAGAAAATGGCAAAAAGATCCATTTTTTTTTTTTCTTTTAAGAAAACACATTTTAAAGTCTTGTTTAGACAATAAATAAATAAATAATCAAAATTTTAGTATTGGATTTTGATCCACACTACAGCTAAGACCCGACTATTGCTATCTTGCACGTACATCGACTTTTATTGTCTTTCTTTTCGAATAACTGTTTTGAAAAACCATTTTTATCCATAAAAGTATGTATTTATACTTTTTAAACAGAAATAATAATAGTATTTATATATTTTAAAATATTTAAAATGTTCTTATGTGATATATTTGGAAGCACTGTAAACATTATAAAGCTCAACATTGCAACTATTTCTCTCATGTAAAGGTTCTCTTTCCTTTTCTTTCTTCATCTTTTTTTGCTCAAAAGATAGCGCAGTATTTTGTGGTATTTTTTTATTGTCGGTGGAGCAAAGCTAGGAGAATAACGTTAGTCGTAGAGTTAAATAAGATAAGGATCGACCCGATTTTTTATATATTTGTATAGTTATGGCAACTTTGCATATAAGTCTTTCTACTAATTTATTTTTGAAATCTAATCATATGCGTTACAAATTCTGATGTCTTGAAAACGTAGGAATATATTTTTTATATTTACAATAAAGTTTATCTAATATCACTACGACGGATTGTAGTCAGTCTCACGAATGCAAACTGCGTTCAAACTATTCAAGAAGGAAAATTTTACAAGAAATATACTATCCCACTCGAATTATCTCGAGTGCGCAGAGTTTGGCGTCTCTAACCCACTCAAACTCAAGCGCCTACGTTAAGGATTTAAATTTACGAGATATTTCTTTCCGTTTGATTTAAACCACTTTTTGTTCAGTCAAGGACTCAAAGGGGTGCTTTTTCTCAATTGTTAATTATCTGGAACAGTAACTTTTTTTGAAGATGAAGCAGATTTAGAGCTATTAGATTTAGCAGAGATTTCGTTGAAATTTTGGTTTTTTGTAACATTTGGCCCAATTACTTGCAAAATAATTTTTCACTTGTTCCGAGCAAGAAGTACTTAATTTTTATGTCATTTACACAGGAATATAATATTAATCATTTTCCATATTAAATTTTACTGTATCAAAATGAAATTTTTTTTATTCAGCGAAAACAAATATATCATTCCATTTTATCGACTTACGTATATAATTAGCATCCTGCTTAAGTAGTTCGAGTATAGCCTTTGTTTATCTCCCTCCCCGGGAAAAAGACATTTATTCCTCGCCAACCCCCAGTGGGGCACCTTTGATGACAACGACCTCTAGCATTAGTATAACGTGAGCTCTAATGAAAGTGGTAGAGAAAGAATAAGGCATCCAATTTGATTGGCCGTCGCCAATGTTACGTAAAATCACGCATGGATCTCGTTTCACTGGCAAAAGAACATTAGCTGATGAATCGCAAGTCGGTGATAGGGTTACTCTATACGGTCCATGTTTTCCGATTGGTCGGGTTATTGTGGAGAAACACGAGATTTTTGGCAAATGAGTCCCAAAGAGTTGAAGTGGTTGTATATTTTCTCTTCAAGTACGTTCTGTTATTTAGTAGACTTTTCCTTTGGCCTAACTTCTTAACTAAATATTTGAATTCTGTTTCTTTATACTTCGTACTCAGGGGCTCGTTTGTGACTTGTCTTCTGCAGTTTTTGTGACAATATACCAGAATAAACGATGCTACATAACACTAATATTTTTGAAAAACAAGTATCCTGAAAAAAAGTATTTTGAAAACAAGTAAAAACATTGAGATTCCTGAATGAAATAAAACCGAGATAAAATATTTGTTAAAAAATCTACTAAAGCAAATCACAACGGAAATTACCTTGTTTAAAAATGTACGTATAATTTATGCAAAATATTTTCTTCAAAACTTATATTTTAGACTTCCCATTTTGGTTTAACCCTATATCTACCGCCTAATGACTTACTGCATTTTTTTCATGTAGTATTTTTTTAATCACTACATTGAAAATTAAGGGATATACATAAACAAAATACCCAACTTTGGGAAACTTAATCCGTTAGAGCTAATTAATTAAAGATATTCAACTGCAAAATTAATTATGTACACTGATCACTTAAAATAAATAGCCAAATCGTTTTCTAAGGTCATCATTAACATACGAAAAGAAAATAAGAAACTTGCTTTTTGACATTAACTAATTTTTGGAACAAAAATGACAATCTTCGCAATGCTCTGAAACCGCTTTCAGCTGAAAAAGCAATTTCTGCTCTAAAACTATTCGCCTTCCCCACTAAAATACTCATCATAGAACCCGTGATGCCATATATCTTGCAAGAGTGGATTTCAAAGAATATTCCGGTTAAGTATCGTCACAGTATTTGTAAAAATTGTTATTCTAAATAATTTTAAAGTGAGTGTTCTTATAAGAGTACCGTCACTAGATAAAGGGTTAAACAATTTGTGTAGCTTACTTTAATGTTCTTGAGGGAGCTTGCGTTAGCCTGTCGAGCATTTTCATCAAATCCAAATCCATCGCCAAATGCCCTGATATGCGGCCAGTAAGGAACCTTCACACACTCGCACAAACCAAATAAACACGTTTATAACACACACACCCTTCCTTTGTGACCATGGGCAATCTATTGGTTATAGTAACGAACTCGTGTCCAGCGTATCGCAGGTTAGAATCCGGGGGCCATTGAAGTCCCATCTAGTGGTCAAGGTAACGGACTAGTTGCTGTCCTGTCGTGAGTTCAAGCTTAGTACCGCTGAATATCCGCCATGTAGGGGAGCGATGTACGTTAAATCTGTCGAAGCTCGAACGTTCTTCCTCTGGTGTGACATGGTAGTTAGGAAAGGGGCGCCTGCTCAGATGTATTTCTGGTCACTTTATCATATTGAAAGAATTTACGAGTTCCTTCGTCAATAGCTCTCGCGTTGCTCTGTCGTGCACCAATATAATTCTTCCTAGACATTAGAGTTTGCTTTACACATTTTTTTTTTTTAGTTTTCTTTAATGTTATACAGCGTAGACCGTAGACCGTTTTTCGCCAAATCAAAATCCGTCGACAAATGCCAATAATGGAAAAAAAACGTTCGAACGTTTGCTCCAACACACAGGTTTACAAAATAGCTCCTACGGATATCTGAATATTTACGACTACAGAGGGATTTCGTGGCAAATTAAAATTCATTTGGGGGGGAGTCAGTTTTAAGGGGTTCATTATCAGCTCCTCGTGTGTCGGGGACTTCCTTTGAAGATTCCTTTATATTAACCTCCTGTTTACTTTTGTTCTCTAAGTTTTCTCATGTATAATACCAAAGTCTGATTTCACAGAGTATACCTATTTCAATGGGGATGCGGTAGCCCAGTGGTCAAGGTATCAGATCATGGCAGGCATGTCATGAGATCGAGCCCAGTATCACTCAAGTCCCGTCGTCTAGGGAAGTGATGCTCGTTCAATCTGTCGAGAGCTCAAACGTCCTGCCGTTGGTGTGGTGTGGTAGTTAGAAGAGAGGGTACAAGCTCAGGTATCGTCCTCGTCACTTGATCATGGTTCAAAATAAAGAGATCCGTCGCCACACACACACACAAAAAAAAAGCCCTCGTGTAGCTGAGTTGTGTGACCTTAATGTTCACTCACTCACTTGCCATTTCAGCCTTGGTCTTCCACACTTCCCAATCCAAGTGACTTTGAACTGCAGTACCTTTTTGACAACATTATCATCTGGTATTCGAATGATAAGGGCTATCCAATTCATTATATTTATTTGTATGTATTTATTGATGTCAGTTTGCTTAAAGAATCTATATAATTCAAAATTGTATCTTCTTCTGCAGCTATTCTTTTCGTTTACACCTTCAAGCGTAATTTTGAAGTATTTTTCACTCAAAATATGCCATTCGATTTTCTTCTAGTTTTGTTATTGGCCAAGTCTCAGATGCGTACGTTACAAATGGTCTAATGACAGTTTTGCAAATTAAAAAAATTAAGGGTTCACATAGCGTAAAATATTTGTGACCCATTTTCATTATAAGGAAAGTTAAAGTAAGTTAGCCAATATTTTAACGTGTTAAAATTTTTTAGAGTAAAGCATTTTTACAGATAGACACATAAAATACAAGTAATAACGGCTGTTCGCAGGTGCGGCCTTCTATACAGGTTAAATAATCTTGCAGCTACATTCAATAACTTGAATAAAATATTGCAATATAAAAGTTGAGTGGTGTGAAGTGAATGAAAGAAATTTTCCTTTCTCTTTGAACGGAAAAAGAAGTATTAATATTTGTATTAAGAAAATAAAGGACGTTACATATATTGAGTACAATTGATGTCTTGTACATAAATTAACCAGTTTTACTTCGTTAAAGTTAATTTAAAAAATATTTAGTGGTGTAACGTTAACCCCGTGCTACCCCGGATCTCGGGGAGAGGGCAGGATTCTAGGGAACCGAAGCCTGTCTGACTCCAAGTACATATTTAAACTGTTTAGAAAATATTAAAAGCAAAACTGGACTTTGCAGGGGGGCTCATATTCACCGGTACACCACTGAAAATAGTCGTATTATATAATGCTTATCAATATCACATTTTCACTTAAAATTTTCAGGAAATCAAAGCTAAATTTGTAAATCTTCTATTATGCATCGATATAGCTATTTCGCAGGGGGGTACATGACCAAAGTTTTAGTATAAAGATGGGTCCATAAGCTCAGTAAGTTTAAAACCCAGTGCTCCAACATAATAAACTTGTTTGCAAATTTTATTTTTAACTGAAAAATCTATCAGAATTTGGGACTTTTCTTCTGAGGAAGAGAATGCAGCGGAATTACAGGATTATTTCATCGAAAAAAGAATGTATTTTATTGGGTGTAATATGTATATTTATTTAAAATATGAAGCACATATTTGTCAGATACTTCTTTTATTTGTAAGTTATAACTGGGTTTTTTTTGTTAAAACAGTGGATTTGGCGCATTCAAATGCAATTTAAAAGTTTTTTATGTCAGAAAAACATCTTGTCGCGAATTCTTCTTAAATCTGTGTCAATTTGTTGGTCCATGGCTACCTCATTCAGATAAGTCATAAATTCTAAAAAAGTGTGACTTGTACTACTAGCACATTTCTTAAGACACAAAATTATCTTTATTACTTTTTTTACGAAGTAATCAAATGTTGTAAACCTGAAATAAATTTAAAAAAGGAGCTCTAAGAATTGTTTTATTATAACTTCTTTAAAAGAAAGTATCCTATTTCAAAATGGATACTCATCAAACAACCCATCGAAACACAAACAATTGATTATATTTATAAAACGAGTACTTTATCCCTTAAAATATAAACGTTATATTCTTCAGATGATAGTTGGTTCGACTTCATAAAATTACTTTCTAGTAGAATTTAAAAATTCAAGGGAATAAATACATCTAAAATAAAAGCACTCCTAACATTAGCAAAAACTCTACATTTTATATTTAAATAGTCACATTACATCAAATTATGGGCACATCTCTACCGTATTCCCTAAAGTCATATTTATTTTAGTGTAACAATATATTTTTCTTGCTGCTAATTAGGAATTCTTTAACGGCCTCCATCACTTTTACTGCTGACCGCAGCGCCATCTATCGCAACAATAAATCACTACCTGAACGATTTTTCTACAGGAAACTTCCAGCGTTTGAGATTAAAGTTCTTTTTTTTTAATAAAAGAAGGAAATCCAATTGCTAACTTTCTAATTTTTCGTAGCGGATAAGAAATCTTTAATCACATTTCATCTTAATGGTGAGATGGTAAAATTATTAATTTCTCGAGAGAACTGCGAATACAAAAAAAAATTACGATCATTAATGAGTTCAAACAAATCCTGATTCTTTTTACAAATTTTAATTCCAATCCGATACCCGGTTATTTGTAAGAGTTATAATTATGGTAAGTATTTTTCGTATTTGCTCAATTAGGTATTGGTGGTAGAGAAAATGAAAGAATTCTTGGGAAAATAATTAAAAATGTTTGGAGTTCTAATCACCTAATCAACTTATTCAAATTACTTAAACAGCAATATCAATTTATCACGAAATCATATTTAGAAAAGTTTGAAACTCGTTAGTGGAAAAATGTTAAAACATTTTGATAAAGAATATACCTCGCTTACTCTATTAATTAAAGAACGGAGAAACTTTCTTTGGATTAGCAGTAAACATTTTTTTTTAATAATAAAGATGGAAAATTGTTCAGTGGAATATTGGCGCTTGTTTTAAAGAATATCTATGGTTTAATTTTGCCTATTATCTTTTATTTGTTTGTACCAAACACTTGATGTTTTGCGAAGGAAAAAAATCATGTCTTTAATGATACATATATATTCCAACCTTTGATATTTTTTTAATTTTTTTTAAGCGAGGAGTATGGAAACATAAATGTCTTTGGCATGTAAAACGGTTCAACACAGAGAAAAAATCATCAGAATAAGCTAAACTGGTGTGGCTATGACGTCACATAAATGCAATCACGTTTAGCATAGCCATATGACAATTGGAGGATGGATGGAATCAGTGCATTGCACTTAATCAGTTCATGCGCTTGTCTGTTGCAAACTTTTCCTTTTTGTAGAAATTTACTTTTAAAAATAATGTACGCGCGCGCGTATTTGTCAGCATTAATAAAGCTCATAAAAAAACAAAATGCACTTGGTTCTAAAGTAAAAGTATGATACTAAATATATATTTTTTTAAAGTTTGATTAACTTTTGAAGAAACTACTTGAACATCTTAAACCGATTGTAAAATTTAAATTTTATCTACATTTTACAAGCAGAACAACCTGTGGTGGTCTAAGCCAAAGGACTGATATCCTGTTAGGGAATCAATGACTTCCCAACGGTCACGCAGTTTTGTGTGGAAAAGTACCCAAGACAGGACAATACCAACGCTTAAGTTTTATGATAAGTCAGCCTCTTACCTCACTTTATCCAGAAGACAGAGAAGTGTTTGATACAGTTCCCACGACAATATCCGGCCTCAAATTCCACCACACGAGGGGTAGCAAGGACCAACGACCCAACAGTATAATCCTGGCTATGTTCAAACATAAATGATTCTGCATCACGGGCCTCTTTTGAAGGCGTGATATATCCCACCTTTAAAGATACACAAAAAGGGGAAACTTGCATGCTCCAACAAATTCTCCCAAGAGACTCCCTGACTTAATTTCAGCCTGATTTAAAAAGTGGCTTGTACGCTGTCACGCCTGCAGTGACTCCTCAAGGCCGGATGACGAGCATCACAATGTGTCTTACGTAGCTTTTACATCACCAATCCGGCTTTAACAGGTTTAATGTCAGGCTGAGAATACAATGTAAGATGTGTGATTGCCGTTATCTTGCGTCAGAGCTCATAAAACGAAATTTCTAGCCTACGAATGACCTATAGTTAGGCTATATATCCAGAATTAGATCGGATTGTCCTGGGTTTTTAGTGCTGTCAAGTATAATGTCTGGGAATTTGAAAATCTTATAGCAGGAGAGGATTTTTTTAATTTTAAGCTTATATTTTTAATATTGTGTTTTTAAACATTTTCTTACGGCAGTCACATTTAATAAGGTAATTCTGAAATTAGGAGCTAGATTTCACAGCAACAGGAGTATATTCAGACGTATTCTGCATAAAATTGTAAAGTAAAAGTGGAAAGAAAATTTTATCCTAATTTATACCATCTTCTGATAAAGAATATCTTTGCAATTCAAAAGAAAATGATTTTCAGAAACCAAAACTCTTCTCAAAGGTAAGCAATTTTTATAATTCTAGTGTTCAATAATTAAGTTGTGGAGAAGCAGTTTAGATAAAATTTAAAAAATTCTGCGGTTAAATTTATGAACTGAACTTGTCTGGCTCCAGAGACTGATATTCATTGATGCGCTTAATTGGTTTGTGGTATCTTTACTTGGGACATCTGTTCAGTTGTTGAGAGTTATTTTAACTGTATGAAACACACTTTGTGTGTGTTCAGAAATGGTTAGACATTCGGTATCTATTGTCAAACATCAGCTAAATGTTAAAATTAGTTCAAAACACCCTTTCTATGTATTTGATAATATATGAAAAACTATTACTGCCAAAGATACATCTTGTAGAAAGTACAATTGAATGAATAAAGTTTAATGTTTCAGTACACTGTTCAGACCTTAAGCAAGTTCACAAATATTTCTCCCAAATTTAATAAGCCTATTTTTGGTGACATTTGACAACCAAATGTGTTGCCAAAATCACTTATATTCTTTTTCTAATATTGAAAAAAAAACTTTGCCACACATAAGATAAACGATATATGTTAATAGTTCAAAACCGTTGAGGCAAAAAAGCGGGTACAAAAATAACCAAAAATAATAATTCAGATAAATGCAAAAATGGTAAATAAATTGCAGTGTAAGACTTATCGATAAAGAAGTTCTATTAGATATGAAAACTCAAAACCTTTTAACCTGATGGTATATTAAGTGTTTTAGTAAAAAAGTGCGGACCTGTATAAATTAAATTATCTCGTTCGCTCATATAAGAATGGTCATGGCCATAAACTCCAGGCCGAAGTTTCGTGGGTTTGAGTGCTGGTGTCACTGAAGACCTACCGGGTAGAGGGGGAAGATGCATGTTAAATCTATCAAGGCTGAATGTCCTCCCGTAGACGTGGTGTGGTAGTTAGGAGAGGGAGGTGCCAGTGCAGATGTCGTTCTCATCACTTGACTTAGGTGTAAAATGACGAGGTCCGTCATCAATGGCCATCGTGTTGTTTTATAGTGTGACCTTAATATAACTCTCACTCACTAACTCTAGATAGAGAACCATTAAATTGTTTTTTTGTTTTCTGTAATGCGGCTGCGTATTGATATTTCTACCTTTGCAAATTTAGTACATTCCTTTAGGAGATGGCATCATTTTTTAGGATGGCACCATTTAGGCGATACCAATTACCGCAAGTAACTTTGACGCCCAGCTTCTTCCCCAGTGGGAGGTACCTGAGCTCTGCTGATGCGACATTGTACTTAGAAATTTAATTTTGCCGAGAGCATCCACGCCAAACGAACTCTGACCTAGTCTTTTTCATGCCGTATAATCATACGACATGGCCGCTGTCAATTTTCTGCATCAGGAAAATCCACCTACTTGGGCCGATGTCGAACCCACAACTTTGGGTACAGAAGGCCAGCGACAAACCAACTACACCACCCAGCTGGCACTATAAAAAATAAAATCTTTAAATGCTGTAATTATGTATTTTTTTTTATTTCAAAACGCCTTATTTTAATCAGGCCAATAAATATTCAGAAAATTTTCCGAATAACTCTTTTTATACGTCTAAATTTCAAACGCTTTCACGTATGGACAAGGGAAAAAATGTATGTAAATGGTTTCAATTTGATATATTTTTCAATGAAATATTTTAACTATATATATAGAGAGCCCGATTTTTTCTTATGTAAAACTGATTGACCGAATACTCGGATTGAATACCGTAGTAAAAGAAAATACGATGGATATAAATTCATGTTTATAAAAGAGAATTGCGTAGTGTTAAATAAATTATTACAGCGTTCCTCAAACAGTGGTGCGCGACCCTCTTGGGGGGCGTGACAACTCTACGAGGGGGGCGCGAGCATATTGAATATTAAGAATAAAAGATTATTTTATTTAAAAAATTATTAATTTACGGGAAGTAAATAAACAAAATACGTTCTGACATAGTAAAAAATAAAACACACATTTACACTAATATAATTACACTTACAATCGTATCAGTGCTGTACAATGTATTTTATAATTAATTTAACAATACTAAGTTAAGAACGTGTTTAATAACTACCAGTGACCCCCCCCCATGGGATTTTTATATATAAAATTATGTACAAAAATTACCACTTATCTTATAATCCGTATGGTTTAGAATTAAACTTTTAAGTGTCGATTAAAAGAGTTACGCGATTCGCTTCGCAATGCCAACCGTTTTCCACGTCGGCGCGCATGTGGGATGAATTGAAGTGGAGGAAGGAATAAAGAGGCAAATAGTCTGAAATAAGTAAATCTTTCACAAATATTGTCAAGGCCCTTTTATTGCATTCCAAAGCCTTCGGAATAATTGTATGGATATCAGAGCACACACACACAAAAAAACGTACTTCAGAAAGACATATATATAAAAAGTGCGGAGAAATTAACGCTTTGAGACGTTTATATACGCCGGTAGCACTTAAAAGGTAAATTCGTATCGTAGTTTTAGCATCAAAGTATAGTATTTTTGAGTTCAATACATTGTAATTAGGGAGGGGAGCGATGAAAATTATGATTGAATATAATCGCGAATATTGAAACTTTGAAAAGCACTGCATTATTAAGTAGGGGATCTCTTGAGATACCCTTTGAAACTGCCAATTTTCATACTTTGTTGCTAAATCTTTACGAGAAAAGTTACTTTTTAACGATCCCGGCAAGCGTTTTGTTCCAGGAGCTTCTAACTTTCGCCGGGCAAGAAAACTCTTTTTCGAATATTTCTGTAATATTTAAATTAATACTAGTCGGTTTTTTAATGCAGAAATTGGGAAATATTACTTTAGTAATCTTGATACTTTAAAAATCTGGAGATAAAGTAATTTAGTTCTGTTAATTTTTAAAAAAAACTAGTTTTATATGAATATATTCTCAATTCTTATTTAATATTGGAATTACTTTCAAACAAAATTTGCATGCATTCAGGTTTTCAAAAGCTTAAAATCCTTCAACAAAGTGCGCAGATAAAATCAATTTTGGATAAAATTTTATTGCTGAAAATTGAACTAAAAAAATTTAAGAAACAAAATTTATTTCCATTTTAAATAAATTTGATGAATAGAGTTTATTGTATATGTAGCATGCAGCCAAAACCAAGCAGTCTTCGCGCGCAGGCGCAATGAATTGAAACTGAAACGAAAACTTTTGAACTAGTAAAAGCAGAACAAAAACTCTTGGACATTAGAGCAGAATTGGAGAGCAAAGAGAACGCGAGAGGTGCGCGAGCAGGCGTTACCTTCTGCATATCATTGTCAAACTTATCTACCTTTTAAATTAATTTTTGTTTAATATTAAATAAACCATAAGAAAGACAAACGTTTAAGACCCCTTGTTGTCTCCCACAAATTATGGGGGCTCGGCCGCGATCGATAAAATTTCGATTTTGAACCAAAGTCTGGACAATGAACAAAAGCGTCCGTGAGGAGACGCTCCGCCATTTTTCGAAAACTTCGTTCAACCTGTGTAGAGGTTGAATTTTTCAACTTCATTCCGCCTGTGTAGAGGTCGGAACAAATAACAAAATAACCTGTGTAGAGGTGTATTTTTCAACGAACCATCGACAAATATTCCACCTGTGTAGAGGTTGGATCCCCTCACAAACACCTGCGGAGAGCTGTCAATTCGAACAATTTCAACTATATTACCTGCGAAGAGGTGAGATCTGTGAAATCGAAATTTTTCTTCATTGGATACATCGTACGTGCGAGCAACAAGGGAGCCAGAAAAAAAAAAGGTAGGACCTTCCCATATTTTTCTAAAATGTATAAAAACGCTCTTAAAGAGGATCTCATAAGAGTTGTTGAGAATATAGACGGTACTGTGGAGAGTACTGACACTATAGTTAAACTAAAGACTAAAATTGAGAACAGTAGTACATTTGAAAGTGATCCAGATTTCGTTAAAACTTTAATTCAAAACTGTATAGATGAGAGAGTATCGCGAAACGAAAGAGAGGTAACTTTAGGAAAACAGAAAATTGAGCTCGCGAAACTACAGTTAGCAAAATTAGAAAAAGAAGTCGAACTTCAAAGGGTTAAAAATAAAGCATTAAGTTTAAATCCTGCAGCTATAGTCGAAGAGAAACAGTTCAAAACTTTAAATAAGGAAACCGCAACTCATATTGGCATTCGAGGAGCAGAAGATTGGTTCAGGCCTATTAATTTAGCTAAAGAGTGTGATATTTATATTTCATCTAGAAGCGGATCACATAAGGAAACTCCTATTACTTATGGATATACCCAAGACCCCTTTAAAAATAGATCACAAAACTTTAAACCAAAGATTAAAGAGAACTATCCCCAATATCTTGAAAGAGAAAATAAAAATTGCTTTATATGCGGTGATTCATCTCATTGCGCAAGAGACTGTGAGAAGCCGTTTTAAACCTAAAGAATCTAACGACCACATCCATAATAGAATAAACGTGAATGCTTTGAAAATCGAGAGCGAAAAACAAAATAGCGATAAATGCGCAAATCTTCAATATGTAAACATTTTTGTGGAAAATCAACCCGTAACAGCCTTGATCGATTCAGGTTGCCAGATCCCAGTTTTAAATTCCTCACTAATTAGAGTGCAAACACCTTCCGAAGAAATCATAACATTAAGCTCATGTTTTGGCGAACAGCGTATGGTAGAAGTTAAACCCATAAATCTTTCTCTTAATCAACACTCGCCCGGTATAAGTGTGCAAACGGCGATATCACCGACCTTGACCGAAGAATTTATTATACATCCCAGTGTATATTCTGAAATAGAGAAACTAGGCCATGCAAAGAGCGATGTTTTATTAAGTGAAAGTGAATCCTCTCTTTGAGTGCAGATTATGGTGTTTCTTTTCCAAATGTTTCTGTTTCAAATGTGATAGAAAACTCTAGTTATGATTTGCCACATGTTAAAAACTTTAATACTAGAAATGATTTGAGTTCTCTAATTAAGGATTATAAATGTAATAAAATTAAGATTACTAAGTTAAAATTGAGTATTGTAAGAGAAAAATGTTCTGATATAGTATTGTGTAAGAAAGCCAATGGTGCCATGAAAACGAGTTCCGTGGAATTCATCTCCCACTCACCTACCCCTTCACCTATGGAACGTAATTATAGACGGTTTGTGTTGCTCCGAAGGATCTTTGAGCCTTGGCAGTGGAAACGAAGGAAAAAGAGAGATCGTTTTGAACAGACGTCCAGAACTCTACAGAGGAAAATATCGATGCGTTCAACCAAAGATCAACTTGCTAAAAAAGACGTTCTTATGCCTGTGAAACAATGTTTTCCTGTGGAACCTTCCGGATGTCGAAGAGGTGCCTTCACATGATGGAGAAACTGTCTAGTTCAACAAAATTTTGATATGTTAAATCTTTGTATATTTGTCGTATAGTCCTTGTCTGTTCTTTTTTTTTGTATGTTTCAGATTCTCTGGTCTCCATGGACGTACCGCTGCGGACAGCGTACAGTCAGGCTGGCCGTTGTAGCATGCAGCCAAAACCAAGCAGTCTTCGCGCGCAGGCTCAATGAATTGAAACTGAAACGAAAACTTTTGAACTAGTAAAAGCAGAACAAAAACTCTTGGACATTAGAGCAGAATTGGAGAGCAAAGAGAACGCGAGAGGTGCGCGAGCAGGCGTTACCTTCTGCATATCATTGTCAAACTTATCTACCTTTTTAATTAATTTTTGTTTAATGTTAAATAAACCATAAGAAAGACAAACGTTTAAGACCCCTTGTTGTCTCCCACATATATATGTATAGAATTGTCTTCTATGATGATGTAAAAGTAAAAACAAATCGGAAGATTTCAGAAATTTTTCATAAATATTTCTTGATTCAGATTTCTACTTTAGTTTGTCGGCTTTTCAGATTTAATTCAATTGTTTCCAGTTACAATTTTTGTCATCCCGTTCATTTATATAGTTTTTTTTTACCAAGTATTTTTTATGCTGTGTTTAGTAGGAAAAATGTACACATTTTTGTTATACAGCTATTATACGTTCAAGTTATAAATTAGAATTTTCTGAAAATAGATTGTTATAGAATGTAATAGATTTTCTTCTAAAATTTCTAACCGAAATATTTATTAGCAGATATTTTTAAAAAGAGAAATTTCAAGCAATAAAAGTTCAGATTATTTTATGTATTTGAATTGGAATGGCAATACTAAAATATTTTGTTGAAATATTTTATAAGCTACAATCTCTCAGGACAATATTTTAAATAATTTGTTTTTATATGGGTTTTTTTAGAGGATAAGTGAAGGTTTCTTATTTTATATTATGATTTCCCGCTTTTACAGATTCTGAATGAAAGAGTGAAGTGTTTTATGGCTTAAAATCCACGAAAAAAAATGAAAAATGTGCCATCCTAGACAAATTCACTAAATTACCGTCAATGGAAGAACTCCACGAAAACACGTATTTCGATTAAGATTATTAATTAAGTATTATTATTATTTGCAACTACATAGCCATGACTACAGCATTTTCCTAAACATCGTAATATTTTCGTATGAAAAACATGTGCAAAGATTAAGAACTGAATTTATGGTCTTAGGATTATTGAGGAACCCTTAAATCTATCAGCTGTGTGTTGGGAGTGAAGGAAAGATGTTTAAAATCTTGAGGGTTGATGTCAAGCTGATAGACGAAAGGAGTCCACGATGATCGAGAGTTTAAGAACCACTGGCATATACACTGAAGTACCACTGAATTAGCGATACCTACCTAGCAATAAGTTGAGCCTCCTCTGACCTTGATAATGACTCCCGCATGACGAGGCATAGATTCAACAAGTTTCTGGAAAAGTTCCGCGGGAATGATTTGCCCAATATTGGCTAAGGCTGTCCATAATTCGGTAAGATTCGTTGGTGCTGTGATGGCCTTTCACGCATTAATCCAAAACATCCCAAAGATTCTGAATACGATTTAAGTCTGGGCTTTCAGGTGGCCAATTTATGACAGAAAATTTAGAGGAATGCTCATCCAACCAGCCAGTAGATAACAGGTGCTTGTGAGAGGTACAGTTGTATTGCTGGAAAACTCCATTACTGTGCGGAAAACAGAACAGCATAAAATGATAGAGGTGATCTCTCAGCAACTCTACGAACCAAATTGCATTGAGGGAGGTTTTTAATCGAACCAAAGATCCCAAACAGTGCCACGGAGAAACACCCCAGAACATGATTGAGCCACCATGCCCTAGTACAGTTCTAACCTGACATGCAGGATGTATGGCTTCATGAGCCTGACGCTATATTTTCATCTTCCCATCGGCATTTAGTAGTGGAAATCAAGACTCATCCCTCCACGCTACTCGTTTCCAGTTCTCTACACTCTAGTCTCTGTGCTCCTTTGCCCAAGCAAGACGTGCAGCCCGAAACGATCATTGAGAGGTCGTCGGCTCCCAAAACCCATACGGTGAAGCGAGAGTTGCACAGTCCATTTACTGACTGTACGACTGGCACAGTATTTTAACTGGGTGATAATATGAGCTAATGGCTGGCTATGCTGGCTACGTACAACACGCCTGAGCCGTCTCTGACCACGCACTGTCGAAGCTAATTGACCTTTGCAGTTTGCCGGATTGCTAGTTTTTTGTCGACCATCTATGTATTCTTGGTATACTCTTGACACTGTGGACCTTGAGAATCCTAGATGTCTGACGATTTCGGAAATTGAATGGCCAATGCGTCAAGCACCTACGATTTGTCCACGATTGAAGGCATCTAATACACCTATCGACAATTACAACAAATAATTCAGATCAACCGCAGTACACGCAATATATGCAGTTACCATAACACCCTCACTTGCGCATAAATGATGCGCAGAGCGCTACACAATTTGCATAGACCATGCTATCTCCAATTCAGTGGCACTTCAGTGTATATAATCGATTTTATTCCAAAATAAAAATTTTGAAGCTTTGGTAGTACAGTGGTCATTGTTGGGAATTCTCTGCTCACATTACGTCTACCAGACTGTAGGTTCGCGTCCCGATGCTGCTTAAGAACGGCCTTGTAGAAATACTGATACACGTTAAATGAATTGAAAAAAAAATTCGCATATCGAAGTGACGAGGAAGAAGTCTGGAGACTGAGATGTTTTCTTCCAACAGTAATCGGGTGGCGTTGAAGTGCGGTGTTAATAAAGTCTAAAAATCTTAACCAAATGTTTTTCTAGTTTATTAAAGATTGTGTTTTGAAAATATACTACTGAAAAACAAAATTAAGGAAGTATATGGATTTAACGACATTACGCAAATATTTTTTCTGATAATTAACTTAAAACAATACATCCATAGTTGAAAACGTAGAAAGAACTTAAGATAACTCCACATGCAATTCAATGTACATGGTGTCAAAAACCTGAAAGTGATTCATACCATCTACGTGATTTTGTAGATGTTGTTGTTCGTTGTTTCATTGGAGAAATTCAACCTTTCGGCTGTTCTTTTGAGAAAAGAGGACTGTAATCTGTCATGACAACGTAATCTACTGGAATCCATGGCTTAGTATATTATCCAGAGACTGGAATTGGGGCAAACACAAAGAAATGTAACGGATGCTGTTGAACTGGCAATGAGTGCCATTGTAAGACTGGAATCGATTCTAAGAAACAGGGCATATTTCGACGTCAGCCAGGAAAAGGTCACCCGTGGCTTACCACGGCAAACTACGACAGGTATAAGCAAATAACGACCTATGGTGGTGTGATATCGATACAAACCAGAAATAGCCTTCACGCAACGACGATCGTTTTGGGATGATGTCTAAAATACTCGTTTTCAGAACGGAAGGTACCCAGATAAAATCTTTCTTCATTGGTGACCCTGACGGTACAAAGATAACCGCACCCTTCACGCGCAACAGTCGGTGCGCCATCTATCCACACTGAAAACAGCCAAGCCGTTAGACACATGACGCAATTAAGCCGTCTCACACAATTGACGCAACTCACAAACCATCACGCTCGAATGATGTAAACATCATAGTGCCGCAACTGCTCACACGCTCACCATGAATATGGTATCGTTCATTCACCTATTCACTGAATCACTGGCAGGGGATAGTGTGGCGATGTGATATCGATATAAACCAGTAATAGCCTTCACGCGACGACGATCGTTTTGGCGTAATGTCTAAAATACTCGTTTTCGGAACAGAAGGTGCTCAGATCGAATGCCTTCTTCAGACCGATATATCCTGTAAACAGCCGGTCGAGGCAGAGCAGCAAATAAGACGCGGGTTCAAAGTCTTTCTTTTGGCAACAGTTCGAAAGGTCTGAAGCCAAACACAATCCGAAATGGGCTGCATGCGCGTAGTCTGTATGCATGTAGGCCAATCGCTTGTATTTCATTGACACTAAGACACCGTGCGACCTGAAAAACATCCTGAACGTCGAGATTGGTTGCAAAGTGATTGGATTCGAGTGCTTTTTACGGACAAATGCGGATTCGGTGTAGTGTGAGACAATAGAAGTGTTTTGGTACGGCGAGAATGTGGCACTTGAAATAACCCAATATTCGAGTGGTAAAGATCTCATTATAGACTCGGTGGTTTGATGGCATGGATTGGTATCAGCATAGGTGGATGTTCTGACCTGCATATCATATAGAATGTTACTCTGACGGCTCAAAAATATACAAACGAGACCCTAACAGCCCATGTACGCTGCAACCATTGGTGATGCCTTTTATTTAATGCAGGCTAATTTAAGAAATCATGCATCTCGTCCTGTCGAGAAATCTCTTGAAGTTGAAACAATACAACGTATAGAGTGACCGGCATGTTCTCCTGACCTTAACCCTATCAGCATGCTTAAAGCTCATTCGGACAACGCATTCAATGACATCACGGTTAGGCTCGGTCCCGCCCTGATTTTGAGGAAGAACACCCTGGGGGTCTTCAGGAACCTTTATCTCTCTCTTCCTGTTCCACCAACCTCACGAGAATACTTGCGTCTTGACGAATATTTAGAGTGAATTCATGCCGCACACTTAGAAACATACGTGCCATCTGCCGTATTCGAACTCAGACACTACGGTACAGAAGTCAGAATCACTAACCCAACATTTCTCATACTGGGGTGCGCTCCCTAGGGGGAGGGGGGCGTAATAAAAAAAACCCTACATGAGGGCGAAAATCGGATTGTTGAAAATAAAATTTTAAAAATAAGTATCAATTTACTGTAAAAAAGCAAAACACAAAATACATTCAGACATTACAAAAATAAAATGCACACACATTCACACTAATATGACATAATAAAAATATCAGTACCTTAGAAAGTATTTGATAATTAATGTATCAATACTAAATTAAAAACAAGTTTAATAATTACAAGCGACTCCCAAAGGCTTATCTCATACATAATTTAATATTTATCTTGATAACTTGTACAGTTAATAATCAAAGTTATATTGTAGCTGCAGCGTCAAAGTACATTATTACTGCATTCAATACATTGTTATACTAAAAGAGAGAGGGGTGTTTATATTGTGACTGAAAATTGAGTCGCAAATATTAAAAGTTTGAGACACATTACTCAAACCACCATAGTGAATTTTGAATAATAATAATCAATCTTTTTTAAACGAAAACTCAATTAGAATATGAGACAAAAATTATCTAATTGATATTTTCATTTTAAAAATCCATTATTTATTTTATTCGTGAAATGCTGGAAAAATATAAAGATTGTAAATCTACGTATAAAATACAACTGTTGAAACCTTCATTGTTTCTAATTATCCAAACCAACAACTTTAAGTTAATATTCTCATTTCCCAAGAAAATATAATTCAATACTTAACCATTTCATTTCTCGTTCATTCTTCCAAGAAATTTAACTAAGCCTATTTCTTAAATCGAATGAACAGAAAAACCAAGCTGCTTAGAGAATTTCAAGAGACCAATAACTGAACCATAGAACTAAATAAATAAAAAAGAACATGTTTTAACAAAGTGAGAGCATGATATCAAATTTAAACACAACATATAAAAAAAATAGCACGTAATATGGGAGAACAAAAATAACAAAAGCAAAACTCCCAACGGAAAAAAAAATGATAAAAAAAATCCCAAGCAATATTAAATAAAATATTTTTCTTAGGATAAAAAAAACATGATTTTCCCTTGTGTGTCTACTGCAATAACAACATAAACAAATTCCACTTGCTTTGTTTTCAGCAGACGATAATTTCCTTTATTTTTTTAGTTATTTTGTTCCAGGGGAAGGTACAAGCTCCTCTGTTGATTGGTTGAGTCATAATCTAGTTTTCTTGTCGAACCATGTTGGCTTCAAAATATTATCTAAAAGCACGACTCCCGTGCTGGTGCTCTATTAAAAAGAATATGTTCCCCGATCTCGTTAAACGGAAAAATCGTTCATGACAGAATATGAGCAAGAAGGCACAGAATTGAGAATAGAAAAATTATTTCGCTGTTATAACTGAGTTAAATATTGCTTTTTTATATCAAAAGTGGCGGAAAAATGGTATTGGTTTAATTAACTTCTATTCATATCGAAAAAAAATGTTTCTATTAACAATAAAAAAAAATTGTTCGAATGAAAATGTATTGATAAAAAACCTATATTTAAGGTACATGTGGAACAGTTTCAGAGAACTTTATTAAAAATAGTATGCTAAAACATTATATATTTTTGGGCATTATAACTTTTTTATATATATAAATACTTGTTTAGGGGTCAATACTAATAAAAAAAATATTGAACCAGCAATATTTAAAATAAATTATATAAATTTTACAAAAATCACAAACACATAGGGGAGATTTTAGCAATTTTTATAAAGTGTTAAAAACAGCTAGAGAAAATAAATTAAAAATCTTTTATTATTAACAGTATTACTAAAATAAACGACAAACATTTACCATATCTACTCGAATCTAAGCCGCACCCCAAATTCTCAACTAGTTTCTGTGAAATATGGAAATTAGTGTAAAATGGTTTAACGATATCCAAATTTAAGAAATTAAAATCAATTTAAAATGAGAACTACTACTAAGTGAATAATTAGTTATTTTAACAGTATTATAAACTTTTAAATGCATACATGAGCCTGCAATTGTTCTAACTGCCCCATCCAACGAAATTTTTTCTTCGATTGTAAGCCTCAGCCGATTTTCAGTAGCATTAACATTGGAAAAAAGTGCGGCTTAGATTCGAGTAAACACGTTATCTGGGAAATGTACCAAAATTTTAATATTTTGTTAAAATATAGTAAGTTATATGAGCTCATCGAGTAAATATTAAAATAAATGTGACATTTATGCAGCTAGTATAGAAATAGCAATCCTTGACACAAAAAGTATTCATACAGTAAGAATGATTTCAGCACATTTCCTAGAAAATAATATAAATAGGTTCAAAAAGCTACAAAAATACTTTTATATTTTGATATATCAGACTCCCTATGAGGGATTTTGAACTGTTATGAAGGATTGGAACTTTGATTTTTAAATACCTACTTATAGTAGATTATACCACTTATTTTATAGATTATAGATATTGTAGAGTCTTATTTTATGCAATTTCTTATAACTCGGCCTCTATTTGGTCATTTCAACTTGTTCGGATACCTTTAGAAGCTGAGAACTTTGTGCACAAGTATTTACCGCATTGATAGAATTGTTGGGTTTCTTTTCTGTTTTAGTGTATTTCTTCTAATTTAATTTGAATAATTTAATCGTAAACGTTTTTCTTGGTTGTATTTATCAAACCAACAGACTCAGCTACAATTAAAGTTGAATGTTTGACAAAAAATAAATTATACAAAATCTGTGAAGCAGTAAAATTGATTTTAATGCCATTGTTTAACAGTCTTGTATCAAAGTATATTTCTTGAATACAGAAAGAATTTTGTGTTTCATTTTAGAAATAAAAAATTATGAAAGTATTCCCCCCGAAAAGAAAAACAGAATTTTAACGTCTGACTTTCATTATTTCAGATTTAGTTGAACGTATGTTTGCCAAAATAAATGTTTCAAGAAGGAGAAAATTCATTTTTCAGTTGACAAAAATCGGTCAAAAAATCAAATCTAATTTTTTAAACTAAATTATTCTTTATACTTTTCTATAACCTCACAAAAATTGAAAGTTCTAAATTTAAAAAAAGCAGAATTATATGATAGCTTTTGTGTTCGTTTTTATTCATATCCCTATGGCAAATCAAAACTTTAAAATTACTTATCTCAGAAAGATAAAATAACTAGTTTGTCTTCTTTTTTTCTATTATGCCTAATGCTTTGAATTTTTTACCAATTGCTAATAGTACATGTAACAAAAGTTGGTATGCATTTTTGAATCTAATCAATATTTATTTTTTAAAAAATAATTGAACTCGGAATTTATACATTTTTAAGGAATTTTCAAGAAGTATTCATGAAAAGAGGTATTGTATAAATATCAATCATGCTATCGCAAAAACCAATAGCAATTTTTGATATACATAGTTAAACGTACTTGTAAATCAAATTTCATGCGTGTACGTATATTTCTGTAAGAGAAGAGTAGCATTTTAAAATCACTTCACAAATTTTAAGTTTTTTCCTTAAAAAATTAAATGGCTAGATTTTATGAAATTTTGAGCAGAAAATCTTTTTGACATAGTATACACACACATAGAAGGCAACCAAAAAATTTTAGAATATCTTTAAATTGAAAACTTTTCCGTAAATCGCACCATATCCCCTTACAAAATTCTTTAAATCTTTCTGGTTGGAAAATGATCTGAAGGAATTTAAGATGTCTGGCCACGTTCGGAAAAGGGATTTTTCAAAACGTATAAATGAATATTTTTTAATGTTTAGTGACGCTTAAATAAAAATAAACATATAAAACTGTTTTGAAGAGTATTACTACAAGAAAAATTATTTAAATGAGATTGTTTGGCCAAAAAGGGGAAAAATTACATACTTTCCAAACATTGTTTAATGGGAAAAAATGCTTCTATTATAATAATATTCTGCCAATCAGTAATACCTCGACTTACGCTACCTCAACTTATACAAATCTGAAGTTAGGCGATTTTTAAATCTCTTCAATTCGTCTTTTTCGTGAGTGAGTGGTTGTTAGGTTTTATCGCGTAAGGGACAATTTTGGCTAAGCTGCTCCAAACACATTTTAAAATAATCAAAGTACTCGTATAAAATCGCTAAACAGTTTTATAAAAACAGGCTTAAAAATAAAAAGCAAAGCATCTCTCTCTCTCAAACTGCGTATAAAAAGTAAATTTGAACAATAAAAAATAGATCTTAGTGTGGGGAAACCACACCAAGACCTATAATTGAGATTGGAAAAGGTTATTTGCGATTTCTTGTCCGTGTTAAAACGCTCCAGTTCATTTCTTCCTCCTCAAACATGCCATCCTTTCTTGATGTGTCTTGTACAGGTGTACTTTTCTTTGGTTTATATGGTGCCATCTTTATTTCTATTGAGTTAGATATGGTTTCATGAGACGCCTTTTTACGAGGTTTTGAAGGTCATTTTTGAGCGACAAAAAGTTTGACTGCAATGGCTGCAACCTGAGAATGTACATTGGTTTTTGAAATGTGAAGACGAGAGAGCTACTTGTTTCTCTCCGTATATTTAGCTGGAAAATTATTTCTTAATTTTTTTAACTATTGCTTGATCTGCTAAGTATGAGGAACACTTATATTAAATGTATTAATAGGTGTCTGGGATTCTAGTATTGTAAAAGTGGAAGATAATAGGGGTGCTTGGGGGGAGGGGAAGAAGACAATGTGGAAACTGTAGGAATAGTTGCAGATATATTTTTTTCGAGAGGTGTGAAGCTGGTTGAAGAAATTTCAAAAGTGGGCATATACTATTTTTGTAATATTTTCAACCATTTGTGTTTAATTGTTTATAGTAGAGAATTTGATAGCCTGAGCGTAAGTTTGAGATAACTGTGGGACTATATTACTTTTCGAGCTTCTAAGTAAGATATATTTCTATTAGTTTTAATTTCCTCTATTCGTGTGCGTGTTTTTCAGTTTTCCAATTCGGACATAATTTTGAATCAGATGGATGGCTTTGAGAACAATTAATACATGTTGGCTCCAGACTGCAATCCGTGGAAGAATGTCCAACAGAAGCACATCTGGAGCACGCTAAATTTCCGCGACAGACAGTTTGTGAGTTGCCGAACCTCTGGCACTTAAAACTGTGCAGAAGATTCTGTACGCATGGACGGATTTTTCAGTTTAAATCAGTGGTCTCCAGCCCCCGGTCAGATTAATAAATAGCACCTCGCCGCCTAAGGAATGTTAAATTATTTCCATTTTATTTATTGTGTTGCATTCCTTTCGGGTTTTTGCGACTTTTCATAGAAATCCCTTTTTTTCTATGTTAAATTACTTTATATTCATTTTTAGTTTAACCGTGTTTTATTTTAAAGTTATGTTTAAATGCAATTAATCTAAACTCATTAAAACAAATTAATCTAAAATATAAACAATCAACTCCTCCCTCCCTTAGCGGGCCGCGATATGATTATCGACCTGTCCGCGGCCATCAAAATAACCTGTTCTTATATTAGTTGGAAGATTAGGGCTATTAAACGTCAAAATTAAGTGTTTAGTACGAATTACTATTGTATCTTTTTTTTTATTCTAATTCTCTTTTCTGTCCTTAAGCACACCCTGATCCTTTAAGGATT
Source organism: Trichonephila clavipes (assembly GCA_019973935.1). Classification (NCBI taxonomy): domain Eukaryota; kingdom Metazoa; phylum Arthropoda; class Arachnida; order Araneae; family Nephilidae; genus Trichonephila; species Trichonephila clavipes. The sequence goes on from BMAU01020961.1 coordinate 122,989, forward strand.
TCTGCATGAGAGATGGTCAACAGGTTAGGTTCTAAAAGGACACCGCGGCTATAATTTAGTGATTTGTGAGTACTTATTATCATAGGGGAATCGAGAAATGTTTTTGCAAGCAGAAATTACTTCGTTTGTGGAGCAGATATATTTTCCATAAGTAGGTCATCGATCGCAACCATTTCACAAACTTTGCTTCCCAACCTGTTCTAATTAAAGCTTTTTGTGTAGCAGATGGTGATTTTGCTAACATATTATTAGTCGGCAAAGTCTGGCATGCACAGCAATTTCATCTATAGTAAGATTGGGTAAAACAAGGCCTTTACCCAGGCACAGCTGACTTGATCCATATGCGCGAAATAAAATTTCATCCCGGCGTGCCTCCACCCACCACGGACCCCAACAAGGGAGGTAGTGTGCCGGTCATCTGGAAAAAAAGCAGGCACGGCGCTTACCTGGAGTACACCCAGAATATAGTGCTACAGCATCTGGACGAGGATCCAGCGGGTAAACCCGCAACCTCTTATCTGTAGCACTAACCATTCGGCAGTGCTTCTCAAACTTTCAAAGTTCCCGAACCAATATTCAATCATAATTTGCATCGCGCCCCCTCCGTACAATAATGATGTATTAAATTCAATAATACTATACGTTGACGCAAAACCTACAGTACGATTTTAACCTCTATAGTCCTACCGACGTATATAAACGTCTCACTCAGCAAGTGTTTTAATTGCCCCATATGTATATATACGCTCTTCGGAAATACTATATTGTCTGTGAACTGCTATTCATAAAATTATTCCGAAAGCTTTGGAAAACAGTGTTTGGGATGGATTTACTTATTTCAGATGATTTGATTATTCCTCTTCTCCCCCTCAATACACCACACACGATTACCTACGTACTAAATGATGATGACACTGGGGAATGAATCACGTATTTTTTTTAATCACTATTTAAGGGATTAATTATAAACTGTATAAATTATCAAGATAAGTGTTAATATTTGCAAGTAATTTTGCATATGGCAAATCTATGGGGGGTCACTGATAATTGTTAAACTTGTCCTTAACTTAGTATTATTAAATTAATTATAAAATAGATTGGAATGTACTGATACATTTATAAGTGAGTATAGTGTAAATGAGTATCTTATTTTTTATTATGTCAGAACTACTATGTACCCTAGAGAATTACAAGGGGGGCGCTCGCCCCCAGTTTGAGAAACGCTGCCTACGGCAATGTCTCCGAAGAGACTTATCACCAGCCGTTTGACAGGAGTTGGCTCATTCCTGCCTCCCGTCTGCAGCGAATCTTGAACCGAAGGGTGGCAAAGGTAGCCCCTGGACACCATTTTCCTTCTTACGGTAAGCCACACACGGCAAACAGGCGGGGGGTTAGAAAACAAACGGTATTATTTAAAAATAATAATAAGTAATAATACGATTATCGAAATAAATAGTCGAAAAAAAAAAGATTAAACTATTTTAAAGCAATACAAAATACAAGAATATGTTATTAATAACGAATAATGTGAGTATATATAATCTAATAAAAGTAAATTAATCAGTAACTGCTTAATGGTACTTTTCGACATAATTGTCTGTGGTCTCCACGTGAAAAGAAGAAAAGGGGAAATTGTATGACAAAAAAGAGGGTCGAAAATAGAGATTGATCACTAGGGTACCCTGGGTTCGCGAAACCGGTACTCACATAAAGGAGGTGAGCCTCTGAGGGGCGTCTTTTTCTTGAGGAGGGATTAAATTGAAGAAATAGGAAATGTGATTGAAGAAGTTGTCAATATTGCCAAGTAAATAAATTTAGAAGTGGATAGTGATGAATGTTCAAGAGTTGCTCGATTCCCAAAATGGGGCTGACAACTGGGGAACTCTTAGAAATGCATGAGCAAGACATTGGAGAACTGCTGTCCTTAGTCCCAATTTAAGCAAAACATCGAATGATGGTTCGGAATTTGGCAGCAAACCTGAGTTTAATTGAAAAATGGTTAAACATTTTTGAAAATATAGACTCTAAAGAAAAGCGTATTTCTTCAACAACAAAAAATAAATTATTAGCATACAACGAAAGGAAATTTTATATAAGGAAAAAATATCTTTGAATCAACAGACTACTTTGTTAGATTTCATGAAACCTTCTATATTAAAATAGCTTCGTTTTTCGATTTAACATCTGTGTTATCAAAGTTTTTTTTTCTTCAATTAACACAACAGCTATGGGTGGACCAAGGCCTTCTCAAAATCCTTTTCCATTCCGATATCCGCCTAGTAACATTTCTTCAGTTAGTCACTCTTAAACAATTTTGAAATCGTCCTTCACACAATCAGCCAATCTCAATTCTGACCTACCCCTAGTTCTAGTTCCAACAGGTTTGTAATTCAAAATTCTCTGAATGTCAAGGATGAAAGTTCCATACAGATCAAATATTTTTTTAGACTTTTTTTTTGTCAAAATCATTGTTTTCTTTCGTTTCCTGCCTGAGCTAAAAGTTATATGTATTTATATGTGCAAAATTATACCCCGACTTATGTGGTTATGACTCAATCTCACCTATTGCGTAAGTTCGGGGGTTATTACTGTATATAGCTAAGGCTTCTCTACAGAGTCTGAGCTATGATTTTTGAAAAGTTCACATTAATTACAGAGTTACGATCAATAGAAAATAATAACCAATGTATCTAGTTAAAATTTCCTTAATCTGAAATAATAAAATATAAATTAATCAGCTTCAAATCCTAGTGTTGCTGTTGCTAATGCCACCTGATCGACAGTGTCAGATCGAGGCCCACGAAATTCATCGTGGCAAGGGGCTAGATGTACGCCTGTCGTTGGCGATACGATTTAACTCGGTGAAATTCCCGAAGGGAAGGAATGAATGTTGCCAATGCCTGTGAGACAGGTTGGACGTCTTTACGATGAATGGCGACACCACTGATCTTAACCTCCACAATTTAGGCATGGAACTGGAGGGGAGGGAAATATTCTTCATCCCCTTGCACTTGTGGTTTCAGCTGTGACCACCCACAAGACTTTTGGACCCACTGATTTTTCGAGCACGTACTCCGTGTGTACTTCGAGGGAATTTGGTGGCATCGAAACCAGGCCTGCCGAACTGGAGTCTGATGCTTTAACAACTAAGCTACCCATTTTCACGCTCTGTACAGAAATCCTAGTTACATATAGGTAAAATATTAATATTGTAGGAGCTTTTTTATGTAAAAGGATAATGGTTTTTTTTTAAAAAAAAAAATGGTCATTCTCCAGTTTTTTGCCAAAAAACAGCTTTTAAATAAATTTTTCTTGTAATAATATTCTTAAAACAGTTTTATATGTATATTCAAATTCAAGTGTCACTAAATATATAAACAAATATATTCATTTTAACGCTTTTTTAAAATCACGGTTTCAAATGTAGTCAGCACCTTAAAGCAAGTACTTTATTTTATAAAATTTGTTTCATTTCAAATTTATTTCTTGTTCGAAATATTCGTGCTAAAAAGATGCATAATGAACAGAAAATCTAATTTTCACTTTAATAGCTAGGTAACTTATATAAAGTAATTTACACGACAGCAAAACTTTTCAGAATTAAATTCATAGACATTTAACTAAAAATATGTCTTGATATTTCCTTTCTAATCCTGTTTTATCTCTGAAGAATTTTTATCTAAAAGTTCTTTCTAACGATCAAATACAATTGTTACCATCCGCCTGAATTAAAATACTGTCTTGTGTGTGTGCTCTTTTTACCCTATCGCTCTTTCACAGTACGATTTATCCTTTATTTGACATTGAAAAGCGAAAAACTAATATTAAAACTGGCAACGAGACAGCAAACACACGTTATCTTTTGCAGGGGATTAGGGATTTATGTACTGCACTGGTGCATGATTATTCAATATAATTTTTCTCGAAAAGTCTAGTAAAAATTGTGACTCAGCTAGAAAAGCATAACAGTAATAACAGCTAGGAAGAAAGAAAAATAATAAAGGTGGCGGATAAATTAGAACTACAGTCGCAAGTGACAGATGATTTCTGAGAGAAAAATAATTGGAATAAAGCGAAAAAGAAAATAAATAAATGTTAAGAATATGAACTTTTTTACTGTTTTTCGTTTTGAAAAGTCGAGAAGCTTACTGCTTCTTGTAATTGCACACTGTTTCAAATTAACAGGAGTTTTAGATATTTGTAAATTAGTTCAAATTGGAATTAAAATTACTTAAATAAATAACAAGCAGTTATTTTAGTAATTAGTACTTATTATTAATACAAAGCTATTTCTTAACTATTTATCACTCTTGTAGATATTTGAGTGTTTATTACGGATACTTTTTATGTGCTAGAAACACTATTTATATATATGATCGCATTAAAATTGATTTGATAAGATTGTTTTTCTTTGATTTTCACTTTATATTAGTTTCATTTCTTTTTTTAAGAAGTCTTTAATAAAATTTAAGCACAAAAGTGAAAAGTAACTTTCTACATTTAGTGTATAGGAAATATATTTTAAGTTATATTTAATAAATAAACCATACATTTAGTACATACCGGAGTTGTTGTTGTTACGTATGCCACCTGATCGACAATAATATCAGATGAAGGCCCTTGAAATTCATCGCGGCTAAGAGCTAGATTTTTACGCCTGTCGTTAGCCTTAGCTTTAAGCACCATCCAAGTGACAGTATGATTTTCCTCGGTTCCACCCCAATTTTAAACATCCACACATCCTTTCCCCTTCCCCCAACCTCACGAGAAGACTTGCGGCTCGATGACTATGCCGCGAAGGTACTAAACAATTAAAAACATCCATGCCTTCTCCAGGTTTTGAACCCAGACCCTAAAGCACCACAGTCAGCGTCACTAACCACTATACTGGAGTGAGTGGGTGAACATTAACGTCGCACTGTTCAGCTGCACGGGGGCTTTAGGCGACAGACCTCGTAATTATGAACCATGGTCAAGTGACGAGGACGACACCTGAGCTGGCACCCCGTCTCCTAATTACCACACCACACCAACGGAGGGACGTTTGAGCTCTCGACAGATTTAACATGAATATCTCCCATACACGACGGTTCATTCGTGGTACTGGGCTCGAACTCATGACATGCCTGCCATGATATGTTACCTTGACCACTGGGCTATCGCAGCCCTGAAATTATAGGAAAGAAATCAATGAAATATGTTTATTTTACTAGTAATTATTCATATTTCTAATATATACAGTCTCTGTCCAAAAAATTCAGAGAATGCTTTTTATAGTTGGTAACGTTGGCTGGCTGACCGGAACTTTGGATGGAGAAATTGGTGGGAGATATAAACTTCGAAACGAGATCAGTGTCTTTCGCCAGCGGCCAGTTGTTGAGGTAGGGTCACACACCGCGCATTGGTGTCTAATGCAGCCTCATCGAGTAAAAAAATGGACCAGTTTCTGGAGCAGTATTATGCAATCAAGTATTTTGTGTGGAACTGAGTAAAAACGGGAGGTGCTAGAAAATGCTTCGAACAACTGCCAGCGCCAGGTTGATGAAACAAAACTAAACTTTTATGCGGCGCAAGAGGTTCCAGGTCGGTTGGGAGTCTGTCAACAACGACGACCGCTCGGGAACCCCGTCGAAATCACAAGCGGACGATTCGGTGCAAGAAAAGCATTAAGATTTCAACAAGGACCAATGAGGAAGTGTTCGGAAGATTGAAGATGAGAGTGAAATACCCAAAACAATCATTTATCTGATATTAACGGAGCAATCTTCAAATGATAAAGTTCTGCGGGAAAAGGGTATCAACCTTTGAAGCTCGACTGCACTCATCCTTTCGGAATTGTTAGCAAAAATGATGTGGTGCTGCTGCCACAGCTGTCGTACAACCCCGATCTGGCACCTGTGCATTTCTTTTTCTTTCAGAACCTTGAACGGGAATAGGTGTAGAGCACTGGAGGCAGTAAAAGCAGCTTTGGCGACATTACTGGTGATATTCCCGTTGACGAGAGATTTTGAGGACACCTTTAGTGATTGAGTGAAGAGTTGGCAACGGTACATTGAATCAGGAGAAAATACTTTCAAAAGTTCTGAAGAGATTGTAAACTGATATTGAATAAATAATTTATATAAAAAAACATCCTACCGAAAACTTTTGGCACAAACCCCTCAGAGCCATTTTACCCGCCCGCGTCGCGGTGTATATCATGATGTTGAATGATTATAAAAACTGTTTATTTTTAAAGATATTTAAATACGTCTATATCTCTTAGCATTAAGTTGATATACCTAGTCACTTGATTTAGGTGATAGGGCTTGAATGACTAAAGTGGAAGTATATTTGTATTTTACGTCCATTTTCTCTCCTCTTTGTGCTCATTTCATTTGTTATTTTTAAAGATATCGTTTTTATATCTGGCGTATAGCGCGCACCATTAAGTTCGATCTTATTTTTGTGAGTGCTTACGGTATTTGAGAAAAAAAGAAGAAATAAAATACAGACAACACCCTAAAGAAATTTTAGCTTTTTTTAAAATAAATTTAAAAAAAAATATTTCTAAGAAAGATCATTAGATTTTAAAATCTGCGATTTACAGAAAACGTCATTAAAATTTATTTATTAGTTACGAAAACTATGTGGAGAAATTTTAATGTTAAAGTGAAACTTACATTGCATTCTTCTAATATTAAATGTAAAGTAGAGTTAATTTGTTTTTAATGCAATTACATTGTTAGAACTAAAATGTTTAAGAGCATACGCTCTTCATCTTATTTATTTTACAATAAATCCAAAATAAAAACTCTTCTAACATAAGCAAAAAAGCTACATCGTATATCTAAATGGTCATACACTACTAGATAATGGGACCCTCTGCAAAATTCCCTACAGCCAGATTTATTCTAGAATGGCAATATATTTTTCTTTTTCTGCTAATTAGGAATTCTTTAATGGTCTCCATCGCTGTTACTGCAGACCGCAGCGCCATCTATCGTATTAATAAATCACTATACGAACGATTTTTTACCACGGGCTTTTAAATATTTGACGTTTGAAATAAAAGTTCTTTCTTCTGACCCAAGGAGCGAAATGTAATTGCGAACTTTCTAAATTTTCGCGGTGTGTAAGAAATCTTTAATCACGTTCCATCTTAATGATGAGACGGTAAAAATTATTAATTACTGAAGAGAGAGAGAAAATTGAAAGTAAAAAATTAAGATCATTAATGAGTTTGAATATAAATCCTTATTTTCTTTTTTGCAAATTTTAATTTAAATCTGATACTTAGTTATTTGTGAGAATTATAATTAAGGGGCGTGTTTTTTTGTCTTTGCTCAATTAGGCACCGGTGGAAAAATTGAAGGATTCTGTGAAATTAATTAAAAATGTTTTGAGTTCTAATCACCTAATCAATTTATTCCGAGTTTCGCTGAATAAATAGTATTCACATTGTGTTCGTAAATGATGTTTTGAAAACTTTGGAACATTGTGGAGAATATTTTAAAAATTTAACACCGGAATACAATAACAGTAATTATTTTTAACTGAACGCAAGAGTTTTGTATTTAAATTTAAGTGTTTACGATGAGTAGTTATTGTAAACTATAATTGTGTAATGGAGAAACTGTATACTTTGTAATTGTGTAATTGTACAATTAATTGTGAAACTGATATTCTAATTGTGATTACAGCAGAAAAACTCTTTTAACTACATAAAGCTCATTGTTGCCATAAATTGTCCTATTAAAGACTAAAGTAAATTCCCACACAATAAATAAATCCTTTTGCTTTGATATGCAAAATGCAATGACGAATGGAAATTTTTCCAGAAAAATTATTTTAGTTAATTTTTTTTGAAAACGTGCTTTTGAACTCTTGGAAAAAATTATTTTGTAACAATTTACATGTGTAGTGTATATACCTAAATTCGTAATTTCACATAATAATTACCATAGTTTCATGGTGTGTAACATAAACCTCTTGACTAAGACTGACGAGTATATTCGTCATTCAGAAGCTGCAGGATTTTGTGTATTGATCTCGTTATGCGTAACCATTAGCATTAACTACCGTACTAGTGACCATTACCGATTACAATAATAATGTTTTGAGAAAAACACAGTATTATCTCAAATCTTAAGGTATTTAGAATATTTTTAGATCATATATATATATATATATATATATATATATTTAAATATATAAAAACAATCACAATTATCAATTTAAAAATTGAAATATATGAATCCTAAAATACCAAAACACTTCAGAATATCAATGGCGAATATAAAAGATAATGTTCCACATCATTTTCAAACAAAATTAAAAAATTATAAAATAAAATAAAAATTTATAAAATATCCAAGTGCAATCTCGGACTTAGGACCGATAAGTGGGGTTAAACTAGTTTGATGGCGCCAACCTTCCCCCTATTGCAACTTGGTAAGTTAATTGGAAAATTTTCAAATTTCAGAAAAAAAAATTTAAAAATTAAAAAGTAAAAATTAAACCATTATACTTTAAATTAAAAAGTTAAAATTAAATCTTTATACTTGAAAAATAAAACTATTCGCCATCACATTCCGAAAGATATTGCAATATTAAAATTTAAAAACAATTTAGTGCATAATATAAGTGAACCTTCAAATTCCCAAGATGATGCACCCATCTTTAAAATAGTTGTAAAGGTAGAAAAAATAAATTCCTGATCCGAAAGTTCAAATCAAAAAAATATTTGAGATCCGAAAGTTCAAATCAAAAATTATCTAAAATCAAAAAGTTCGAAAGTTCAAGTTAAAAAATCCGAAAGTTCAAGTTAAAAAATCTGAAAGTTCAAGTTAAAAAATCTGAAAGTTCAAGTTAAAAAATCTGAAAGTTCAAGTTAAAAAATCTGAAAGTTCAATCTAAAAAATTCGAAAGTTCAAGCTAAAAAATCCGAAAGTTCAAACTAAAAATTTCTAAAAACCGAATGTTCACATTAAAAACACAGTATATTCACACAAATGAATAGAGTAAATCAGTGTTTCTCAAAGTGCGGGGCGCGCCCCCCTGGGGGGCGCGAGCGTATCGAAAATTTAAAGATTTTTTTTAAAAAAAATAACCGGAAAGAGAAGTAAAACAAAATGCTTTCTTCCATAATAAAAAAAAAATACACACAACAACACTGACATAATTTATGTTTATTATCTGGCTTTTTTCCGTCATCAAATAGCTATCTTTGATCCCAAAACAAATTAAAGAAGAAAAAAAAAACATTTTGTTTTTTTTGCTGTATTTCCTCAATGAGAGATTTTTTTTATTACGTTTTAACATAAAATTTTACTCGTTAAAAGAAAAAACGAAACCCAGACCCTGAGAAAAATTCTAAGAAGATAAACAATTCACAACTGTAATTATTATTGAAATACTGTACATTAGTTGTAGAAAAAGAAAAGGAAGTAATGATTCACTTTTCAGCCAGGCTGCATAGTACGTTTGCTAATCATTTGATTGACCTTCAATCTTATGGTATGGTTATTATCAATATTAGTTCCCTCCCATCTTTTATGCGTTTGCTTTTCGCTTAGGGAAATTGTAAATTGAGTTTTGCGATATTTGGAAAATAATTGATTGGTTTAACATTTCTGTAGGATAATTGAAAAGTGTCTGATTTGCGTCCTTTATTATGGTCTTGTACTTTTGAATCATTTTAGTTCAGTTTTATTGGATTTTTTTTCAAATCATCAAAGAATTGAATAGTCCTTGAAAGAAGGTAAGTATACTTTCTATAAATTAAAATATTCACTAGAATTCCGATTTTTATCGTGTATAGTAAAAATAATTCTAAACAAATTATTGGGGTGAATGAGTCCCCCCGCACTACCATTTACGTTAGTATCGATCGAGTACGCGCCTGCTCCCGGGTTAAAACATTTTGAAGTCTTCTCGCTTTAAATGTTAAAAATTAACACAATTATTCTTCATCGGAACTTTATATTCTTTTTCATAATTTAACATTAATTCTAAATGCTAATTGTATGATGTTTAAAATTACAGTTCTTTTAAACAGTTATTTACAATTATAGCATTTATCTAAAAAAAAAGTCATTTTACATTTTTGTATACAATGTCGTGCACACAGTTTTACTCTCCTTACAGTTCAGCTATTATATGAAGAATAATGTTTTATTTTTTTTAAAAAATGAACTCGTGCGAAGAGTCGGTGTTTCAACCAGTATACGTTTGATGTATCAGTACTGAAGAAGGTATTTTATAAATAATTCCTTATTACTGAATTTGGCCGCGGTAGCCGAGTGGTATAGGTTTCGGATCGTGGCTTGCCTTGTCACGAGTTCGAGCCCAGTACCACTAAAGCCCCGCCGTGTAGGGCAGCGATGCACGTTAAATCTGTTGAGAGTTGAAACGTTTTCCCGCTGGTGTGGTGTGGTAGTTAGGAGAGAGGGGTGCCAGCTCAGGTGTCATCCACGTCACTTGACCATGGTTCAAAATTACGTGGTCCGTCGTCAAAAGCCCTCGTGCAGCTGAACAGTGCGACGTTAATATTCAATCAATCAATCTTATTGCTAAATTAAGAACAAGTTTAATAATTATTAGGGAGTTCCACGGGCTTGTCTTGTAGAGGAAAGTTTTTCAAAGGAAGGTTTAATATCAGAAATTGACACTTAAAGAGTTATTTTTCTATATTTAGCTGAGATCTATATTTTGTCTTCAAGGCATCCACTGCAGAAAATCCGGTTTGACAAATGTAGGATGTTGAAAATGGTAATAGTATACGAAGTGCTTTTGTTTTCAGTACAGATAATTCCTCATCCACCTCTACCCCAAATTCAAAGAGCGATTTATTACAAAATTGCCTTTTAATTTTTCACTGGATGTGAAATCTATGAAGATTTCTGCTTCGGAAGTTGAGAGCCCTTCTGGAGTATCTTGAAATAAATCCCTAATCCACTCGTAACTTGCTACCAAGCTGTCCTCATCCAGAAAATACTTTTTAAAATTCTTTGCCAACATAGCTAAATGATTTTACATGTTTTAAAAACAACTTTCACATGTTGTTCTACAGATTTGTAAGTTTTAACACATATCGAGCTGGGGCTTTTTTCCCATCATTTACTTCAGTAGTGGTAAATCCAAAATTTAAGTATTTTTGAGAAGATCGCCTTGATTTAATTTTCGGAACCATGTTCGTTCGTCTGTGTACTTGTTGATTCTTTATTATGGTCGAATGTTTGCTTACTTAAAAATGTATGTATGATATTGTTTTAATCTACTGCCGTAAATACTTAATTACCGTGAATTACAATTAACGTGGAAATTAAAAAAAATGTACATTCAAGCTAGATTCGGTAGCTATAGGAGTATCGAGTCGACCAAAACTGACTGGAATTGTTCGAGGAAAAGCATTTTTACATGTTTTGCGCAGACGTCCGATAGGTTGCGCAGACTCACGCAAACGTACCCTATGATGCCAGATGTGATGGATATGATAGAGAGCGACATTGACTAGACTATTTTTCTAATGACATTTGTACTTTGAGAAATGAATGCTGAAGGAAATAAATCTTTAATTAAATACATCATTTTGCGATCTGTTCCAATTTAAAAATTAGAGAAAGAAAAATAACATAATTCTAATTAATATATATTTTATGTAATTTTCTTAAAATATATATATTACTTAAAAGTTACATACACAAAGTTTAGTATACTTATCGTATTAATTTGTACGGTTTATAATTAAGATCGTATTGTAACTTTATCGTCTCTCTCTCAAAGTGCATTTTTATTGCAGTAAATACATTATTGTTGTACAGGGGGGCGAGACAAAAATTATGATTGAAAATTGGGTCGCCAGTATTGAAAGTTTGAGAAACACTGCTTTTAATGTATGAGTGGTGCACAGAGTATTTTATGACTAATTAATTAATACTAAATTAAGAACAAGTTTAATAATTATTAGCTACTTCCATGGGCTTGTCTTACAGAATAAAGTTTTTGAAAGGAGTTTTAAGATAAGAAATTGACCCTCTGAGTACATTTTCTATATTTAGCTGATATCTATATTTTGTCTTCTAAGCAACCACCGCATTTTGTAATATGTTCCAATTTAAAAATCAGAGAAAAGAAAAATAACTTAGTAATTATCCTATTACTTAACTTTTTTTTGCTTAAAAGTAACATATACAAAATTTAATACTTATGTCATGAATTTGTACTTTAATATTGTTGCTTTATCGTAAAAGTGCATTATTATTGCATTCAGTAAATTATTATGTATAAGGGGGCGCGATAAAAATTGTGATTGAAAAGGGGGGCGCCAGTATTGTAAGTTTGAGAAGCACTGGAGTAAATTCATTAAAAATACAGTATATTCACAAATGAATAGAGTAAATCATTAAAGACTCACCAAACAGTATCCCATCAAGAATATGATCCATTTCTTATAGCACGACTTTTCATTTTTAATATATCAATTACACATCATATTTTGCTCATAACATCTAACCATGTCAATCCAATCGATTCTTGATATATATATATATATATATATATCGACAAAGAAAAGAGGGATAACTTCATAGGTACGTCGAGTCCATAGGAGCAATTTATTCTCAAAACTTGCCGTCTCCTAAGGTAGAAAAAGCGATGAAAGAATATAATTTACATTTGGATACGTTTGCAACATTTTTTTTTAAATCAAATAAAATAAATCGAAGGAAGCGTTATTTCTAACAAAGCAATTTTTATACGCTCAATGCTAAAATTATTGAATTTCAAAAGATTTGGAAGAATTCGTCATGATTCACACAGCTCAACCATGACAACATCTACCGACTCTGACTCAATAGACTAATCCAATTCATCTCAGAGGGGTGAAACTAAATAATTAAAGCAATTTTTATTTGCGTGATTTATGAGAAGAAATTATGTTTATATATTGAATGGATTTTGTGCTATAAACAGTCATTTGTGGTTGCCGAGTATACTAATCATGGAGAAGTTACAGGATTGTGTTCTATGACGAGTACACTCGCCATGCTTAAAAAGTAATGACCATTGGCTATTTAAGTTGAAATTAATGGAGAATGAACTTAATGGAGATTGATTAATTGACTTTGATTCTAATTAGATTAGATTAACTCATTTCATAATGCGGATTAGAAGTTTAACAGTCGAATATGGGTACCATGATAGTTAACTTAAATGAACCCCGCATCACTTAATAATTTGTACGGTTTTATAATTGAAATAGTAATGTAGCTTTAGCGTCAAAGGGCATTATTATTGATTTCGTTTCATTGTTATTGTAGAGAGGGAAGCGGGATGAAAATCATACATGATTACAAAAATGAATCGCAAATATTGAAAGTTTGAGAAGCGCAGCATTAAACTGTACCTGATAAAAGCTCAACTTGTTTCAAAGGATAACTTGGATTAAAGGCGTTAATTTCTTTTATCAAGTTTCTAAATATTTTATTTTGAAAAGAAAAGAGAACTACAGAAATAGAATTTTTTTTAAGAATTAAAAACACAAGTATTTCTGCATTAGTTTTATCTAACGTAAGAGGTTACATACTAATTTATTTTATCAAAATGTGTGATTATGGTGGGATCCCATCAACACACGTTTTTTTTTCAGTAGCTATCTTCATAAGAAATTGTTTGATATCGTTCATAAATAAAGTAACGTTTTAATCCATTTTTTGCATTTCATGAAAATTAATTAATCTATAATCTTTTGTTTCAAAGACGTAACAATTTTCTGTTTTTTAGGAGTAGACAATAATATTCATTACATTTAATGTTATTGTGACAATTGAATGACCAGGCTAGTCTTAAAAATCAGATTTATTGAAAAAAAATATACAAATACCTTCTAATCCCCTTCAGCATATTTCTCTCCCCTTTCATTACAAAGCTGCATACGAGTTTTCCGCCGTTCAAAACAGTGTTGCGGCTCATTACGCGTCACCATCTTTAGTAAGTGTGCCTTTTTTATCCTCACCTCTGCAACAAACTGAAAATGTATTCACAGTAATGCATTTTTCACTTAAATAAACAGGCATAAGTCGATGGTGCAAGATCTGAGGAGTACGGTGGATGCTCGTGTACAGTAATGCGTTTATCCAACAAAAACTGTTTTACTGCGAGCGCAATGTGCACCGTGGCGTTGTCTTGGTGCAAAATCCACGTGTTGTTGCTCGACTTATCTTTACCTTTTCTTCCTCATTCTTTTTCGAAACCAAGGGTACTCAATATTTTTCTCTGCTAGGTTGCATACATATGTCGGTTATTTCACGTGGGCCGCAACATGAGGGGGAAATGGGGGAGGGGGTGGAGAAATGCTCTAAGACGAGGGTAACATTGGAAATTTAAAATGTGAAAAATTGATCAAAATATTATAACTTCTGTTTTGCTTTTTTAATTATTGTTTGCATATTTTTATTTTTGTCACGTACACTATATTAGAAGCCTTTAACCAGTTAACTGTGGCGCTTCATTGGAGAGCGTGCAACTGTGTGTGTGTCACGGGAATCGAGCGATGACGAATCTACTCGTCAATCAGATTGTCACTGTCAAATTATTAGATCAAAAACATGGGTTTATTTTATAAAATTGCCAATTTTATTACCAATCCTTATTTATTTTGTTCACATAAGCATATATTGCATACATATTACTCGAAAAAAGTAAGAAAATTTAACATATATAAAGGTACTAATTTAAACGTTATTCTTCCCATGGCTGACCATATCTGAAGGAACCCTATTATAAATCAACTTTCCGACTTTTTCCTTTGCCACTTTTATGCTAACATCTAAAATCCTTATCATCGCACATAAATAAATTCATTATGCGAAATTATACGCTGTTTCAACCGGTGCATTCGGGAACGATTCTTAAACTTCTCCAATTTTTTTATTTATTTGTTTTACCCGGCCTGGACTCAAAATATTTTAATCATCTTGACAGTTGAGAACATGTTTTGTTCATCGGAAAAATTTCAATTTAAAAAAACGATGGTCACTACTTTTTACTCACGACGAGTATACTCGTCATGACACAAAATCCTGCACTTTCTCCGTGACGAGTATACTCGTCAACCACAGTTACCTGGGCAAGAAACACTCCTTCAGAATTTCTGCATCAGTAAACGATTTCATATGATTACCAAAAAAAAAAAAACTTTTCATAGAATGTCCTTGTTACCGCTGTGATATTACTACTGACAAAACACTTTGTTGCTGTTGCAAAGGTTATTCAAGATATCCTATTTTTCACCTCCTAAAAGATACCTTCGAGGTCATTGCATAATTCCTGTTTGGTTGTATTTTTTAAATACAGCACTTACGAGACAAATCTAACAATTCTGATCCATGTTTGTTTTTCACTACAAAATAGTCAACCACCCAATCGTCTTGAAAGGATATATTTTCTTTCAAATATTTTTCGCTTGCAAGATACGAAAGACAGTTGAAAATTAATTCCATCCATAAAATGGTCGCTACTCCTCTGCTATCACTAACCGTAACCGTTCCAAATAGAAAAAAGAATATCAATTCGTACTCGTACGACACAGATGGCAAAAAGCAAATCTGATATATTTGATTTCATGATAAAGAATTTCCCACCAAATTTTTATTACAACGTTCTTAAATAAGTAAATTTCTCAGAGCAGTGGGCCATGACCGGGCCACTTAAAACGGCTCGCTGGGCCACATGAGTGCAAGGGCTGAAGATTGAATATTGCTGTTCTAAACTTTCTGAGGATCTCAATGTAGTATTGCTGTTTTGCCGTTTGGTGTCGAGGTGCCCATTCATTCATGAGGATGACATTAATATTGAACAAAAATTATAACCAGTTCGTGATGTCCCAGATTGACAAGAACGTCAGTCATTTTCAGCAAACTCCCGATCTTCCGAAATTCATTAGTGCCTTTCAAAAGCTTGTCTGTGTGATGTACAATTATTTTCAAACACACCTTTACCAATTTAAAATACATGATTGCATCTTTTTTTTAAATTTCACCAGGAATTTCAAATTTATGCGCAGCTCGATTTTGAAGTTTATCATGATCGCTGCACTTCGACACAGCGTCTTTTCCAAACGTAGAGGAAAAACAAACTGAACTAGATAGAAAGATGAAACGTGTCACCAGAAACCGAAGAATCAAGGCCAGCTATATTCCATGCACAGTCCGTGAATCTAATTGTCACGCCTTGTATGTAAGAATCACTAACAATGGATATATGAATGCATTTGATCTATGTAAAAAAAGTGAAATGCTCCAGTTTTAATTATTTATACACTCATGGACAACAAAATTAGCGCACAAAGAAATAATTGTGGAAACGTAATTAAACATGGCATGAAGGTACATGTCGGAGAGACATGCACATGATTAGAAATGCAGCGTGATTGCGCCTTACGTATAGTCGGTAGAGGACGTTTAACGTCCTTCTCCGTGAAGTATAAAACAGGTAACCAAAGCTTGTTTGAGTGTGCTGAGTCATTTACAAAGAAAGAACTGTGGTATACATGCCATTACGCCATTTTCGAAGACAATAGGAGCAGCTGTCGCAGTTTGAGAGGGGGAGAATCCTCGGCATGATGGAATCTGGGTGATCAGCTAGGCGAGTAGCTCCTCAATAAGGCCGCTCTGATTGTGTTGTGAGGAGGTGTTGGGACCAGTGGATCAGATAGATGTCATTTAAGTGCAGACAAGACTCAGGACGCCCTCGACAGACCAGTCATCGAGAAGCACATTGTAAGAAATGCATGCGTACAGCCAACTGATTCATCGGCCGCCATCCAGGGACAGATAGCACCTTCATTAGGGGTCCCTGTGTCTTCTCGAATTATGCGAATGCGCCTGGCTGAAGGACATTTGGGATCGCGGTGCCCATTACATGCGCTGCCCTTGACGCCCACCCATTGACGTCTCCGTTTGGAGTACCGCCACTCACGAGGAAACTGGATTATACAGCGGAATGGAACCAGGTTGTCTTTAGCGACGAATTCAGATTAAATCTCAGCAGTGATGACAATCGTATTTGTGTGTGAAGACCCCGTGGCGGACGTCTCAATCCTGCCTTTTCTGTACAGTGACACACCACTTCCATAGCTGGTATGATGATATGGGGTGCCATTGCCTACAATACACGGCCACCCCTAATATTGATCTGTCGCACCGTGACATTCCAGAGGTATGTCCATGACATCCTGCAACCACATGTGTTGCCACTCATGTAACGGCTCTCATGAGCCCTTTTCAACAAGACAATGCTCGGTGTCACACGGCAAGGATATCATAAGACTGTCTCTACACTGTTCCTACCCTTCCTTGGTCTGTCCGATCCCCATATTTGTCTCCAGTCGAGCATATCTGGGATCATTTGGGATGGCGAGTTGGGCATCCCACGATTTTAAATGAATTAGAGACAAGGTTACAGCAAATGTGGAACTAAATGTCTCAAGACATCATACAGAACTTGTATGTCACAATGCCCGATCGTATCGCATCCTGCATTCACGCTAGAGGGGGGTTCAACAGGATATTAAATCGTCCGTCTTTTTGCCTTTTTCTTTGAAATAAATAATTCTTTTTCTTTGATTTTCTAATCATTTACTTATATCAAAGTAGTCATTACGCATGTAAAATTTCTTTTTATTTAGACGAATTCTTCTTGGTGCGCTAATTTTTTTTTTTTTGTCCACGTGTGTATATACGATGTAGAAAATTCATACGCCTTCCTTCACATCATTATGTATTGTGATTATCATTATGTATCTCCATCCCAATTTTGAGGGATAATATCATGGGGATGGGCAGTAGGCTTCCAGCTCTCTTCCTCTTCCACGAATCTCCCAAGAGGACTTGCGGTTTCATGGCTATTTAGATTAAGGGGGGGACAACATTAAGAGGCTGTTTGACATTGATTTTTTAACATTTTTTTTTTTGGGGGGAGAATTGACTAGAATTCAAACGAGTTTTGATATCATTTCATTTATATTTTGATAAGCTTTTGCGATTTTTTTCAAAACATTTCAGCCAATAATAACATAAAGCTGTGATGTGTGCTGAAGGTTGTTCGTATTCCAACTGCGTTCAGTATAACCATTCCGATTTTCATCTGAAACCAAAACGCTTTTGATTTTACATTAACAACTTATTTTCTAAGAATATGAACCTCAATGCAGGTGAAAATAAAGAAAGTTAAAAATTTTGCAGGCATTGGAAACATTTATATCTATTTTCTCAATTTTTTCCCTCTAATTGTGCAAAGAAAAATACACTTAGAATCTTGATATCCTCTCACAAGTTTTGTTCAAATAATTCATAATTTTATAAAGAATCATGCTATCAGTTTACATAATGATCGATTCTATACTTTTTCAGATAGACTTCATGCAAATATGAAAAAATTCATATAAAGATAAACGCGTTTGAAAAATAAATTCTCAGAAAATAGAAAACCAAGGAAGTTAACATCATGCAAAATACTTCTTACTTAAAATCGTCGATTGCTGCACTGTACAGCAATTCTTCCTCATAGACTTCGTTTTGCACTTGCAGCAGTGCTTTCCGAGCTTCCCAGCCTTCTTTCGATTCCAATTTACTACGTCGATTCTGCCGGCTCACGCGCTGGTTATTCATTTGTTCGGCGTAATTGAAGCTTTGCCTGCCAACTACAATTCCTGCCTCGTTCATAACCATCAGAAGGGAAGAATTTCGTTCATTGAATAAATCCGCTGCTAAATATGATGCCAATTCAACGATTTTTAGTGTGGAGTACAAGTGTTTAGGAGCTAAACATCAAGTAGTGGAATTGAAACTTCTTTCATTTGCATTTTGTGTGTTTCTACCTAAACATCTCTCCAGAAAAATCCTCCCTTGACAAATCTTTATAAATTGGAAGAATTTCTTTATGTACGTTGGGTGCAATGGAGTAGGGTGCGGTTCATGTTCACTCGTTTATATGCTCATAAAATCTAAACGAATGGTAATTTCGCTTTGAAATTTTGACAGCGTATTCTTGAATAGTTAAGTTAACGATTTATGCAATAAAAATCAGATTTTTGAACCTCATAATGTAGTCCCCCCCCCATTAACCCAATACCGCTAAGGCATTTTTCATTTACAAACATCTATGCCTTCTGCGGTACTCGAAATCAAATCTAACGGCACAGGAGCTTAACTAACCACTATACCAGATACTCCGCGCAAATAGTTTAATTTATAGTAATGCAAATAAATAACAAATATACTTTTTTTATGTGCAATATGATCAAAACCGACAAAAGAAAAAAATAAAATAAAACAGTATAATAACAGAAAAAAGAACAAAAAGAAAAATAATTTTACACATAGTTATATGCTACATTTTAAACAATAACTTAAACTTTATAACAATATTTCACTCGGTAATTTTTTTACTTGCTATTCATTACATTATATAAAAGATATTTTTTCAATCTTTTAACTTTTTTACAACATTAAAATAAATCTCGATGTAAAATAATTAAATATTGAAGCCAATGAACGCGGAAATTTTCCCGAAATAAAATATTAAAAAACCAAATACAAGCCGGGAATCTTTTTGAAGATGCTTTTCGAATATACAAAATAAAACGGAATTATTTTACGACTTGAAATTTCAAAAAAATATTAGTCAAGGCTACTCAAGCACTACTTCGAATTTCCTATGTTTAAAGTTGTTTTGAATTCATTTAAACATTCCAAAAAAGAATTTTGAAGAGAGATATTTCTCGCGTCTCGCGACATTCTGAAGCTTCTAGAATAAAATATGAGTCACGATCTTCTGCGAGGATTAAGAAAGAGAAAATAAAAATCGAGGACTTCAAAGGCCAATAAATCTCATTAAACTTTCGACACTTGGCGAACTTATTTCATGCCAAACTGCGCTTTCCCGTGTGCATTTATTTAGATCGTATTTCCTTTTAATACGGTAGCACCATACACAGATTCAATGATTAACTATCAAAAAAGAATAAGAGCATAATTTTACGTTTATCTCTTTGTCAAGTGCCTTTGTGAAATAATATTTAATATTCGAACCTAAAACGAGAATATTTTTGAGTTTATTCGCCTTCAGATGAAAGCGATTAAATTTTGGCGGTTATTATTTTTTTTAATGGAATTTGGACGACATACTTGAAGTAACGCATTTTCGAACGTAAAAGAATTCATTCTCGCTTTTAGGGATTAAGTTGTTAATAATCCTGTTTTTTCCAAGTGAAAAAAGGAATTATTTGTTACATTTATACCGAAAGACTTAAAAATTTTATTGAGGATACATTTTTTTGGTGGGGGTGGGGGGAGATGGAACACTGTTTAATTAACTTCAATATTTCTTTTTTTTTTATTTTTCGGTGTATTTGACCTAACATTTAATGCAACATTTCATTAATGTAAAGTTGATATAATTTTGATTTTTGATTAATAGTGAGTTATTCCAAAATCAACGGCTCTAAATTTAAAATAAAATATTAGTTTACATTTCATTTATAGGAAAATATTATATGTACCGGGCGTTCCAAAACTCAACGTTAAGGGGTCGTAGATTATAAGAACTCATATTATAGTTCGGAGAATTTTTTTTAAAAAATCCATAAAACACTTGGTTAAGTGATGCCTAGTATATTTTTGAATGTGTGGATAATTCACTCCACTCCACCCCATCCTCAACATTATTAGGTACAGTGACCCCGAATATCCCAATTTTACAATGCTTTTTTACACTAACATGATTTTATATATCTGCACGGTTAATAACAGTCTCAAATGGAGTAAAACACTCTAGATGGCTTGGTTAAAATTAACTTATTTAGTTGGATTTTGAATCTGAGGAAATGTCACCTTTATCTTTTCATAAAAAAGGTTAAAAAAAAAACTACGCACTTCTCTTGGCCAGTTATTTCAAAAGTTGACATATTTAGTTAAGATTCCAAAAGGATACAAACACTTACTACTTTTTTTATCCATACCAGTCATTGTCGTATCTTTTTTTTATTTACTAAATGTCTTCATTTCTTAAAACGCAATTTTAACTTTGTTACTCAAATATAAGAATGAATTGAAAAATAGAACAGAAAGCTCTTTTTGTAATTCTTTATAGGTTCAATACGTTATTTGAAAATAAAATAATTTTATAAACTTGTCTCTCACTATATAAATCATGAATGCCCTAAATTACTATTACTATTATTTAAAAAAAAAATCTTAACTTATAATTTGAACTATATGTTGTGAAAAGAGCAAAAGGTTAGTAAAATAGATTACGGTTTTTTGAAAAACAAACAGTTCAATACACATTTAGTTCATTTACATCCATTCATTTTCCAATAAGTAGTAGTATGATACTTAAAATTTCTCTAAAAGTAAAATATATATTTCCAAACTTATTACTAATTTCTCAAATATTTATTTTAAAAAAATATTTGAGTGTTTTTTTTAAATCTGTTTAAGCTTTTGATTCAGTGAAATTTCAAAAATGTTCATCAATTTGAAGGAAAGATATTATCAAGATTTTTTTCAAAGGTACTTCAAAATTCATATTTAACCCTTTATCTACCGCATTATGATTTACAGTTTCCTTTTCATGCAATATTTTTTTTAATCACTACATTGAAAATTAAGGGATATACATAAACAAAATACTCAACTTTGAGAAATTTAGTCTGCTAAAGATAATTAAAGATATATTCAACTCTGTGAAACTATTATGTACATTGTCCACTTAAAACAAATAGTCAAATCGTTTTCTAAGGCCTTCATTAAGATACAAAAAAAATAAAAGACACTTACCTTTTGATATTAACTATTTTTTTCGGAACACAAATGACAATCTTCGCGATCCGTTAAAAACGCCGTCAGCTGAAAACGCAATTTCTGCTATAAAACAATTCGCCTTCCCCTCTGAAATACTAATCATAGAACCCGTGCTGCCATAATCTTGGAAGAGTGCGGATTTTTAAAACAATATTCCTGCTAAGTATCGTCAGAGTATTCGAAAAAATGGTTATTCAATGTTATTTTAAAGTGAGCGTCGGTAGATAAAGGGTTAAGGTAACATTTGAGGTATTTAGATTTTAAGAATATTTGAATACTACTATACCCATAATACTTCTCTATCACCATTCCCCTTATAAAGCGTCTTCTTTGTATTAAATATCTTCAAATTAGTTTCAAATGATCAGTGGACGAGAATGGATATTCCATGAAACTCTTTGCTTGATACCGTAGGAACTCATAATTGTATAAAAATACTTCTATAATTTCCTCTTTATTTGAACCTTTTCTGATAGCCCAACATTGATACATTCTAAAACATTGCACTTAAAATTAATTTCATATGGGATTTTTGAAAAGAAAACTAAAAAGAAAAAAAAACGACGACCTCTTCGAAAGCAGACGCCGGTCAGACGTCATTTAGAGCAGTCTGTTCATCGTTAATTACCTTTTATTCAAAAACTTACGGTCTTATCTTGAAGCTTCTCTTAGAATTAACTGTAATCGTGTTTAAATGTTCGTAATTAGATCAATATTTCTGTTTGAGATTTAAGGCTACCATCAACTCTACTTCCTCTAATTGGTACTATTATGTTATCAAGTGTCAAATACATAAAAGGTTCCTGCAACTTGCAGGCAGGTTCGCTTATACTAAATCGTAATTTATTCCAGGGCTGTTTATCTACAGTAGATTTTCATATAAATGAAAGCATTTATAAATTTGACTTATAACTGCAGTTCAAAGCCCAAATTCAATAATCACACAGATACTGAACACAACAATTTAAATCCACAATCAAGATTTTTCATAAAAAATAATGGAACGCACAGTCACTGTCAGATGTTTGACATTATGTATCATCTTTATAGGCTATAAATAGTTATAATTTTCTAGGAGCTTCCTAATGTTTCTTACAATGTCAAGTAATATCCAAACCCTTCTAAATTTTTTTTTTGAGTCATCTATTTTCGTCGAAAAATTTGACATGTATGGGATATTTCGTGAGCAATTTTGCCACCACGTTCACCACTGTTCACTTAACGTTATTAACGGAGAATATTTTCGTGACGTGCATACGATTTTTTCAGACACAATTCATATTCGGCAGTGAAGATTCCGATTATAATGCATTTATTAAAGAATAAAAAACGTTCCCATTTTCCTATAACGAATGTCAAGTTTTACAGCCTAATAGTTATGCACGATATTGTACACAGTGTTTCAAGAAAAAGATTATTGAAGTTTAAATCCTACCTCCGTGGCGTAACGAAGAATATTAGGGCCCGCCTGCAAAGTCAGAATTTGGGCTCCAAGCCGTACTTGGCGTAAGTTAAACTTTGTATTCCATTAAATTCTTCCCACTCCACGATGGGAGACGGGGTGTACGTTACGCCACTGTCCTTCCTAGAGTCATACATTTAGTTTTTATGTATGATTTACAAATATTTCTTCTGTTAAATAAACAACAAAATTATCATATTGAAAAAAATAGTCTAAAGTACTAAAAAGTTTGAATAGTAGGAATAATTAGTTTTGTTTTTATTATTGTCATTTATAGGCTTTAACATTGTTTAAGTGAATTCGTAATCACTCGCTTTACGGCAGTGAGAGTACCGTGACATGAAAGATCGTTTTTTCAAAGCAGAGAGGAGAGTATAAACTGAATTACCTTGATTATAGCGGCGACCTTGGCCAAAACATAGGTAACTTATTTTTATCGCCAAGTGATGCCCAAATCGAATTTGGCAATTGTATCTAGATAGAGATTCTAGTTTTAGATATCAATATAGTTCCGAGGTGGGGAGCCTTAGAGGCCGCATGTAAATTAAAGGAGGCCGCATCGGTTGATGTACTTATAAATGCGACTTTTATGAAATTCTAAAAGCTTTTGTGAACATTTAACAATTTTGTTTATTATATAGAAATATTATTAAAAAAACTAAATCTTTATTTATTTATTTATTTATTATTTGACATAAAAAGTTACAACATAAAATATTTTGGTATTCGCATAAGGATAAAAACTTGTTCTAACATTCATTTTTGATTAATTTTCTATAAATTTACTAAATTCATTGATATTTTTGTAACTTTCTATATTTCACTGCTGGTATTTTTATTTATGTAAGCATATGCATATGTTTCGATCAGACTTCATAACGGGAAGCCTTAATTGTTCCTCTACATGAGCATGTGTGGTAGTGTTGCCATGTTGCACTAGGTGGCGTTCTAACAGTTGAAATGTACAATTGACTACTTAAACGATCAGTCATTGAAACATACATATCTTCCTACAGCTCTTTGTTTGAGTCCACTTATTTGTAAACTGTTGTAATCTATGTTATATTAATTAATAGAAGCGCTAGCTTTTTCTTATGAAAGCCGCACAAGAAACTCATGGAGACCGCATGCGGCCTCAAGGCCACAGGTCCCCCCCTATTGAATAGTTTCTATAATAATAGATTATTTTAAATAGCTAAGGTTGTGGTTATTTCATGAGAAACACTTTGGCATAACAAGAACGATGTAGAGAAGCAGCAATGGAGTCAAATATGTGATAGTGAATTTTTGAATACGAATTTGAGTTGGTGTATTTAATAATTGAGTGATTTTTGCGTTTTTGCTAACGTGATTTATGCGTGTGTGTTGTTTTCTTTTAGAGTAAAATTCAATGCAATTATTAGAGTTCCAGAATAAATTTCTATTGCTTTAGAGAAACTACCTGTTAATTAAATGAAACTTTCATGTGTACTTTGAAGACAGTGAACCACGTAAAAAATATAATGATCATTAAACATCAAGTAACTGATGCAAAATTTTATTTTAAATTCAAAGCTACTATTTTAGGGGGGAGGGGAAACCACTGTTAATCGAAAATTGAAACGGTATTTAAACTACGAGGCGTGTCCGTAAAATAAGTTCCACGGGCTACCACTGGCGCTAGGATCGTTTGTATGTGCGACCAGGCAACAGAGGCAGGTGGTTTGGTTCCCCCACTCCAATCCCTCACCAAGCTAGCGTCGCTGCGACGTTTATTCTTGGCTCAGCAGCCGTTAGCGATGGAGCTTCCTCTTGCGTCTCCCGCCAGCTGCGAGTTGCGGTCTGTTATTCGTTTTCTGGCCGCTAAGAAGAAATCGGCAAAGGAAATTCACGAAGAACTTTGTCAAGTGTATGGAGAAGAGTGTATGAGCTCTGGGATGGTGCGCAGATGGGTCAGGGACTTTAAAAATTCCACGACGAAGCCCGTGCAGGGCGGCCATCGGCTTCCGACGAAACAATTGCCAAAGTCGAAGCGGCAATGCTTGAAGATCGACGGACTACAGTTCGGGAACTGTGCGAAAAGATTCGGAGGTCAGCAAAACCACAATTGACAAGATTTTGACTGAACATTTAGGCTATTCAAAGGTCTGCGCAAGATGGGTACCAAAAATGCTCACTGCAGACCACAAGCGGCAGCGAGTTGAAGCGGCCCAAGAATTTCTCGCTTTTCACGGAACAACCGAAGAGGAATTTCTGGACTCTATTGTTACTGGTGACGAG
This sequence comes from Trichonephila clavipes, assembly GCA_019973935.1. NCBI lineage: Eukaryota > Metazoa > Arthropoda > Arachnida > Araneae > Nephilidae > Trichonephila > Trichonephila clavipes. The sequence goes on from BMAU01020961.1 coordinate 148,555, forward strand.
ACCTGGGTACACTACACCACACCGGAAACAAAGGAGCAATCGAAGCAGTGGAAACACCCTTCGTCGCCAAGAGCAAAGAAGTTCAAACAAATCCTGTCTGCCGGGAAAATCATGGCTAGCATTTTTGGGATCGAAAGGGCGTATTGTTGTGCGAGTTTATGCCTCGCGGGACAACAATCAATGCTGACCGGTACTGTGAGACCTTAAATAAGCTTAGACGTGCAATTCAGAACAAGAGAAGAGGAATGCTGACAAAGGAGTGCGTTTTCACCATGACAACGCCCGACCGCACACCGCCAATCGAACCACAGCCCTCGTCGAAAGATTTGGATGGGAAATGGTGTCTCACCCACCCTACAGCCCAGACTTAGCACCAAGTGACTTCCATCTCTTCCCCGAGTTGAAGAAAAACCTTGGCGGAACCCAATTCCAGACAGATGAAGAGGTGCAAAACGCGGTTGTTAATTTTCTACACGGACAGGCGGCAGAGTTCTATCACTCTGGTTTGAAAAAGTGGGTGCCTAGAATGCAGAAATGCATACAACGCAACGGCGATTATGTAGAAAAATAAAAGAAAGACTGAACTTTCCAAAAATGTACTATTCTTTGCAATTAAACCAGTTTTTTGATGTGAAAAAAATTCGTGGAACTTATTTTACGGACACGCCTCGTAAATACCGGTGTTGTACGGGCTTTCTCTACTTTTATAAATTTTTCCTCAGTTTCTCAAAATCAGCACTTCCAATATTCTTTTTCAAAATTACTTTGTTCTTTTTACCCTCTCCACTTAACCTGCGTCACTCGGGCTTTTACCGAGTGTTTAACTCAAAAGTACCTGTTTCGAAATTTTTTCGCTTTTCTTTGTCAGACAGGTTTCTGCACGAACATTTTTGAATGCATAACATATAGTCATGGAAATTCCCCTCTCGCTATCAGCCTTTCCTGGTGTGTGTGATTTCTATATTAACGTCATTACAAAATTCTAGAGGTAATTTCCCACAATGAATTATTACTTCTCTTTTAAAATTTTGACTACGCTGAAGACCCGCTGTTAAGACGTCTCAGGGGTGTTAACTTCGTCTCGAACCGTGAAAATATAAACAATTTTCAAGCAGGTATAATTCTTTTAAAATTAAATTAAATAATTCGAATCTTTTACACATTATTTACAAAGGATTATAGCTTCAAAAAATTACAAAATGTTTCAAATATAATTATACTTTAACAAATTATAAGCATAGGAAAATATGTAATAAAAACTAAATTTTTGCGTTGCGCGCGCTATTTGCTAAAATAGTTGCCCCTCTGATGTATAAAACTTTATATAATTATAAAATGTATCATACTGTTTAAGCCCTACATCATTTAAGAATAATATATCTTTTGTATTTCAAAATATTTGAATTTTTTTTATTTTTTAAAAAATTTTAAGATGTAATTTTTTAATTTTTTTAGAAAAAATTATCATTTTAGTAATATAAAATTACTACAGTGTAATAAAGATACATTTAAATTATAAATCAACTTATAGCTAGTAATTAAAGCTACTGCTTTAGAAAATAGCATACGCAATGCAAAAAATTTTTTCTCCTTGACATGTATCTTATTTTCATATACTTATAATTCTTTGAAATTATGATTATATTTTAAACATTTCATACTTTTTTTAGCCCCATTCCTTTATAAATGCGTAAAAGTTTCAATTTCTTTAGTTTTAAATTCAAAGAGTTATACATATTTAAATATTGTATATGAGTTATACATATTTAAATATTGTATATATTTCCATCCCTCTAGAAAAAGTTAAACCCCTGCGACTTCTTAAGAGGAACGATGCATGTTGAATCTGTCGGGAGCTTAAACTCTTGGCGTTGGTGTGGTATGGTATTTAGGAGATATAGGTGCAAGCTCAAGTCTCATCCTCGTCACTTGACCGTGGTTCAAATTTTCATCGTTTAAGTCCGTGGCCAAAAGCTCTCGAGTAGGTGAACAGTAGGGCTTTAATATTCCCACAGTCCATTTTTTAGCCCCCAGAAACAAAAATGTTGCTAACTACACTCAGGAACATTGAAAATAGCGACCCAAGCAGGAAGCTAAGTACACAATCGCGAAACTTTGGAAATAAGTACAGCGTAATGTGATATGCAAATGATCCAAGTTTTGTGCCAATACGCATGCTCATACACGCCGAGGTGGAGCTACAATCAGGAAGAGAGTGCTATATAAGCCAGCGCAAAATCGAAGATTCATAAACATGACGATTACCCGCCGATTGTAGGAAGACTTTGGTAAGAGAAACATGCCAGGTAAACGTGCTAGAAGACATTTCTCACAGTTAAGAGAGTTTGAGAGAGGCCTGATCATCAGGAGGGAAACTGCAGGCTGGTCGACGCGCCGTGTTGCTTGCCAGGTGGATCGTTCGGAGTGTGCCGTTAGAAATTGTTGGGATCAATGGACACGAGAAGGTACCCACGCGCGGAAAACTGGGTCTGGAGCGACCAGGAAGACCACGAGGAGAGAGTATCGAAGAATCGTGCGGCAAGCACTTGTGGACCCCACAGTGACTCGTTCAACGATACGAGCAGACGTAGGCGTAGAAATTGTTCCACAAACAATTTCCAGACACCTTGCACAAGCAAATCTTAAATCCAAGCGCCCTTTCCGTGCACCCCTTTAACAACGGAACATCGGCAACTGCGTCTACAGTGGTGCCAAGCCAGATCAATGTGGAATGTCACAGATTGGCAAACGGTTGTGTTTAGTGATGAATCCCTGTTTGTTTTTGGGACCCTGGAGGCGCCCTGGTGAACGATAATATCCCCCCCCACACACACTATTCTACTTCACACTGTCCGCACAGCTGGTGTAATGGTCTGGGGGGCATAGCCTATGATAGCCGGTCCACTTTAATTGTGATGCGTGGAACCTTAACGGGCCAACATTACGTTGATGATATTCTTCGACCCCATGTAGGACCTTTCCTAAATGGTCTCCCAAAGGCAATTTTCCAGCAAGATAATGCTCGTCCGCATACAGCAAGAGTTGCTCAAGACTTCCTACGTCATTTACAGACTCTTCCATGGCCGACCCGCTCCCCCGATTTGTCCCCTATAGTACACGTGTGGGATCAGCTAAAATGGCAGATGCCTTCGTGTCACTCTGTACATGATTTAGAGTTGGCTGTTCAAGATTTGTGGGTCCATATCTGCCTCAGGACAACATAAGGTGTCTAATCAACTCAATGCCGGACCGTGTGGCGGCATGTATTGCAGCTGGAGGTGGTCCAACGCGCTATTGAAGTTGACCAGTATTTGTGTCGTTGCACACCCTATATTCATTAATTGTCTTGTTTTTGAGATCAGGTGAATCTCTCATCTGTTTCATTATGTGTATTAAATTTCATTTCAATCCGATGCTTTCTTCTTGGGTCGCTATTTTCAATGTTCCGGAGTGTATATTAAATGTTGAATTAAAATTGTGAGCATTTTTTGAAATGTGTGATACACGGGAAAAAAGTTTCATGCAATTATTTTTATAAATGAAGAAGCCATACAAAATTTAAATTTGATAAGTAGTTATTAAATATTTAAAATTCAAGTATTTTTTAAAAATTCGTAAAAAAGTTTTCGGCATTTTATTTTTGAAATCAATAACTCTAAAAGTTCAAAGTATGAGTTTCTTAAAAATCATTTTAATATAAACGCATCGATATTGATTCATTTTAGAAAAAAATCATAAAATATGTAAAGTATCTTTGTTTTGTAAAAAAAAAATACTTCGTGACGAATTAATTATCTTTCTAATAACAAAATTGCTGGCGATGTTATTAAATGAGCAAATAAAATTTTGAGTATTTTTTAAAAAATCATAAAAATTAACTGAGGATGTTTCGAACCCGGGTACAAACGTTCGTAATGAAGCATTCTAACTGATCGCGCTACGAAATTTTCGGGGGAAAAAAAGATATAAAAACATTTAAAATAAAAGGAAGAGATATTCAGTATCACCAAATCTGGTGATTTCCGATATTTATATAGGCACAGCTTCTTTTCTAGTGTAACATTTCATCAAACGTGAGTGTGTAGGGGAAAAGAGTCATTTGACGCCAAACAGGTTTTCACCGCCAAACCCTTTGCTATTGTAAAATTGCGTTATTTGTTAAAGTTTTAATTTTTTTAGGGATTTATTTTTAAGATAATGCCTTCATATTTCATGCATCGAATTTAAACTACGGTAGTTTTTAAACAAAAAATGAAAAAAAAATACTACATTGTGTGTGTGTGATCAACTCTCTCAAAGAGGGTAAAAAACGAAAAACGCCATTTTTCTTTTTTAAAAAAAGTAGTTTTTAAGCAATTCTTCCGATCCTTGTGCAGATTACGGAAAATATTGTTCTACACATGGAAAGAAAGTTCCGTGAGATTATTTTTTATAAACCACAGAGTTATTAAGTATTTAATTAAAATGTTGAGTATTTTTTAAAAAATCGTAATAAAAAAGTTTTTGACAATTTATTTTTTAAAGGACTGTTTCTAAAAGAGAAAAGCATGAACTTTTTTTATCATTTCATTAACGCGAAAGAAAATGCAAACGGAACGATTTAGAAATCCTTTTCGTAAAAACGTATGGATTTTGACTCATTTTAGAAAATATCGTAAAAAGTAGAAAATATCATTATTTTGTAAAATAAATTTTCCCGTATCGTGGTGAAGTAAATGATCTTTCCGATTCTGTAATTATTTTTTGTCTGAGTCTTATAAAAAAAATTAGATCGTGTTTTAAAAACGTCGGGGATAAAAAAAAAATTCACCTCTCGGTTTTTCATTCCGTTTGGGGGAAGAAACAACACGCAGGAGTAAAAAACAAAGGTTTTTAATTAATATATTTCTAAGTAATTGAAATTTCGGAATATATGTGGTAAAAGCGGATGCCTGGGATAATTCCCGATCTTTTGGTACCTTTGGCGAGTTTCTACGTCGTGCGGATCTTGAGAAAATAGATGCACATACCTTTGTTTACCTGAAAAAATGTAACTGATGCCATTTAAGAACTATGTAAAAAGAGAGAATTTTATAAAGGCAAGCTCTTCTTTCTCTCTTCGAAAATTGCAGAATGGATATCTGTTGCCTGGAAAAAAGTTTCCAATAAGACAATAGTGCATTATATTAAAAAAATGGTGCACAGTAAATGCATTGTATGGCACAAAGACCACACCATGTGGGGAAAGGGCGAAGCAGGTACCAGTTCCGAAGTCACTTTTGACAGTGTGAGTGACGGTCAGAAAAATTTCTCGCTTACATATATGTATTTAAAGGTTTTTAATAATGGTAAAATATATTAAAAGGAGTTACTGAAACCTGTTTTCTCTGTTTCTCAAAATCTAATATCTATTGACAACGTTAAATTGGCATTTGTGTTCATTTCTACAGTCTAATTTGTCGTTTTCATTGCACGGCCCCCATGCTTTAACATTGGTTTAAATGGTAAACTCGCCAAAATCTAATATATATACATGCTTGAAATTTTTCATACAATTAAAGTATACCTTTCTTATTATACTGATATGAGCGTGTTTTAAAAGAGAGAGACGATTGCATAGTGAGTGTGTTATTGTTTTTTTGAGCTAATTTCTGAGTGTTTAATTGCTTTTTTTTTATAATTTATAAAATATTTTATCGAACATAGTAAAAATTGACCCATTTTCACATAAAAAAATTTGTAAAGGATGAATTTTTGAGTTTTTTACAAAAAGCTCATTTCAGTATATATTAGCCATAATTATAAATATATCATAAAAAATTTACATACCTGTGAACAGTAGTTTCTCAGAAAAGGTACATCGAATATCAAAATTTACATTTTGAGATAAATGGATTTAAATGTGTACAGTGAGACTTCCAATCGGCGAGGAAATAAAAAAAATAAAAGTCTCAATTTAGTATATAAAAATAAATGGTTTATATCAGCCGCTCAACTTTTAAGCAAAAATGAAGTACTTTGTTTACATTTTCACCATTCAAATGGGCGTCACCCAGTTCCAACGATTATTTAAAAATAGGTTTTAAGGGCTTCTAACTGGAAAGGTTCAAATCTACAATTTGAAAAAGTAAAAATCTTAAGTTGTCAAAAAATCATATGTTAGCTTTCCAACACTCCTTAATTCAGTTCTTATTAGTTCTCATAATTTTTTAAGTCTTAAGTATCGGGTTAGATGAAACTTTCAATCAATTTTTTTTTATTTTTTCACAAAAAAAAAAAAAAATGTGGATAATTCGGGGTACGGCTTAGAATCGATGACATTTTTTTCACGAAAGCATGTTGAGAATCTGAGATGCGGCTAAAATCAATGGCGGCTTAGATTCGAATAAGTACGGTAAATTGCGGCACGTAATGTATAAGTTATAAAATTTCAAAAAAAAATTGATACACTAATTAAACAGCGTTCCGCTTTTTCCGACAAAATTTACCCTTGATAAAATGTTGAAGTCTTTCGGTATCAACAAACGAATTCCTTTTACAGCTCAGAGAATCGGATTATTAACAAATAATCCCTAAAAGCGGGAAAGAATTATTTTGCGTTCGTAAATGCGTCATTTTAATTAAAGACTTCTAACTTCCTGTTTAAAAAAATAAACCACCAAAATTTAATCGCTTTTATCTGAAGGCAAATAAACTCAAAAATATTCTTTTCAGGTTCGAATATTAAATATTCTTCCACAAAAGCACTTAGCGAAGAGAGAAAAAAAGCAACATTAAATTATGCTCTTATTCTTTTTTTGCAAAAGTCATTCATTGAATCTATGTATTGAACGCTCCTATTAAAAGGAAATATCTAAATAAATGCACACGGGAGAGCGCAATTTGGCATGAAATAAGTTCGCCAAGTGTCGAAAGTTTAATGAGATTTATTGGCCTTTGAAGTCCACGATTTTTATTTTCTCTTTCTTAATCTTCGCAGGAGAAGATCGTGACTCATATTTTATTCTAGAAGCTTCAGAATGTCGTGAGTCTGGAAAGATATTTCTTCAAAATTCTTTTTTGGAACGTTTAAATGATTTTAGAACGTATTTAAACTTAGAAAATTAAAAGAATTGTTTGAATGTTCTCACTCATTTCGTGAATTTCAAGACTTAAAATAATCCACACTTCTTTATACACTCAAAAATTGATTTTAAATATATTTTTGTTTTCTATTTGGAAATTTTTTGATATTTTTATTTTGAGGGAAGATTGTGATAAGTTTTTCTTTATCTTTTAGGCAAAACTTCTCCCTGTGATTAATATATTAACCCCGTAACTGCTGATTAATTACAGTAGAACATGTTTTTGTGCGGTTCTTTTTTATGCACTTTTATTTTTGTGTGATTTTATTTTTCCGCTATTTTTTCTGTGCGATCTTTTTTTCTTTGTGCGATATATGAATTTTAACGGCTTTGGTGCCACTGTAATGTTTTCAATCAATATACCAGTGGCGTATCGGAGAATGTTAGAGCCCCTTGCAAAGTCAGATTTTGCATTTAGTATTTTATACATTGGGTAAATACGTGTTTGGCTTTAGTCAGGCCTTAGGCTTCTTAGAGTCCTGTACCCTTGCCTTGTGAGGTAGGGTTTGGGGGTGTACGTTAAGCCACTGCAATGTACATATAAACACTTCAAGATAAGTTTCAGATAGTTTATTCAAATAATATTATTAAAAAGTATCGCTGACATTGAGCAAATGGCCGGTACAGCCTCTTTCCATTCTTAGTTATTACATTTCTTCCGGGTCTACAATAACACACACCTAATAATTTAAATAGCGCCATCTAGTGGCATACATTAACCCTAACAATGTACGTTCAGTTGCTTTCTCTCAGCGCGCCCGCTCTTGATTGAAGACGAAACTTTCTATTACAGTTACATTATCAATGATTTGATAGATTATAAAGATGGACAAGAAGAACCGGATTCTTCGAGAGCGGATAAAATACAGTTGAAACTCTATATAACGAGCCTCTATATTGCGAATCTATCTATACAGTGAACTTTTTCCTAGAACCTTGAACAAGAAACGATTCTCTTCGTAAAATAACTTGTCTATAGCGAAGTTCATTTTCTATAAAACGAACTTTTTCTTTTGTGATCCAATTTTTTTCTCCCTATTTTTGGAGTATTTCTGAACATTTCAAGTTTATTTTCTCTTTAATACATTTTATGGTGGTTATAAATCTTGAACTGGTTTTATTAGATCCTAACTCACCGACAGTAATAGTTCTGGACATTTCATCTAAGAAATGCAACCTTTAACACCCCATTATCCAGTTCACTGGAGACATCTCGGATACCCTTTCACACTCAAGGAGTTGTCCCCGCGCGTGTTCTAGTAATAAAATAATGTATCTTTAATATTACTTGTATGCTTTAAATTAGAAAATGTCCTTCAAATTCAGTAATTTTAATATAAAATTATTTTCTTAGTATTGAAAATATATAGTGAATTCTTCGGCATTCTTTTTTCTTGTTTTTCCTTGCAGTTCTTTCTTTCCTTTTTTTTAAATGGGTAAGATATATAAAATAAACATCTATTAATTTTAAAAAAGGTGTGAATAATTAGTTTTTTTAATATATAATGTTTATGAATTCAAAATTTGTTTTATGTGATTTATAAAGTTTATTAAGTGATGGACCTCTCTCTCTCTCTATAACGAATTTTTTCGAGCTTTTTTCCCGAATTTAACAACTTCGTTATACAGAGATCCCACTGTATATACAAGGATCTTGCTTTCCAACAAATAAGAAAAGCCTTTTCTTAAAATAGATACCCGAAAGGAGTATGAAATTTCAAAAAGGGCACCGATAATGCATGTTATCGTGAAATTTACAAGCAACTGACCAACCAACCTCCTCAAACTTATCTTTTACTTTATGGCGCCAAAAAAAAAACAATCGAAGTTGTGTCTTCAAGTGACGAAAGCGATTTTTTGAACTTATTCGTCACAGGAAGATGAGCGCTTTGGCTTACAATGAGTAGCAATGAATTATGTCTGCACATTTTAAAATCATCTCCATGTATACAATGAGAAACTAAATGCTTTAAAAATGTTTCCATGTTTAATTTAATTATTTATTTTGTTATTAAAGTACTTTCTCGTGAATTACGTATATTATTGGCGTATTTTCTAAGCGCGACTTTTTTATGCGGTCCTTCTCCGCCGCATAAAAATAATCTGTTGTATTTCGGTGAAGTTGTTGTATAAAGTTCGACTATATAAAACAATTTATGAAATGTTTCGAATTTTTTTGAGCGGTTCTTTTTATGCGGCCCCTATCTACCGCACAAAACAGGTTTTTCTGTATTATGTGACTCGTTCCCCAGTGCCACCGTTTTTCCCACAGGTATAAGTGGGAGGTGTAGTAAGAGGGAAAGAGAGGTCATAGATATGCAAATTTTTCTCTGGTGAAAGTTATTCCTTCCCAAACATTGTCACGGTCATTTTATTGCGTTCCGAAGCCTTCTGAATAGTTTTACTGATAGCAGCGGAAAGAAAAGAATCGTATTTTATAGGACGTATATATACGTTAACAGCACTGGTTGAGTGTGGCGGATATATACGCCGGTGGAACTTATGGGCTTAATTTAGAAGAAATACTAAACTCTTTTTTTTTCTTTTTTTTTTTATTGTGCAATGTAACCGAGTGATTATGGTTGTCAGAGTTTGTCCGGAATTGTTTCAAGTTATGAGTTCGAGTCCTTGTACTACTAAAGACACTCCGTGTAGTGGAGCTAACGCATTAAATCTCTATAGCGACGATGTTAAATTGGCTGTTTTCGATGTACCTTTTCTCAAAATCTGTTATAAGTACATGTTTGAAATTTTTTCATACAATTGAAATACACCACTCTCGTTATACTGAAATGGGCTTTTAGATAATTTTGAATTTTTTCATAATTTATAAAATATTTTATCAAACATATAGTAAAAATTGACCCATTTTCACATAAAAAATTTGTAAAAATGAATTTTTGAGTTTTTTTTACAAAAAGCTCATTTCGGTATATATTAACTATCATTATAAATGTATCATAAAAAATTTACATACCTGTGAACAGTAGTTTCTCAGAAAAGGTCTGATGTTCGTTGTATTGTTTTCGTCTCTCAGCTGTGACTCGACCTCTTTGTGGAAATATTCATCACACATGCATCCTGCACCACAACATGTCGAAAGTTATCCCCGCATCCCCTTGACCCCAACGGACCTTTTTCCTGCCGACCAGCAGGATGTAACAGAATGCTATAAGGTGCCAGTCCTTGTCCCCGAGCAGAGAGAGGGAGAATGGGTGAGATGCTTTCAACCTTCAAGTTGAGTGGTCACCAAAAGAGAATCCTCCTCTCACAAACCACTGTTTTGAACTCTAATAATCTTTTAATCAGTTTAATAACTTCAATGTATAATCTGTAAATAATTGCTCTCACGTAAATGAACTAAATACTTAAATTAATCAATATCACGCTACCGTTATTTATCTCAAATGTCACAGCGTTCCTGTCGAGGCTCAAAGTCCTTCCGTAGATGTGGTGTTGGTTTGGAAAGGAGGTCAGTGTCGTTCTCGTCGTTCGACCATAGTTGAAAAATATGAGATTTGTCTTCAATATTCCAAGGTTTGTTTTGAAGTTAATTAACACTCCTTCGCCATTACTATTTATTAAAATTTGTCATTAGCACTTTCTAAATGTGAAAGGTGAAAAAGTACTTATGACCTAAGAGAAAAAAATGAAGTCATAACGTAATTAAAATTATCCATTCTGTTTATTTACACTGATATAATATCAATGAAATTCATTTTTTTTTTTTTTGGTTTTGTAAAACAAACCACTCAATACATCTTTAATTAATTTATGAAGATTCACTTAAATGTGCTAATTTAATATCATTTTTGCATTAATGTCAAGCCCCTAGATGGCACGAGGCTTAGCAGTGAACAAATTAAGGGCATACGTTGGTTTCAGATTCACTAGTTCACCTATGCTCCCTGCTCGCCATATTGAATACCTCAACTATCCACGGTCTAGCAGTCGCTCATAGTTTTTCAATTTGACAATTTTGTGTTACGCTTGTTTTTGCAGTAAAAATAGTAATCTGTCATATTTTAAAAGAGGGCTACAATCTCAGAAATAAGTGTTAAGAAAAAACAAATGATACAAGTTATATACAACTTAAACATAATACAGAATAACTTCTACGCCACTTTGTTGACCGCAAGACCATACAAATATTAGAAGCCCTTACTCTGGAAAAGTCCGCCCGCCCCAGTTCTTGAGTGCATTTTTTTTAAAAGAGTAGTTCCCAAAGTAATCTAAAGCCCTCGTATAGCTGAACAGCGCGACGTTAATCTTCACTCACTCACCCAAAGTAATCTAAAAACACTAATTGTGTGTGGATGTTTCAATCAGTAAAAGAAACTTAATTTACCCAGAATGCATTGCATTCTTGAATACCATGATGTTATTCTGTTAACCCAAATGAATAGAAATGTAGCTGCTTAGAGAATTTCGGAAACTGATTGAATCACCAACGAAATAAATAGAAATCATGCTTAACAAAGTGGAACATGATATCAAATTTAAACACAACAAATAAGAAGCAATAAGAAAAAAATTTAGTATTATCGAAGAACAAAAATAAAAACATAATACATAACAAAGAATAAACTATTGATAAAAAGAATCCACAGCGATATTAAATAACATCTTTTCCTAGGAGGGGGGAACAGTTTTCCCTTGTGCCTACTGCAATAACAACACAAACAAATTCTACTAGCTTTGTTTTCAGCAAACGATAATTTTGTTGGTTTTTTCGTTCCAGGGGAAGGTACAAGCTCCTCTCTTGATTGGTTGAGTCATAATCTAGTTTTCTTGTCGAACCATGTTGGCTTCAAAATATTATCTCGTTTAATAGAAAATTCTCTCCTGACAGAGTTAAGCAGATAACCAGGATACCGAAGAAAAAAATCCCATGCTTAATAGCTGTTATAAATATTCTTAATATCAAAATTGGGGGCGGGGGAACTAAATGGTATTATTCCTCCTATTGTGATACATGTTTTAAGAAAAAAAGAATTGTGATAGAAAACTCAGATAAAAAGATAGTTTTAAATAAGATAAGGAAATGTTAGAAGCTTATTTTTTTAAATAAAATAAATACAAGCTTATTTAAGTGGAAGTAAATTGTATTTGTTCATATAGTGATAATATTTTTTTAATATATAATTCAAGGGCTCCTGATTTTATCGGTTGAAGGGGACTGACTACCTTCGGGAAAATTTTGAAAAAAAGTAAAGGGTGTTTTTTTAGACGTATAGAACTTTAAATTGCAATAAAACAACGATGTATTATTCGATTGACATGAATTTTTTTTTATTCGAAAGATAATCTTGTGGCATTACATTTTAAATATGATTTCTGGCATAGGATTGCCACGGCTGGCTCGGATGTAGTCCAATCTAGACGTCCAATTTTCGATGACTTTTTCCAACATTTGTGGCCGTATATCGGCAATAACACGGCGTATGTTGTCTTCCAAATGGTCAAGCGTTTGTGACTTATCCGCATAGACCAATGACTTTACATAGCCCCACAGAAAATATTCTAGCGGTGTTAAATCACAAGATCTTGGAGGCCAATTCACAGGTCCAAAACGTGAAATTAGGCGGTCACCAAACGTGTCTTTCAATAAATCGATTGTGGCACGAGCTGTGTGACATGTTGCGCCGTCTTGTTGGAACCACAGCTCCTGGACATCATAATTGTTCAATTCAGGAATGAAAAAGTTAGTCATCATGGCTCTATACCGATCACCATTGACTGTAACGTTGTGGCCTTCATCGTTTTTGAAGAAGGATTCCACCAGCCCATAAAGCGCACCAAACAGTCAGTTTTTCTGGATGTAACGGTGTTTCGACATGCCCTTGTGGATTAGCTTCACTCCAAATGCGGCAGTTTTGTTTGTTGACGTAGCCATTCAACCAGAAGTGCGCTTCATCGTTAAACAAAATTCGCTTATGAAAATCGGGAACAACGGCAATCTCGTTTTGGGCCCATTTGACGAATCTACGCCTTGCTTGGTGATCATTTTGATGAATTGCCAAACCAAACTGAGAATAAATCACTTGACAGCTGTTAAATCGGTCGCCATCTTGGAAAGTAATGCCAACTTAAACTTCTATACCTGGAAAAAAAACACTCTTTATAAACGAATAATTTTTTTAAATGCTTGATTTCATTTGAATAAGAATATCCAATCAACTCTTGATAATTCGAAGTTGGAGAGACCAATGAAAGTCTTCGAATTATCAAGAGTTCGAATTACATCAACTGGACAGTAAGAAACTTCCAAAATACACGAGGAGAAATTTTCTCTAAAGCATTTAAATTTGAAACTATACAATAAAACAAGAATTGCACATATGTATTAAAATTATTTTAAACTATTCTTAAACCGTACATATTATACAGAAATTAAAATCCTTGAATTAAAAGAATATGTTTATTTATATAAAAAACAATTATTAAAAGAATTCATACTGTACATAATTAATCATTTTGAAGAAAAAAAATCTGTTATCTGTTTCAGTTTTACGGCCATTTGTTTTATCGTTTGGCACTCGATTCGATTCGTGGCCGCGGTAGCCGAGTGGTATAGGTATCGGGCCGTGGCTTGCTTTGTCACGAGTTCGAGCCCAGTACCACTAAAGACCCGCCGTGTAGGGCAGCGATGCACGTTAAATCTGTCGAGAGCTGAAACGTCCTCCCGTTGGTGTGGTGTGGTAGTTCGGAGAGAGGGATGCCAGATCAGGTGTCGTCCTCGTCACTTGACCATGGTTCAAAATGACGAGGTCCTTCACCAAAGCCCTCGTGTTACTGAATAGTGCGACGTTAATATTCACACACTCACTCAACACTATTGGTTCTTCAAGACAGGTTCCAAGCCAGCCCATGCTCTATTTAATGCCACATGCTATAAGTCACATATGGCTCATAAATCGTTATGTCACTCCGACGCAAAATACACAATCCTACGCATGTCTTCTTCACAATAGTGGGCCATTCTTTCTGAACACATATGTAGCAAGGCCACATGTTAAGTGAATGATAGGGAGAGAGTATTCAACAGGTGCGGTCTGTCTATTATCTACTTGAAGAAAGAAAGCAATAAAAGTTTCTTTTTGCCTGACGAACCAGGAAACACAAAGAAGAGGCGACAGGCAGATGGTTATCGAAGTGTCTACGTTACAGGGGAGCCACGCAGAGACAATACAACACAAAACATGTAAGCTTCAAATTGTGTGTGGGGCCGTGGTAGCATAGTGGTTAAGGTATTAGATCGTGGCTGGCTTGTCACTAATTCGGGCCCAGTACACTAAAAGACCCGCCATGTAGGGGAGCGATGGACGTTAAATTTGTCGAGAACTCAAACGTCCTCCCGTTGGTGTGCTGTGATAGTTCGGAGAGAGGGGTGCCTGCTCAGGTGTCGTCCTCGTCACTTGACCATGGTTCAAAATGCCGAGGTCCGAAGCCAAAAGCCATCGCGTAACAGAACAGTGTGACGTTAATATTCACTTACTAACTTACCAACCTGTTTGTACGGTACTCGCCATCATAGTGAGTGTTCGAATTGTGTGTCGAGAGTTATATAAGATAACTTCGAATTATCACGTGTTGTAGTCTGGGCCAGCCGCAGATTTTATTTCGAAGTAGTGTGTGTACCAAAACGTATTGTTTAGTTTGAAATATCAAGAGTTATTCCGGGGGCTAAGCATATGCTTCAAATTAGCGAGAGGTTCTTACTATTGAAAGTTTGAATCAACAAGAGTCGATTGTAATATAATAAGAATAATATTACACAAGAAACAATTATTATCCAAATGCAATTTTTGGCAAAAAAAAAGGAAGAATGAGTGACATGTTTTGAAACATTCTCCTTTTATACCCCCCAGCTTTTCTTTAATTTTTGTTATCAATTTCTTCTTACTTTTGCATAAAATTCAAATGAAAATATTTTTTTTCCATTCACAATTTCTTTTAAAACCAATGATTCTGAATATTTATTTTAAACATCAAGAATATCCCTATATGGCTGGCAGCTGCTTCTAGCAATATCGACAGAAAAGGTTGCCACAACATAAAACTTTATTTTTCTGCAACAAAGTTTTCCAGAATTAAAAATCAGAACTTCCTCGAAATATATGCTTTTCTATTTAATTTTTCTTCGATAATCCTATTTTATCTCCAGCATAATGCCAAAGCCTTTTTATCCAAAAATTCTTCCGAAAGATTCGATACAGTTGTTGCGATTCGGACGAATCAAAATACCCTCTCT
This sequence comes from Trichonephila clavipes, assembly GCA_019973935.1. NCBI lineage: Eukaryota > Metazoa > Arthropoda > Arachnida > Araneae > Nephilidae > Trichonephila > Trichonephila clavipes. Next base: position 163,912 of record BMAU01020961.1, read on the forward strand.
CTCTGCCTTTCCACCTTATTACACTCTTTCACTACTCGATTAATCCCTTACTCGACATCGAAAAGCGAAAAATGTGTTATCGAAACTGGCAACCAGACGGCGGCAAACATACGTGATCTCTCGCAAAGGATCATGGATTTATGTACTGCATCAATACATATGCATCACACCCAGAGTCAGATCAGCCTGTTTATTACCTCTCCTGCAAATCATGCTTCGGGATATGGTAAGAAACGATTGTAATAAAGAAAAGATGCAAAGGGGAAAATAAAATAAACATGGCGGGAAAAATTAGAACTACAACTGACAGACGATTTCGGAAAGGAAAATAATTGAAATCCGTGAATTCAGAAGTTTTACTTTCGTTTAACTGATCTGATTTGTAACACTGGAAAAGAAAATCATAATCAGTTCTGCAACTATAGGAATAATTGTTTTATAATTTAAGTTAATAATTTTGACTCGAATTTTTTAATTTAAATCAAATACAAATAAATCGGTATTAAGACAATGTATTTCTACAGCTATTCTAGTCTGAATTAAATAAAGAAGAAAAATATCAATTTTAAGGTATCCGAACACACATTTTCAGAGTACTTTTTAACAAAACACATTTGGACATTATAAATGGTTTTTTTAGGACTCAATATCAATAAATACATATATATTTAATTGACAATATTTAAAATAAATTACCTAAATTTTACTAAAATTACAATTATAATTGAAATTTTAGCAATATTTTTGAAAAACAAAGTAATTAGAGAAAAAAGTAATAAACTTATATCAGTAAAAGTATTATTAAAACAAATTAGATGCATTTATCTAGAAAATGTACAAAAATTTTAATATTTTATTTAAACTTGAAAATTTTAGAGCTGATAGAGTAAACATTACATAAAATGTTACATTCTTTATGAGACCACTATTTATAAATAACAAACCATAACTCAAAGTATTCATACAATAAGAATTGTTTTAGTAAATTCTCTAGAAAATAACATAAATATCAGGTTCAAAAAGTTTTAGAGAAATACATTCGTAATATTTTGAGTTACCAGACTCACCATGATAGATTTTGAGCAATTTTAATGCAGATTTCTGGAAGATCAAAGACCCACTTCCTGTATTTCTAACTTTATAAAATTGATTGTAACTTGGTATCTAGGTAGCGTAGAAACAAAACAAAGTAAGTTTTGTAAAGCTAAAAGATAGTCACATTGAATATATATATATATACAGTTACTCCCAAAATTGAGGGTACACCTACTTTTAAAACGGGAATCAATGTTTAGAATGAAAAAATTATATTAAATGAGGGAAATAATTAAAACCTTTAAGCATAGATGCGTTTATTAGATCATAATTCATTATTTTGAATGATAAAACAAAATATTTGATAGTTTAAATATACATATAATAACTTATAAAGAAAATTGACAGAAATTAATAGCCACAAAATTGAGAGTACATGCATCTATTTTCCTGCATAAATCATGAATAATAAAGAGTTAATATTTAGTAGCATAACCTTTTGCTGATATGACAGCTTCCAATCGCCGAGGCATCGATTCCACAAGATGTCTAGTGGTCTCGGGAGCAATATTCAGCTAATCTTCTTGCAATACAGATTTCAATTGTTCCTTGCTTGTAATTTGATGTTTTTGCACAGCTCTCTCATGGTGGGACCACAGATGATCGATAACAGACATTCCTTCAATGACAAAAAAAAAAAATCTAAGCAGTATAATTATAAACGATTTTTTTTAAAGCACACATGCAGAAAATATTTAAAACTTTCCTAAATCGGAAAGTTCGTCAGATTTGAGATGTTAAATCTCTGTACATCATAAACCTTTTCCATTGTCCACTATTTGCAAGTTACCATAATTTCAGCTGGCGACTATATTTCAGAAAGATATCGCCAAAAATAAGTATTCGTAGCCAAGAATAAATTCGCTTTTCAAACGATGGTGGTGCCATCTGTTTCAGATAGTCCTAACTACGCCAAAAATAATTCAGAATGAACTTAAAATTTTAAAAAAAGTTAATTAAGAAAAACATAAAACCTAATTTTGGCTACACTAGTCCAAAGAGGGAAGCTTGCTATTTTGTGAATTATTTTCTTATATACTATTTAATTCTACTCTAAAAAAAAAATTTTTTTCTGTTAAAATGTCTTTTGCGTTTCCACCTCCTATACTTTAACATAGAAAAGTCAAATTTCATTTTGCAAAAATGCTGAAAACTGTGTAATTTTCCAAAAAATCAAAATTCAAGAAACACTATCCTTTAAACAATTATTTTCTTTATATCCATAAAAATTTTTATTATTATTGGAGCTTTTTCCTGCCCACAAATGTCTTTGCCGTTTCATCCCTATCCTTTAACATTGACCGAAAACAGCCTTAAGTCAGGAGACTGTGGAGGTGTATTATGTTTATTCCGACCATGGTAAAGCAGCCATTCTTTTACAACAAACGCAGTGTGCTTGGGGTCATTGTCTAGCTGGAATATGAAACTCGACCCCAGTCCCAATTTATCAGCACTTTCTTTCAAATTATTTTACAGTATATTAAGATAAGCCATCTTGTGTGCATGATTCCATCAATGAATACTAGCTTTCCCACCCCCGATGCAGCCATACACCTCCAAACCATCACCGACCCACCTCCGTGCTTCACAGTAGGAATTGTGTGTTTTGGGTGGTGTGAGGTATTTGGTTTACGCCACACCATATGACAACCGTCACTGCCGAAGATGTTGAACTTACTCTCATCGCTGAAAATGACTTTGTTCCAAAACTGTTGAGGCTTTAAAATGTGTTCATCGCGAATTTCAATCACTTAACTCTATTCTTCTTACCAATTAAGGGTTTTTTTCGAGCTACTCTACCATTATAGCCAGCCTTTCTTAGGACTCTTCATACCGTTTCTGCAGAAACCGATCGACCTAAGGTATTAGAGGTACTGGCTGCAATTTTAGGAGCACTAATTTTAGGATCAATCTTCCCTTGATGTATAACACTTCGCTCGGTTTTAGAGTTCATAATTTTCTTTCTCCCTCTTCCTTCGTTATTTGCCAGCATACCAGTCTTTTTAAATTTTTGCAGGATTTTTGGATGCAGTTAACACTTCGTCCAACTACTTTAGCCATATTCCGCTGGGATTTTCCTTCATTTGACAGTTTAATAACAAGTTTTCTCTTTTCGATCGTCGTTTCCTTCCGATTCTCCATTTTAATCAAGACATCAAATCACAAACATAAATTTGTTATCAGATAGCCTTTGAAAGCCTTCCTTTATCATAGATCTATTACCAAATTTCTATTTAAAAAATTACTGGTAGTTTTGCATAGTGATGAAAGAAGTGTACCCTCAATTTTGTGACATTAAAATGGTGTAGTTTTTCTTTCAAACCTTCATATTTTTGTTTCAATCAATTTCCATATCTTACATTTAATGTTATTTGGAAGAGTAATGTATGCATTTTGAATGTACAAAAGTGCGTTAACATAGCGTATTAATTTCTACACCTGGTGATCCGATGGTGAATTCGGAATTAAGTGTACTCTCAATTTTGGGAGTCACTGTATATATATTTACATCTGTCTTGTGACCGAGAATTTAGTCATTTTCAACGTATTCGGATACCTTAAACAATTACTATAATTTTTTAAAAATCTATAATAGTGTTTAAAATTCCTATTACTTCTACAAATTTTAAGTTTTGAACAGCGTTTCTCACAATTCTGTGCATGGTATTGGTACTATGTGTATTATTTTTACTTCTGCATTTTCTTTTCGTGTACGATATTTTGATAAATAGGAAAAAAAATCCCAACCATATCTAACTTTGTGGACTTCTTAAAAAATAACGGCCGCGGTAGCCGAGTGGTATAGGTATCGGACCGTGGCTTGCTTTGTCACGGGTTCGAGCCCTGTACCACTACAGACCCGCCGTGTAGGGCAGCGATGCACGTTAAATCTGTCGAGAGCTGAAACGTCCTCCCGTTGGTGTGGTGTGCTAGTTAGGAGAGGGGGGTGCCAGCTAGGTGTCGTCCACGTCACTTGACCATGGTTCAAAATTACGTGGTCCGTCGCAAAAAGCCCTCGTGTAGCTGAACAGTGCGACGTTAATATTCAATCAATCAATCAATCTTAAAAAATAACTATTCACCCTAAATCTTATTCGATGCACAAAATTATCCAACGTATAATGCAAAACAACCAGAAAACATTTCGAAATTTTTTATTGAGAATAAGGAAAATGTTATCATTTTAAATACATGATCAGAATAAGAAATAAAAACCTAAGAAAAGGTCATTTAAAGTTTTAAAGGTCCCTATAACAAATCAAAGTAATAAAATACATTCATTATTCCTATATAATAAAATAATTCAAGTAGCATTAAGTATTTTAAAAGCAAAATTCATCCTAAATTATCAAATCAATAAGTAAATAAGTTAAAATTAAATATAAAACTCTCTCTCTCTATAAAAATAGTTTAAAAAACAGCTACATCCAACTTTGTGTATTTTTGTAAAAAAAACTGTTCATCTAAATATTTATTCCCAGCACTGGATTATCAAATATACTATAAAAACTTTCATAAAAAAGCTTAAATATATATATTAATCACAAAAAAGCCTTAGTATTTTAAGGTATCCTACTACGATCGGAACCATGATTTTAAAAAAGCATATAAACTAATAATTTTCATGATATTTAGTATCACTCAGATTAGAATACATGCATAAAACTGTTTTAAAGATATTTTGACAAAACAAATTATTTAAATAAAATATTTTGGCAAAAAACTAACTTAGAATAATCTTTTTTGCAAAATGTTCTCCTTTTGTGAAAAATTATTCCATTATAATAATATTTTGCCTGTATATAGCTCAGACCTCTCTACAGAAGCTCAACTAGAATTTTTGAAAAATTCACTTTATTTTCGGAGTTATCACCAATTAAAATAATTATTGGCGTTTTTTCTTAAAATTATCGTTAAAATTTTCCCCTCGGTTGTCGTAAAATATGGATAAACCCACTTCTATGTTAAATATTTAAAAAATTCTAGTTGAGCCTCTGTAGAGAGGTCTGAGTTATATATAGACAAAATATTATAATAGAAACATTTTTCACAAAAAGAGAACATTTTGAAAAAAAAATTATTGTAAGTTAGTTTTTGCCAAAATATTTTATTTAAATATTTTTGTATTGTCAAAACGTCCTTAAAACAATTTTTGTACATGTATTCTAATCTAAGTGACACTATATATTATGGAAATTATCCATTTATGCGCTTTTGTAAAATCCCGGTTCCGAACGTAGTCGGATATCTTAAGTACATTATCATTATGAAAATATAAGGTTGAAAAAAATTTACTTGATAGCGTCTTCAAGAAGTCTAGTTTTGGTTTTCAATTTGACATACTGATAAAAGTAAACTGGCTAAACAATGTATCTAGAAATACAGAATTTTTTTCATATATTTAAAAAAGTAACGCATTTAAAATGAGGTAAATTTTAAAAAAATCGAAATTTTGGTCATTTTTAGGGTAGTGTGTCATGTTTAAAGTAAGTTCTAAGAAAACAAAGCGTACAATAATACAAATAAATAATAAACGATTTCTGTTTCAATCCATAGTGATCTACAAAACTTTAAAATAACATCAACTATTCTTACAGGACATCATGCACTATAAAAGTAGAGGGGATGGGACGGAAAAATAAATAAAACGAAAATTTCCGTAAATAGTCCTCATCTTCGAACAAATATTTTTACACCTACTTGAGTGTTTATTTGTCCAACGATAAAAAAAATAGAGAGAAAATGCTAAAGGGGTATCCTAACAGATCAGAGAAGAAGCTGTAGCAATCCAAGTGCGAACAAATAAAATTGCTGTGAAATCTTATTTGGAAGCCCCCCGTATCATCCGAATAAGGCCATGTTCCATTTCCTTTCGAATATTGAACGCAGGTATTGCCACCGGAGGAAACGTAAAAAGCAATCCGGCACAGGATAGGTTGCCGAAAGAATACACATACAGCCAGACGATCTTTTTCCTCCTTATTTCTATGTTTTCTTTTTTATTTCTCCTTTATTCCTTTTTTTTTTCTTTTTCTTTTCTTTCTTTCTTTTTTTTTTTTTTTTTTTTTTGGCTTAGAATATTCCCGCCAATTTTCTTTGCCGCTTTTTTTTATTATTTGGCGTGGTATATTCGCGCCAATTTCCTTTTTATGTAAGGTTCCATTTTAGATATCGCATGGATATCATTGCGATGTCAATTTGGATGGCAAAGTGTCCCGGCCAAATAGCTATTTCTAAATCTGGAAAGGCGTGAAAAAATCGCGTGGAATTTTTTCCCCTTTTACTCTTTCCCTTATTTTTTCCCCTATCTATTCGGAGAAAAAGGTATCTATGTTTCCCCTTGAAAGGAAAGAAGAATATTTACATATTCCAACTTGTTTCCCTGATTTCGGTGTTTGTTTTGAGGATTGCTCGGATTGAAATTCAAAGTTTAGAAGTATCTATTGATAAAGTTTATCAATGTATGTAAGCTACTAACATAATTGAAAGAAAGTGAACCAGAACTTCACTTGTCAGCAAGATGGTGCACCGCCTCACTGGCATCTCTCAGTACGCGATTGATTGAACAACACTTTACTCGACCAATTGATTTTCCGCGAAGGGTTTCATGATAAAACTTGTTTCGCATGGCCTCTACGTTCACCCGATCTGACGCCATTTGATTTTTATCTGTGTGGGTTCATTAAGGATTGTGTGTACGTATTTCCACTACCAGCTGACCTTCTACATTTAAGACACAGGATTGAAGCAGTTGCAAGAATTATCTCGGACACAATGAACAAAGTTAGGGATGAACTCGCCTATCGACTTGATGTATGTCGTGTGATGAATGGGGCTCACATTGAACATTTGCAAGCTTGCAGGTACAACTGTTCCAGTAACTCTTTCATTCGATATATGATTTGTACTTGTAAGTTGAATGTAATAAACACTATAACGCGTTAAAATTCCGATATTCATAAAAAAAAACTCCCAGTATTACAGTCTTTTTAATGTATGTGATGTACTTGATGCATAAATATTTTTTGTCAGAAAAGTTCAATGTCAAGCTAACCTGCTAGAATAGTCAAAAACAGAAATAGAATTAATCATCATATGTAATTTTTAATTGTATCTTTCGGCAACGAATAGGCTCATAAACTTACCAAAGAAGCCCGAAAATTTCCTCAACTTTCCTATAACCTTACCCTTACTGATGCTGATGCAATAACCAGATGTAGACTCATCTCCCATCCATTTAAGAAACACTTCTTTCCAGATAATTGTAACCGCGTAATTTCAACACCCTTTGCCAGACAACTTTCAAGACACTTTAAAGGATGAAAATATCCCCTGATGGCCAAAGAAGTTACAATACTTGTCCTCACTGTCCTGGCATTCAGCTTTCTCCTAATCATATTTTTAATTGTCCTTCTGTACTGGTTAAACTCCACAACTTAGACCTTAACCCCACGGACTATAACGAACATTATTCCGACACCAGTTGATGACGTCAGAGACAAAGAGCGGATACTGTTACTGCCTGAGATAGGAGGCGAGAAGGATTTCCTGGAATCCATTCTCCCTACGGTCCGAGATAGACTCCTCTAAAAAGGACATGCGTGAGCAACGTTTTCGGATCCCTGTGGGAAGCTAAAAATCCCGAGGGGAAAAAAACGTGCTCTGAGTGTAAGATGGCAATTTAGATGTTCTTGTAAATAAAAATTATATATTTATATCTCTAAAGTGACTGTGTGCTTTCGCGTGCGCGCGTATATAATACGTCACATGATCATCAACTACTTTATTATTCAAATGTCTTTGACACAGCAAAGGCCGTTCTCGACGCCTTCGGTGCGATTTGATTTCTCAGAACTACATGGACAACAGCAACAACTGTATATTTGTAAATTTTATTTTGAATCCTAACAGGATTATACCAATGAAATTATGTATTGGGATAATTAATATTTGTACTCGTAAGTTAAAAGTGAGCAGATATGTAATAAGTAAGCAAATAATTGAATTGATAAGTTAAAAGTAAATAATCGGGTTAGTAAGTAATTAATTAGTAAAAAATTTGGTGGTTCATTAATAATTGAATAAAAATTGATATAATAAACAAGTAAGATTAATATACAAGTAAAAAGAAAGTAATATTGATATATATATAAGTAATGAGAAAGTAATTATGTTTAAATATCAGTAATAAGAAAGTAGTTGGCTTGACATATAAGTAATAAGTAATACAGTTGAAGTAAAAAAATATAAGTAAGCAATTAGATTGACAAATAAGAATACTTGAGTTCATAAGTAATAAGTAAAAAACTGGGTTTAAAATAAGACATAATTTTACTAATAAATTATACTGGGGTACGTTTCTTATTATTTCCGGGCACTTTTCCATAATAGTTTGGCCGCGGTAGCCGAGGGGAATAGGTATCGGGTCATGACTTGCCTTGTCACGAGTTCGAGCCCAGTACCACTAAAAACCCGCCGAGTAGGGCAGCGATGCACGTTAAATCTGTCGAGATCTGAAGCGTCCTCCCGTTGGTGGGGTGTGGTAGGTAGGAGAGGGGGTGCCAGCTCAGGTGTCGTCCACGTCACTTGACCATGGTTCAAAATTAGGTCATCCGTCGCTAAAATCTCTCGTGTAGCTGAACAGTGCGACGTTAATATTCAGTCAATCAATCAATTGATAATAGTTTTTAACCCTTTCGCGACGGGTATGTTATATATGCACCAGTCTGTTTGGCTGAGTATTGCGGTATGATACGAGAATGGTAGACTTTCAATCCTCGTCCCCTCCCCTTTGAAAAATTCTTGTGTGGGCCAAATCCCAGTGTCGCGTAGGTGTGATGAGATAGGAAAAGGTCTACGATGTTTATTTTATAACTTAATGTAATAAATATGGAATATGTACTTACCTACAAAACTAAAATAAAAATTTATGCTTTTAAAAACCGCATTTAAATCAAAACGCAAGATACAAGCATAATAGTACTACTACTAATAATAATAGTCCCAAATATAATAATATCAAATGATGCATTTGATATGAAACAATTCTGAATACATAAAAAATAAAGCATTTTTATCTTAAGTTAGTCAGTAGAACACTTATACATAGTCTGCGAACTTCAACCAATCTTGAATATTTCCCTATGTAATTACTAACTGCTAAAATCATCAGGCGGTCACCCCAAAATGTCTTTACGGTCTGCCGATCGTTCGTGATCGACTTAATGCTCACCCCGGGACTAGAGGGTCATGTTAGAGGGCCGATGAGTGTTAAATCTGTCGCGACTCAAAGTCCTCACGTTGGGATGGTTGTAAGTTTCTAGAGAAGAGGCAAGCTTGATGTTATCCTCGTCACTTGATTTGGGTTCAAGATTACGAGATCCGTGCCAGGTTCCTTTGAACATTCCGCCAATACCCTTTGCCTTAGAGTTCGACGTTAGTAAACCCTCCCTCACTCATTTTATTGTAAAATAAACTTCCAATCTAAATACATGTAAATGAAAAAAAAAAAAACGACTACTATTTCCAGAACAATATTCTAAAAGATTTTAAGAATTTGAAACAGAGATTTTTATAAAAATAAGCATTGGTTTTATTTGTTTTATCAATTCGCATACAAAAAAGAAAAAAAATCAATCAGTATTTAGAATGTCGAAGCAGACTTGTAACTGAAGTATAACAGAATATATTCTAAATATATCTTTTTGAAAAGGGTTGGGAGTAAAAAAAATATACTTCGAAAACAATTTTTTTTTCTGCTTTTTCCGCCCTTTCTTCTTTGAAATTGTTACCGCTTTAAAAAGAAGTAAGTAAAAAGCTCGACCGACATACTAAGCTACTTCCAACTTTAACCTCTTTTGCCTTTTCTCCGCAAACGATTTCCTTAAAAAAAAGCTGCACTTTTTTCTATTATTTATTTTTCTGTTGGTAGGGTTGGTGGCAGACGAAATATTTGAAATACTCTTTTCTTACTTTTGAGTTTTCCCTCCTCCCTCCTTGATCTCGGGGCCCTATTTACGAACAACTTCAAAGCACGCCCCGCCAAGAAGCCAAACGATATCAGGCTTCTCCCCCATTCCTATTCCAACCTATACACCTCTCGTTTGTTTTCCGTGTTCGAATATACACAAAACGGTGCACACACACAGAGGAATGGAATGTCCCACGAAAGATGAATCGTCTGCTCTTTTCTGACCGCCTTTCTCCACTTTAGTCCACCCGGGAACAACCCTACCTTTTTTTCCCTCCCTCCTCTGACGCTCTCGGTTGTGTTACAGGGATTTTTCTGGTACATTTGAAAAGGGGGAAAGTGCTCTTTTTGTATAGGGATAACCAAAAAAAGAGAACCCTCTTTTGCATCGGTCGAATTTGAATTCTATTTTTTTTTTTTTTTTTTTTTTTTTCTGCATTTTTTTCAGGTTTTTCTTGTAGTGTTGAAAGATTGAAACATTTGCAGATTTGTATGTGTGCGGGGATAGTTTTTTTCCCTGTCAGCATCGAGCAGTAAAGCTTTTGAGAAAGAATGTTTTTGAAAGTTTGGACTCGGAAAGTGGTTGACATTTATGGAAAAGGAAATTTTATACATATCGGGCTAAAGATGTAGGGTAGAGCATGTCTGTATTTTTTAAAATTTTCGAATGTATTTCAGTTTTGGAAAATGGAACTGCTTACTTAGAAATTCAAAAGTGAAGCCCCGAAATCATATTGCTACGTGGTTGAACGTCTTTCAAATACATTAAAGGTTCCACATATATATATATATATATATATATATATATATATATATCAGGTTTTTCATATTAAATTATATTTAATTTAAGCTCCCTTATATAACTACAAAAGATTTTCTTCTAAGAGGAAACAACTTACTCAAGAAAATCTAAAATAGCATAGATTCAAAAATCACAAACTGTAATATTGAAATCCATGATGACAGTTTCATATAAGCCAAATAAAACGCACAATCGCTGCCAAATGTTTGACTCCAATGTTGTTTTTGTGCATTGGCTTTTTATAGACCGAGGAGACTCTTCTAAAGCTTTTTCTTGGGATAAAAATAGTCTTAAAATCTTCCAGACTTTAGAAAATGGTATCTATTTTAGTTGCCAAATTTGGTGCCTAGTAATATTTGGCAACCATTTTTGATGACAAGTCAGCCACCAAGGACACTCCTATTCATTCACTAATAAAGAAAAAAATTCTTGCCTCAGAAGCGAACTCTCCGATCACAATACTGTTTCGACAGAGAAGTGATCTAAGTCCTAGCTCTCCGCTACAGTAACTTCATGCAGTCAAAAAGGTTAACTTGTCAACTCATTTTTTACAGCTGTAGTGGATAACAAATGGATAATGATTTTTCAAACTTCCTGTTTGAACAGAAATTGGAAAGGAGTGAATACTCAAACGTTACTTTCATTTTAAGTATATTTCTATTTTCTTTGTTTTATATGTAAATAATGTTAAGAATGCACTTTTTATGTCATTGGCTAGTTTAACGGAATAATATTTAATTTTTGCATTAAGTGGTTCAAAAGAGCCGGGATGGGCATTACTTTGATCGCGCTCGACTGGTGGACCACCAAGACATTTTGGGGTGACCACTTGAAGATGTTAGCAGTTAGTTATGATATACTGAAAATTCGAGTCTACTATACAAGTTCTTCTACCGACAATAACAACGCAAACTAACTTAAGATAAAAATGCTTTATTTTTAATGTATGTTGCATTGTTTCATAATGTATTATTTGATATTATATTTGTGGCTATTACTATTTAATTTGTATCTTGCGTTTTGATTTAAACACGGTTTTAAAAGTATTTTTTTATTATAGTTCTGTAGGTAAGTACATATTCTGTATTTATTATTAAATAATAATAAATATTAAATAATAACCTTTTCCTTACCTCATCCCACCTACGGCATGGCGCACGCAAGAATTTTTCAAAGAGGGGGAGGGGTATTAAGGGTCGAAGTTCTACCATTCTTGTATCATATCCCAATACACAACCAAACGTATGTGTTCGAGCATGCGCAGTGGGTGCCGCGCGGCGGTCATTAAGTGAAACGAGAATAAGAGTTTTCAGAGTGTGTGAGGGAGATCAGACGAGAGAGAGAGCGAGAGCGCGGAATTACGGTGCCCATCGCAAGTGTTCCTGTGTACGCCCCGAGCAACCGAGTGTAAAAAGTAAAGGAGTTGTGTCAACATCCTCGTCTGGTTTCCTGAGAAAAAACACATAAGGACCACTCCCCAACATGGTCCGTTCAGCCGAGCCGGAGAAGTGAGCTATTCAAGGTGACGTGAGTTGTGGTCTTTTATGTGTTTTTATTGTTATAAAAATTGAGGACTAAATTAATTTTAGAAAAATGTTTAAGAACTGCTGTAAGGAAGATCTTCGGATCGTAGCTCTTGAACTTGGTGAGACTGTTGTTGAAAAAGTAACTATTGTTGAGTTAACTGAAATTATTAAAGAAAATAAATATTTTAAAGAGGATGTTGAATTTGTTAAAGAATTAATTCAAGTTACGATTGAGGACCGTAAGAATGCAGAGGAAGAGCGTAAGAAAGCAAAGGAAACTAGGTTACGAGAAAAGGAGCTTGAGCTTGCACGTTTAAATGTTAGAGTTAATTCAGATAACGAGGGAACAGGTGAGGGTTGTAACTCGCTGGATGCGTTGGTGAAAAGTGTTCGAATCCTAACGGTGAAGGTGCCTAATAGACCTGAAGGTTGGGCATTCTTTTTCGCTTCGTTAGAAAGAGCCTTTGTATCAAAAAATGTGCCCGAGAAATTCAAGTCGGAGATTTTATTAAATTTGTTGGGAGAAAAAGCTTCAAATGTGTTAACATATGTTAAAGATGACGAGCTTAACAATTATGAACAACTAAAATTAATAATACTAAGAGAATACGAGCCAAGTGCAAATCAATTTCTTGAACAATTTAAAAAAGTTACGCGTCATCCAAATGAAACATTCAATATACTTCTCGCTTAATTACAAATTGGCAGTATTACTTAAAATTAAGGAAGGTCTCTGATTTTGACAACTTAAACGATCTTATTGTGTCCGACAAAATTTTCAGTTCGCTTGAAAAAGAGGTAGCGTCACACATTTCCGTTCGAGCAGGAAATGATTGGTTTCGCCCACTAGAGCTTGCCAAAGAGATAGACTTGTATAACACTTCTCGGGGAAAGAGCTTAAAACCTTTGCCGAATGTCCTTACTAGAAATAATCTAGTGAAAAACGCGTCAATGGTATTTTCGAGTGAGATTAAAGATTCTAAATGTGTTTGTTGCGCTGAATCGCATCCATTATATAAGTGTGCAGTGTATTTAAAACGTTCCATAAATAAGAGAATTGATCTGATTAAAACTAATAATCTTTGCTTTAATTGCCTTTCTACATCTCATAGAGCGAAAGACTGTAAATCGAGATTTGTTTGTTCTGAGTGTCAAAAGAAGCATCATAAAACGATACATTATACAGAGCGCGCGCAAAACCAGGAAGTAATGAATTCCACCTTTGGAACCTCTAAACAACATCAGCGCCAGTTTTCGAGCCATGAGTAGAAACTCAAAACAACTTATTAACCGCAATGAGTATAAACAGAAAAAAATGTGGCAAGTGGCATGTAACTTACTGAGTTCCTGTCCCTGAAAGGGACGTACCTCCTCATCAGAGTTGATAAAATTAGAGCCGAATTAATGGGGTGACATAAGGTGAGATAAGAAAAAATGTGTTTTGCTAAGTTCAGCAATTTGTTACATAGAAAGTGGAAATGGTTTATTCCCAGTCAAAGCAATTCTAGACAGTGGAAGTACCTCGAACTTTTTAACTAAAAGCTTATGTGATTTAATTGGATTGAAAAAATACAAAACTAATGTTTCGGTTTCAGGACTAAGCAAAACAGTAATTCCGATAGATTCGCGAGTTTCAGTATCTATTAGCAATAAAGAAGGGAGTTATATTAAAACATTAGACTTTTTTTGGTACCGACGATAACGGAAGATCTTGTTCCAACAACAAAAATCGATTTTAATCTGAATAATATTCCCGATCTTAAATTAGCTGACAAAAATTTCAATATTCCAGAGCGCGTGAAAATGCTATTAGGTGCAGAAGTATTTTATGAATTAATGTTACCCGGACCGTTCAAGATGGAGGGTTCAAATGTTATTTTTCAAAACACTGTTTCGGATTTGTCGTTCCCGGATCTACTTTTTCAGACGTGAAGGGAAAAGAACATTGTGGGTTTATTCAGGCTGCGGATAATCTAGAGTATGAAATTAAGAAGTTTTGGGAAATCGAAAATGTAGAAATCGATTCTGTTAAAACCAGTGAATTAGATATTTGTGAAGACCATTTTAACAACACTCATTCGAGAGATGACCATGGAAGATATACGGTGGCGATGCCATTAAAAGAAGATCCTTCATGTCTTGGTGAATCCAAACAAACCACGATTCAGAGATAAAACTCTTTGTGGAAACGACTAAGTGAAGATAAAGAATATTTGTCCCTGTATGGGAAATTTTTACAGGAATATGAGGATTTGGGCCACATGAGGGAAATCAAGGTGGATGGGTCTGGAGTTTCATTTTACATGCCACACCATGGTGTTTATCGCCCCGAAAAGTCTACAACTAAATTGAGAACTGTTTTTAATGCATCAAGTCCTTCAACGAGTGGGAAATCTCTAAATTCAATTCAATTTAATGGCGGACTGGTCCAAGAAGACCTCTTTTCCATTATGGCTCGCTTCCGAAAGCACAAGTATGTCTTTACTACGGATATAGAGAAAATGTTTCGCACGATAAAAAATTCTGTGGAAGAAGGGCAAAGAATTCTGTGGAAGAAGGGCATAGGAGAGCCAATAAAAACGTACGAGTTGACTACAGTCACCTACGGCACAGTTAGCGCACCTTATCTAGCCACGAGAACTTTGAAACAGTTAGCGATGGATGAAGCTAATAATTTTCCTTTAGCAGCTCCTGTGGTGCTGAGTGACTGTTACATGAATGACATACTATCGGGATCCGAGAGTATAGAAGAGGTAATCGAATTGCAGCATCAATTAATAAAAATGTTCAAGACCGCAGGGATGCATCTTCATAAGTGGTGTGGAAATTTACCCGATATAACTTCCAATCTAACAGGAGTATGCTTTTTTGGAGTCTGAGGAGACTAAAGCACTTGGAATGATTTGGAACCCTAAGTTAGACTGTTTTCTTTCAGAATAGAGCAACAAAGGCCAACTTCATTCACCAAAAGAATGGTTTTGTCTACTATTGCAAGAATCTTTGACCCTTTGGGTCTCTTCGGACCGATCATAACTTGGGCAAAGATATTCATGCAAAGATTGTGGTTGCTGGAATTGGGATGGAGTGATGAACTTCCCTTTAAAGAACAAAAGGAGTGGCGTCGATTTATCGACTCTTTGAAAGCCGTGAATAACATCTCTATTGACAGATGTATTGTGATTCATAGAGCGGAGAGCATTGAGTTACATGCATTTAGCGACGCATCGGAAAAGGCGTATGGTTCATCCATTTATCTCAAGTCTATATCTGCCCTTGGAGAAGTCAAAGTGTGTCTCGTAACGAGTAAAAGCCGAGTGTCGCCTCTGAAGCAGATTTCCATTCCAAGACTTGAACTGTGAGGGGCAGTTCTTGCCGCTAAATTGATGAAGAAGGTGAAGGAGGCATTGAATCTTCAGATTGCAACTGTGCATTTTTGGTCGGATTCGACTATAGTGATTTCATGGATACATCGAAAATCAAGAGAATTGAAGACGTTCGTGGCTAATCGAGTGTCTAAGATTCATCAACTAAGTTCCCGCGACCAGTGGCATCACATTGCATCAGAACAGAAACCTGCAGATGTGCTATCTAGAGGACTACTTCCTGAGGAGCTTCCTGATGACTGTCTGTGGTAACATGGTCCTGAGCTTCTTCTACAGAGTGTGACAAATCTATACGGAACTTTATCACTAACCTTCTGCGACGTCTTTTTTAGGAAAATTTAATTCCCTACCTATTTCCAATCAGCTCCAAAAAGAGGACAGGGATTCCGTGTTATGCAGATTAGATAAAGTATTTAAGGCAAACTGAATAGTAAAGTGAGAAGCAGTAGGAGAGAGAGTTTGAAGCAGGAAGATATAATAGTGAAGTTAGAGATTTATTATTGAAGATTTCTAGGTGGATAAATTAATCTCAGGAAGAGTTGAGATTCAGTGTGGTAAATATTGATTTTAATAATTAAAGTCTCATTAAAGCTTTATATTAGGAGTGAGATTAAAGTTGATTGTTCAATAGGAACATTATTGAATATAATTCTGGGATCTCTTATTGCGGTAATCTCTACGTGATCGATATTCTAATTGTTAATTAATTGGATCATTAAATATTTAAGTTAATATAAAGGAAAGCCCCTTTTAAACCTCATATAGCTATTTTAAATTATTTGTTATTAAAAGTCTTTGATTCTATTTGGGAAAGATAACCAAATAAAGAAAGTTATTCATAAAAATGGCTACTGGTTCTTTTTTGACTCAAAATTATTCTCGTTCTCAAAGTGAGATCCAAGGGGATCTTCACAAGAGTACTTATTCAACTACTGTCAATGCGGAACCAACCCAGAGAGATGACTTTGACTGCGAACTAAGGGTGTCTAAGAGAACTTTGGAGACTTCATTGTGAGTTCCAAAAACTTTGACTTTTTCAACCATCTTATGGACCTTTCTAATAATTATTTTAAAATTATGCATATTGTTTCTTATATTTATAGATTTATTGACAATTGCAGATCCAATGTGAAAAAGAGGGGACCTTTAACTACGAGTGAGGTAAATGATGCAGAAACCTGGCTTATTAAGCAGGACCAAAGAGATATTAACTTAAGTGATCCTTCAGGTAATCTTTGAACATATTCCAGGATGATAAAGGAGTCCTGAGAGTTGGTGGAAGGCTGGAAAAAGCTTCCATACCCTACAGCCAAAAGCATCCAGCTATACTTGCTAAATATTCTAAATTGAGTAAAATATATTTCATAACTTTGCATAAGAAATTAATTATTTCACGTTGGTCCACAAGGACTGCTGAATGCAGTAAGACTGAGATTTTCGGCTTTAGGAGGTAGAAACATAGCTAGGAAAATGGTTCATACTTGTGTGGAGTGTTTCAAGTGTAAACCAATTCCCTCTTCTCAAATAATGGGCAATCTTCCATATGAAAGAGTAAATATCCCCCCCTTTCAGTATAACTGGACTAGATTTGGGAGGTCCATGTTTTGTAACTTACAAACACCAGAGAAAGGGCGTTTTGAATAAAATTTATGTTTGTGTTTGCATTTGCTTTGTGACTCGTGCCATCCACCTAGAAATTCTTTCCGATTTGACTTTGGATGCAATAATTGCGACCCTTAAGATATTAATGTCTAGGCGAGGAAAATGTTCCAAAATTTTTACGGATAATGCAACAAATTTTGTTGGTGCGAATTCTCAGCTAAAAGTATTTTATAAGACCCTTAACTTTCCAGATCAAAATCTGGCGGCATATTTCACTGAGGAAGGTATTGAATGGAGTTTTATTCCACCAAGGGCCCCACATATGGGAGGTCTTTGGGAGGCGGGCATAAAGTCAGTGAAATATCACCTCAAGCGAGCACTGGGAAGATCCCGACTCACATACGAGGAGTTCGAAACAGTGATTATCCAGGTAGAAGGAATTTTAAATTCCAGACCCCTTACACCAATATCCAATGATTTTGATAACTTTGAGGTATTAAGAGGACTTGGCACCTTTCAAAAACCGAAAATCGATGAAAATATCGATTTTTCAATTTTTAGTTTAAAATGTAGTTTGATACCTTTGGTATAACCGAGTGAAGTTTCGAAACGATCTGATTATTTAAAATGCAGTAAAATGCATTTTAAATATTTTGACAGCTCTGTCAGCAGTTTAAATGCCACGCCCACCTCAATGTTTACATTTTTTTACTTGAGAATAAATCCATTACTTTACATTAAAAACTACAGAGAAGAAGAAGAATTCATTAAGCTGTGACTGTAACTATCAGCAAAGTTGTTTATTTACATTAGCTTTGCCATTTTCGCTTGCTGTGTGATTTTTAGTTTTTCATTACTTTTTAACTTCATAGAAACCTAAAACAGCATTTTTTAATGCTACTTCAATCATAATTCATTTTATTAGTTGTTATTATCGCTAATATGCCTCTTAGAAAACGTTCAGTACGTGCTTTGCAAATGAATGAAAAGCGATGGTGTAAAGCGAAAGTTGATTGTGAAGTGAACAAAAATTCAGTTTTTTCAAATGTACGCCTGGAAAAATTGAACACTGTGGTAAAAAAAAAATACCTCTGCTATTGGAAATTATATATTGGTGGACTTTAACCAAGTTAACAATCTTCTTCGAAGGGCAAAGAGCCAATATTGTGAAAAACAAACTTTGAAACTGGAGCTTGGAGCCAAGTTGGGATTTTCATACAATTTAAAACTATTGTGTAGCAATTGTGATGAAAACAAAATTGTTGTAAACACAAATCTAAAGTCTGTTCAGACCGGCCATGATGCGAATTTCAGAATAACTCAAGCTTTTTCACATATTGGGAAAGGTTATTCAGCTATAGAAAAATTTTGTATGGTGATGAATATAGATCCTTTTTCATCAACTACATATGGGAAGTGTGCGAGACGGCTGGATAATGCATATACTCTGGCATCTGAAAACATATTTGCGGAAATCCACCGAGAAATTAAAAATGCGTACGAGAATGGAGCTGAAATCGCAGACTTAAGTGTTAGTTTTGATGGAACGTGGTTAACTCGTGGTCACACCTCACTTATCGGTGTAGGATGTGTTATAGATATGCTCCCCGGATATGTTGTTGACTTTGAAGTGATGAGTAAGGTTTTTTTGTCGTCATAGCTCTGTGGCAAAAAATAAGCTAGGCCAGTCAAGTGCTGAATTCAGCATATGGTATGAAGGACATAAAAGCGAATGTGATATAAATCACTTGGGCTCATCGACATCAATGGAAATGGAAGCTGCATTAACCTTGTGGAAAAGATCCACATCACTTGGATTCCGTTATATTACAGTATTATCCGATGGTGATTGTAAAACGTTTAACTACTTGTGCGAGAAAAAGTGTATGGACCTGACATTGTGATAAAAAAGGAAGAATGTATTAATCATGTTAGTAAGCGGTTAGGAACAGCTTTGAGATTTACTGTAAAAGACTGTCGTGCTCAAGGTATTTCTTTAGGTGGTAAAGCTCATGGTAGTTTGAAAGAAGTCACGATTAAAAAATTAACTACTTACTACCATAAGGCTATTTTGAGAAACAAAGGGGATGTGAATGCTATGAAAACAGCAATATATGCTACATTGTTGCATAGCATTTCTACAGATGCTAAACCTCAACATTCGAAGTGTCCTGCAGGAGAAAACTAATGGTATTTCTACCAATCTGCGATTGCTAATGGTGAAAAACCTAACAATCATAAATTAAATGTAGGAACACCAATAAATGAAAAGTTTCTTCCCAAAATTCTACCGATTTATCAAAGACTCGCATCGAATGAATTGTTAGAAAGATGCATTCGATGTGGAACACAAAATGCAAACGAAAGTTTGCATAGCATGATTTGGGCAAAGTGTCCGAAAGAAATTTTCGTAAACAAAAGACGTGTTAAGCGGGCAGTAACAGAAGCTGTCTGCGAATACAATAAGGGTACAGTACGCACCATTGTAGAAACACAGAAAGCATTAGGTGTAGCTACTGGAGGTTCAACGAAACAACTTGCTACTATCTTTGATTGTCGAAAACAAAAATTTAGAAAACGTCGTCAAAATGCCAGTAATAAGCTGGCTCTTAGGCTTATTAAAAAAGCAATACATAAAAAAGAGTTATTAGCTAGGATGAGAGAAGGAATGACTTATGGCGCAGGCCAATTTTAAAACAAACCTGTTTTGAAAAAATAATACATTTTAGCATAAATTTGTTTTACTTTATTTTATATTAGATATTGATTTAAGTAGCAAATTAATTTTATAAAAGCTTTTAAATTTTTTATTGTACATCTCATGTACTTTTATTACATTTATTTCATGTATTTGATTTATTTTTTAATATATTTCATACATGTTTCTTGCAAAAATAAGTCACAATGATATTTCCTATTTTTCGTAATTTTGGGCTCACAGACAGGCACTTTATAAAAAGCTTATATTTTTGTTTAATGTTTTGAAATTGAATTGTATTATGTTTTATTTTAAAGGTATATATTTATACAATATATTGAAAAATTATTACAAAATTTAGGCATTGTTTTGATATATATTTGCTGATTGGTATTCTTAAAAATGCATTTTCTCAGTTCGAGTTTTTTCATGAAATCATGGTCTTTAAAAGTACGAAACTTCTACAGATATTTATCAAACAACTTGAATTTGGGTGTGTATCTTTATTACAATGTGCTTAATTAAATTAGGGATCTATTTTTCAATATTTTGAATAGAAAAAATTTTATTAAAGAAAATGTAGCAGAAGTCATGTTTTTTTAGCTTTTTTTAAATTAATGTTTACATTTTAATTTTTTTTTCCAAAACTAATTTGTTTGTTGCAAAATCGATCCCTAAAGTTATTACTCATAGTCTAATAAATCCAAAAAAAAATTTTGGTGTCAAAATAATCATAATTCTAAAAGAAGAAGAATTTTGAAAATCGGTAAAATTTTTTTTAAAAATTTAAATTTAAATTTTTTTTTAAATTTAGGAATTTTTTTCATGGTGAAATTTCTTAGTTTAGTAGTAACTGTTAATAATATACAAAAAAAAATATTTTAAAACCCTTAAATAAAAAAAAATGAAAAAGGTGCCGAGTCCTCTTAACGCCTGCACATTTCTTGATTGGTAGATCAATTAATTCTATTCTTCAACCCCCCACAGTAATAAATATTAATTACAATAGATTAAGCCGTTGGCAGAAAACAACAACGGTAATTCAGGTAGTTTGGAAAAAATGGAGTACCGATTATCTGAATACTCTCCAACAGAGAGGAAAGTGGATGATCGCGAAGGACAATGTAATGTGTGGTACAATGGTAATTGTAAAGGAGGGGATTTTACACCAGTTTGCAACTATCTTTTAGGGCGCGTCGTTGAGGTCTATCATGGTTCTGACGGTAAAGTGAGAACAGTCAGAATATTAAAACAAAGACAGGAGAATTTAAGAGGCCCATAACTAAGATCTGTATTCTACCTATAGATGTAAATAGTTAAGGTCAATTTCCATTTAAGAAATTATGTGTTTATCCTTAAATTGTGCTATTGTAATTTTAACTTTTTTTTACTGAAAATTTATAGTACCTTATATATATATATATATATATATATACTAGCTGCATGGCCCGGCTTTGCAAGGGCTTTCTCTTTCCCTCATGACGCCAGCAATTGTGTGTTTGTACGCACGCAATGTGAGTGATTTCTAAAATTATTTCATTAAATTTCCTTTTTTCGAAATTTGTTCCACATATTTTCGATTTAAAACAGGTTTTTCCCCCTCCCTCTAGCCCGGCATAACACGGTTTTTTAGTGTAAAATTACTGTTTCCTGTTCCCCTCCCCCTCACAGATAAAATATAGCTTCAAATTTCGATCTATGACTTTTAAAAAACAATATTGCATTAGTTAAAAAATTATTAATGTGAAGCAATAAAAAGAAAACGATTCTTTAGTTAGCTTAAAAATGTCTCTGAAATGTATTATCTAAAAAATAGACTATGTACTGTTTTATATAATTATAGCAAATAATTAATTTAGTAAGGAATTAATAGAAATACTTTTAAAAACATTTATATATATATATATATATATATATATATATATATATAAGTATAGTTATAAAAACAGTATGGGAGAAGCGTAGATATATATTTACATGTACTGAAAAAAAAATATTCAAAAAGAAAAAAAACTAAATGATAAAAGCATTTTGATATTTTATTTTAATTTCATAGTTTTCCTTCCACTGTCATAGTTACAAATTTTATGTAATGAACGCTTAAAATAGTGTAAATAATTTATATCAGGAAGTGTAATACATTAATATTACTTTTTGTTGTATTTATTTTATGTTAAAATCTCTCCACCACCTTTCCCTTAGAAATCTAGTTTTATTATTAAATAAAAATAGTGACGACACTGATGAACGGAATAAATTAAAAGCGAAAGCGCACTGAAGTATGGCGTAGACAAAACAGAAGGGATAAAAAAGATAGATGAATGCTGTCACGAACTTTTTTACAAATGGCAGAATTTTTTCCTTCTTTCTTGACAATTGTCGTTAGATTTTGATAACTTCTCACAATATCTTTATAAATTTTAGCCTATGTGTTATTCTGATGTATAAGCTATATATTACTGTTAAGTTTCATTAAAATCCATTAAGTTGTTTTTGCGTGAAAGACCCACAAAAATACTCACAAACTTTCGCATTTATAATATATATTAGGTAATAATTTTGAAAACAATTGTGTAATTTTTGTGAAACTTGTGAATTGTGAAACTGTATTGCTATTGTTGAATATTAATATTGCAAGGCCGGGGGTTATGTTCGAGCATGCGCAGTGGACGCCGCGCGGCGTTGATTAAGTGTATTAAGCGAAATGAGAATTAAGAGCTTTCAGAGAGTGTGAGGGAGATCAGACGAGCGATATCGCGGAATTACGGTGCCCATCTAAGTGTTCCGACATACTCCCCGAGCAACCGAGTGTGAAAATAAAAGTTGTGTCAACATCCTCGTCTGGTTTACTGAGACAAAAACACATAGGGACCATCCCCAACAATATGTTTTTGATTTTGTCGATTTTCAGAAACAAAAAACAGCAAAATTATAAATTACTGAATAAATAATTAGCATTAACTAATAAAAAAATTACTAATAACAAATACTTAATTACATTTTGCGTACTAAGAACATGAGATTATAATGAATCTCCTCCCCCCCAAAATAAATTAAGGGCTATGAGGGAGAGTCCGGACTCATGGACCTCCCCCTCCCATCCTTGTGTGCACCACTAGAACTGGGGGGACCGCAACACCTGGAAAAAATTAGAAATAGCCCGTACTCTGGAAAAGTTTGCCCACCCCTGGTTTAGAGAGTGAGTTTGTAGCTGAGAGAGAGAGATGTCGTTCTCGTTAATTGTTGTGGTTCAGAATTATGAAGTTCATCACTAATAGCTTTTATTCTTCTTTTAAGAATAACGTTAGCAAACAATCGCGCGCGCGCGATATACTGAAGAGAAGAATGTGTCACGGAGCGAAATAAACTGTGCGTCTTCGTTATCTTTTAGTGTTAATTGTAAACTAATTGCAACAAAGACACTTGTAAAGATGGATGGAAATCAATTGCTGCTTCTTAAATGCAGCTGTAAAATGGCGAATTTACTCATGATAAGGTGTGGAAGTTTTAAGAATGAGATAACACATGAGATGAAGTTTTTCTCATCTGAATGGATTTTTAAAAACAATTTTGCGCAAAATACATCATCCACTCACGTCGTGTTATAATTTAAAGTGTTTATCCAATGAGATTAGACCTTGGTATCCTAGTGGTCCTCGTTACGAGCTCCTGGCTGGTATGTCATGAGTTGAAGCCTAGTACCACTGAAGACTCGTTGGGAAGAAGGGCTAATGAACGTTAGATCTGTGGAGGCTCAAAGATGCTCTTTGATTGTCATCGAGGTCTTTTCATGTGAAAGTTCAGAAACAGGGTGTCAGCTCAGATGTCGTCTTTATCACTTTACCATGGTTGAAAATTACGAATTCCGTTGCCAATAGTGAGAAGATTATAGAAATTATGTATCAAATAATGAAATAAATAATTTTTCGTTCCAATTTTTACACAACTAATGTGGTAATTTTGTTTATGTTGTTTTTCACGAAAAATTATTCTGTTTTTTAAGTTTAATTTCTTTAGAATATCATTATTTCCTGCATTATCCAGATATATGAAGCGGATCGCTTCTCATTGCTGTTCACAAAATTACTTTATTTCAGTATTTAATTCAAGCGCACTCGTTCGGAAATTCCCCCTTGCGCATGATTCGTACCTAGAGTGTTTGACATCAATTAAAATTGGAGATTCTTAGAGGGATTTGTTCCGGAAGGACAGGCACCCTCAACTCCCCCAAATGTCACATGGAAGAAAAGTTCTCAAAAAAAGCCCCTCACCACTATTTCGAACAGACCCTCGACATGCTCCAATGCCTACCCCTCGCTGACGGTGCTCAAACAGACAACAGACTGGGAACATTGTTTGACTTCACTTCTCTTCACCTTCCCCTCTTCTGACAGATGGCCTTAGCAAAGAATGCAGGTTTGAAAGACCCTTTGGTAGTATTATCACGTAATTGAGACATTCAAAGGCGGCGTAGAAGTTGATTTCAAGTTTTAGCTTTTATTGTGTTTTCGGAAAGTCCGGAATACTTTGAAGATGATGGTACTTAAGGTTTCTCTCTTCCAAGAGAGTAACTTCAAGAAATATATCTTATTTTTTAAAAATTATACCTATATCAATATATATTATTATGATTTTGTATTTGGCAAGAGGCAAAAATAAACTAAATGTATAGGTACATCGTTCCATGAGGAACGAGCAAGACATAATATAATTTGATTTTACTACGCATTCCCATATAAAAAGAAAATATAGAGGTAATTTTTCTTTTAAATATTATAATGCCAGAATAAAAAAAATATACCTTCGTATTTTTCATAACTTTAAACAAAAATTCAATCATTATTTCTATCCTAAGCCTTCCACCCGCTTCACGGGGTATTTTATAGTGTTGTAGGATTATCTACTGTTTATAAGTTGTAGATATCTATAAGTCCTAACCTTAACTGCTCTATTGTATATAAAAACATTCTTATAGCTTTCACTTCTTGATTTAAAAAGAACAGAACTGGAATTTCTAAAATAGAAGAAAATTACTTCTTACACTGCCATAACCAACTGCCTCAAAGCTGATTCCCGCAAAACACGTTTTTGAGTGGATAAACTCAACAAAATAAACATGCTTACCAAATTTCAATTTTAAATCTAATAGTTTCAGATATCTCATAAAGAGGGAGTGTATAAGTCACCTTTCTTCTTTTTATCCCCCTTGGAAAAAAATTACTCAAGTAGCTCTGGTTTGGAAATTTTATGTCGAGACTGTCGAACATTTTCTTGATAAATTATACCTGAAATAAGTTTTAATTCTTTCAATAATTTATCCCAAAGAAGTAAACTAAGCATTATTGTAGCCTTGAACAAGAGAGTTGTAAGAGATTCGCACCTCTCTCGCGGGCACCTAAATGTGTGAGGGAAGAGAAGAGACACTCGATATGATTCAACTCTAATCTATTTATTTCCACACTAAGACCAGACACAATTTCATATAAAAATAGAAAGAGAATGGCTCAATGATAATCATAAAAGTGGAACAACGACAGTAAAACGTGAGCGATTAGGAGACTAACAAGCTTGTTCCTTATCTTAATTAAGGATCTAACCTATTATCCGATTTAATCTAATCTTAATTCAATTTTAGTAACCAATCGTCATTCTTTAGTTTCCTTCTAATAAGAATCAAATCACTGTAATTCTAATATTATGTTGGAACCCCCTGGGTTCCACCCTGGACACCAAGATTAATTTGAGGCAATGAATCACTAAGAGCCATTTGTATAGTAATAACTTGTATTTATTATATTGATTCAAATATCAGAAACTCTAATAACATATAATATTTCTATGTTATGTCAAACAAAAGGGATTTATCTTTACTATTAAATTAAATTACGAATTATGAAATTAATCAATAATTACGCACAAGATCAAATAAGGTCTAAAGAAATAGGAGGCCTGAGAAATACACGTAACTCGAATTATTAGCCTTTCATTAACTTTAACTAATTATACTAAACTAGCGATTGTTTTAAGCGATAATAAACTATATTATATCACCTGTGTAACACACGGTTTAATTCTAAGACCGAAATGTAGATGGCGGTACTTGTAACGGAAGCATTACCGACCGGAAGCCCCGTATTACCACCAGAGAGAGTTGGGATTTGAATGAGTAAACGTAACTCGTCTCGCTGTCCAATCCTGGACTATGTAATATATTTAATTTTCCCTTATTTCCTTTAAATGTTTAACCTGTATTGTGCCTAAATGTCTGTCCATTGTAACTGTGTTATTTTATGTCATTAAAATTATTTTAATTACCCCGAGAACCGTTACAAATTGGCGCCCAAACGTCGGGCCGATCCGAACACCATTCCCATCTTTCTCTCGCTTTTTCCACTTAGGTTGAGACGTTTCACCAGACAACAAATAGAAGTTTCGCAACCCTGCGAATAATTATTGTTTTTCACCCAGAAAACCTGTGAACAGATAAGTGTTGTATATTCTGAATACTCTTGCTCTGTTACTCTGTATAAGAACAGTGATTATATATTATTGCTCTTAGTATGAATTGTGTGTTACAGTATATAGTAAAGTAATTGAATTTTAAGTGATATTTTCACTTATTTATTTGTTAGTATTCTTAATACTTTTTTGAAAACGAAACTTGCATTCTATTGTTTGTTCTGATTAAAGCTAATTGAAAGTTATTTATGAATGTATATTTACTCACACTAATTAAGAATTGTATGCCATTAATATATATATATATATATATATATATATATATATATATATATATATATATACTTTTGTTATCAAGAAGTTATTGCGATTGGTAATAATTCAAATAATTTCACTTTGATTCTTGTTTGATTACTAAACTTTTAATTGAAATATTATTATTTTGATTTTGAAGTACGAAATTAGAAGATAGTTGATATTGAAGAATTTGTTTCATTTTTTTAATCTCATTAATATTGATGTGAAAATTAATTAGAACATTTTGAAATTAGAGAATTATATTGTCATTTAGAAAGAGTGTATTATAGTATAGAATATTTGTTTGTATGTATCGGAAACTTTAAGTGCATAAGTATTGTTTGACTATAATATTTTCAGATCACAGAATTAACAGTTTTGAGTGAACTTTAATTCATTAACTTTACTAAATTAACTTTGAAATAGTCTAAAAGTAACGAAAAATGGCTTTTTTTGGGAAGGTCCAGAAAAGAGGATTTACGAATGTTGGCCACATAATTGGGTCTGGCTCCGTCGGACAATCTCAAAATTATTGAACTAAAAGATCTCATAACCAACAGTGATAGGTATGATGAGGAAGTCGTCAAAGATGTGCTCAGCGTCATTGTGGAAGAACGTACAGCAACAGAAAAAAAAAAGCTGCGGAACTGTAGGAGAAACAGAAAGCCATGGATTTGCCTCAGCAACGAGAAAGAGAATTCGAACTGGAAAAAATGAAAATTCAACTTGAAATGCAGAACCTCTCACAAGCACCTGTTACAAGCCAACAGCTAGAAAACCCAAAGCTTGAGTTAAATAGAATTATTCCGAGATTCAATTCGAAGGAAGATGAAATGGGTCTATACTTGACAATTTTCGAACGTCAAGTGAAGTTCTTGAACATCCCTGATAACACTTGGAAAGCATACCTGATTGGCTCATTGCCACCTGATATAGCTCAGTTCATCGCAAGAGAGGATGAAGATGATGCTCAAAACTATGAAAAGGTAAAATAAATGCTTCTCAAAAGATTTCGCGTTACAGGGGATAGGTTTAGGCAGTACTTTTCCCAAAAGAAGAGAAACCCAGATTCGACATGGTGAGACTTTTATTTCCAATTGAGTTCTTATTTTGAAGATTGGATCAAAGAGTTGAAGATAACCACGTTTGGTCAACTTAAAAGTCTAATAATTGCTGATCAGATAAAAAGAAAAACTCCAGCAAATATCAAAGAACATTTTCTGGATATTTGGGTGGATTTGAACGATCCTCTGGAATTGGCTGAGAAGTTGGACGCATATGACAACCTAAGGCCTGGAATGAAAAGTAATTCAAATCAGACTTTCAAGAAGAAAGAAGAATTCAGGAAACACTTTCCATTAAAGAAAAATCAACCTGTTGGAGGATCCCATGAATACCATTTATCTGGGCCCTCTAGAACAGTGCCTAGATTTCCAAGTTACAAAATTGAAGGACAAAACTCGATAAAGTGTTACGGATGTGGAACTCCTGGCGTCGTCAAGTCAAAGTGTCCTAAATGCACGAGAGCTAATGAAATGGAAACAGCAGTGAACTGTATGACGTTATTCAACTTGAATTTAAACTTGTATCACACAAGTATGATTGTTCTCAAAATTTTTAGAGAAATGATTGCTGTATGTGCTGATACCGGCGCTTCCCATACCATTGCAGGTGAAAAGATGTTTAAATTCCTACAAGAGCATGATGTCATCTTTACGAACAAGAGGATTTCATTTATGATGGCTGATGGAATTCGACAGACCATTATGGCTCTGAGTACTGTCGTCGACCTGTACATTGAAGGCAAAGTTTTCGCAACAAAATTTCTAGTATTGCCTGATGCCAAAGGAAATAAGACTTTGTTAGGACTGGATTTCCTCAATGCAGCTGGTATCATTCTTGACGTCCTGGGTTGAAAATGGCACTTTTCCGGAAATCCTCGGAAACAGTACAAATTCTTCAAGAAGACATTAGAAGCTATAACACTCAGCGCATTCGAACTTCGAAAGGATGAGGGTAAAAATCTATCACCAGAACAGGCAAGAAAAATCAATATACTCCTGGACAGAAATGAAGCATGTTTCCAACCGGGGGAGAGCACACGCCTTTCATTGAACACCGTTTTGACACGGGTGATCAACCCCCAATAGCAACGTATCCCCCTACAGGATGAATCCCGTAAAGAAACAGGATTGTCAGAAAGAAAACTTCGATCAACGAAGAAGAAAATATTATAAACCTGGTGACAAAGTTTGGGTGACCATTCGTCCCATAAGTCGTAACCACAGGAGCAGGAAATTCATGCCCAAGAGAGAAGGTTCTTACCTCATACTCACATTGAGATCACCATTAACATATGAGATTGCCGACCCGGCCAACCCAGACCAAGCCCTTGGAACTTATCATGTTTCTGCCTTAAAGGACTATCAAGAACCCGAAACAGAAAGAAACACCGGATTTGTTGCTCCTCTAAGGAAAATACGACGTCCAAAAAAGAAATTACCTCCTTTTTCCGAGCCGGGACGTCAACGGAACCAGAGGTGTAGTCTGTAACACACGGTTTAATTCTAAGACCGAAATGTAGATGGCGGTACTTGTAACGGAAGCATTACCGACCGAATACTACCGCCAGAGAGAGTTGGGATTTGAATGAGTAAACGATACTCGTCTCGCTCTCCAATCCTGGACTATGTAATATATTTAATTTCCTCTTATTTCATTTAAATGTTTAACCTGTATTCTGTCAAAATGTCTGTCCATTGTAACTGTGTTATTTTATGTCATTAAAACTATTTTAATTACCCCGAGATTCTGTCAAATACTTTGGTTTACCCATTAATGGCGTAAGAGAACCGTTACTTCTGGCAATACTTTGGTTTCTTCAAAAGATTCTTTCGTAGATTATTAACAGCAGCTCTTCACTATCGTAATCCAATGGAATCCTCCAAACGTGAGGCTACCGCTGCTGGCTCAATAGCCTTCATACTTGCTAGCTTACAACGCTCTACTTAAATAACCTATCTACTTTGCATATCCCGTTCGATTTTCAGAGTTGATTGGAAATATATATATACGGGAATTTATAATCCCCCAAAAGACACCTAAGGATATTAGTGGAAAGGTTCCGTACAGGTTCGTTACAATTATACCTTCAGAAGCAATCTCACCTGACTCGAGTATATATTCTTTCCTTCTCTCTCTCAAGCTAGTAAACTTCGCCTATTTATAGTAAGTTAATTTACTTATCACAATTTTCTTCTTTCTAAGGGTTGGTTGTCAATAACAATAACAATTGGATAGCCCAAAGATTTACCAAGAGGATTAATTAGAAAATCCCGTATAGATCCGTCACAGAGTATATATCATATTTGTGTAGAGATAATTTTTAAAAACGGCATCGAAATTTTCTAAAACATGTTTTTAGATTGAGAACAAAATGTTTGGAATTCCAATAACCAAATTCAACTAAACAATCGAAGG
The DNA here is from genome assembly GCA_019973935.1 of Trichonephila clavipes. Classification (NCBI taxonomy): domain Eukaryota; kingdom Metazoa; phylum Arthropoda; class Arachnida; order Araneae; family Nephilidae; genus Trichonephila; species Trichonephila clavipes. The sequence continues at coordinate 194,225 of BMAU01020961.1, forward strand.
AATTAATATCATTCAAATGTATAGCATATACGATGAGTGATGAAATTGCGTAGATCAATGAATCTATAACATCAACTAATGCTAACAGAAGCTACATAAATCATTGATGAATATTTATGTAATACAGGGGTGACCAAAAATGTATACACATTTTAAGACTGTTAACACCATAAGTTTGAGATCGTATTGGCTATAATATTAAGCTATAAGAGTTGGCATTGACATTAATGTTTCGACCATGTTCAACAATAGTTCAGTGATAGATGGCGCTTGTGTTTTCGTAGAAAGGGAGACTATGCACCAAGTACGTCTGACTGTTGATCAGTGAAAAAGCCTTTTGAAATGGTATTGGAAGTTCGAGAATATCGGTGAAGTGCACCGACATTGGAGGTAACCGTATGGAATGGAACCCCCAACATGCTTAAGCATTGCTTGCCTTCGCAATAAGTTTGAAAATGATGAAAAAATAAAGGATATGCATAAGGGAAAGTCAGGCTAGCCCCGCACATCAAAAAGCGAAATGTCTTGTTATATTCATTCACACTGTCACCACTAAAATCCATACCACAACATGCATGCGAAATAGGCGTGAGTAGGGCTAGTCTCGGTCCTATTTTGCAAAGAACAAAATGGTAAGTTTACATACTACAGTTGTTAGACACTCTGAACGAAAACGACCCAGACAGAAGAACTGAGTTTTATGAATGGTACCCTGCGCAGATTGAAAATGCTGCAAATTTTGTTTCTCTAGTAATTTGATATCTGTTACCCATGAAGCTACCTCAAGAATATAGTGTGCAGCAAAAGAAAGCGTGCACAGTATAGAAACTGCGCTATACAATCGAAACGGCTAGTCACGTAATTTATATAACTACTCTGAAAATAACCGGTATCGTGCTCAAAAATGTTTGGAGGCGGGTGGAATACAGAGTTTGAAAAGATACTGTTAATTTGTAATTTTCATCCATTGTACACTTATCAGACTTAACATTTATGATAATACAGCGAATTCTTATACATAGTGATTTTTCCTGGAATCTTGGACATTTCATGATTTTCTTCGTAAAATAACCTCTCTATAGCGAAGTGGATTTTCTATAAAACAAACTTTTTCTATTGTGATTCAATTTTTGTTCTACCTTTTTTTTTAAAGTATTTCTGAAAAAATTTCAAGTTATTCTCTCTTTAACACATTTCGTGGTGGTCATAAATCTTGAACTGGTTTTATTACGAGTAGATCCTAACTCACCCGAGAACAATAGAGTTCTGGACGTTTCATCCAAGAAGTGCAACTTTTAACCCCCTGTTCAATTCACTAGAAACATCTTCGATGTCATCTTTCAATTATTTTCTTAGTATTAAAAATACAGTGAATTCTTCGGATTTATTTTCTTGTTTTCCTTGCAGTTTTTCTTTCTTTCTTTTTTGATGGATAAGATATGTAAAATAAACATTTATTAATTTAGAAAAAGATGTAAATAATCCTTTTTTTATTATATAGTGTTTTTATGAATTTAAAATATTTGTTTTATGTGGTCTATACAGTATATTAAAAATATACTATATATATATATATATATATATATATATATATATATATATATATATATATAGTATAATAAAATAAAAGTGAAGAAATATTAGAACCTACAGTGCTAAAGAAGTAAAAAATTGGAATTCAGCAGACACAATATATATAGCGAATTTTCCATACAAAGAACTTTTTTCCGGGATTTAGTGACTTCGTTATATAGAGATCCAACTGTTTATATTTTTTTCTTCAAGTGTGTATACATTTTGATTACCCCTGTATATATTACTTTGATAGTAATGTAAAAATATACCTGGGAATGAAAGTTTTTGTAATTTTTTATCTTATGAAACCTAAAATCGCAAACTATTCTTACCCAATCCGTCGAATGTCATTTGTAAAATAACAATGAAACAAGCGAGAAGTTACACCTGTCGAGTTGGAAGCTAAACGAAACAATCTCTATTGGAAATTTTTTACTCAACTTTGATTATTATTTTTATAGTGGGAGATGTATTTTCTAGACAAAAATTTCTCCCTAAACAAAAACTATTCGGGAATTTTGTACAGAAGTAATAGATTTGTTTTCATTTATATATTTTTTCTCTTACTGCCAAAGCCACAAAGCTTTCTATCATTTCTTTTTTTTTTTGTAGTGTCAAAATCTTTACGAATAACAATAAATAATAAAAAAATAATGGAAAAGCCGTTCTCTTGAGTGAAAACAAATAATACAATTCCGATGTTATTAAAATCGTATTTGTCTCATTTCTTCTGGAAAAACGAATCTATCTTCATTACCACTAGTGGAATTGTTTCTTCTCGGAATAAAATATTGTAATTATTTTTGCTATTTGTTCGCTCTATATAGTTTCTTTTTTACATCTCTCTCTCATTAACTTTATTACCGTATTTTTTTCATTCAAAATTTCTTAATGGCGTATTCATTGCATATTTGCTTATTTCTTCATTTTGCGTTTTTTCTTTATGCAGTAATTTATACGGTTTTTGTACCTACAAAATTAAAATTAAGAAACAGTTATCTGCGAAAAACTCGTACATTTTGTTGTTATTTAAATTTTTGCTATTGACATAATGATATGTTTATCTAGTTAAAAAGATCCTTAACGTTTTATTGTATCTTATTGGTGACGAATAGTGAGAGAAAGAGAGTCTTATCAAAATCACACTTTAAAGCAACGCGAGAACTATTAGCAACGGACCTCATAATTTTTAACCTTAGTCAAGTCGCAAGGATGACATATGAGCAGCCACCTCCCTCTTCTAACTACCACATGGACGCGGTAACCTAGTGGTCCAGGTAACGGACTCTCTTGGTCAGCGTATCATGTGTTAGAGCATAGTACCGCTGAATACTCGCCATGTAGTAGGAGGGGCGATGTACGTTAAATTTGTCGAAGCTCAAACATACTCCCTTTGTTGTGATGTGGAAATTAAGAAAGGGGAATGCCAGCTCAAGTGTCATCCTCGTTACCTGACCATGGTTAAATACTACGAGAACCGTCGCCAAAAAGCCTTTGAGTAGCTGCATAGTGTGCGACGTTAATATTCACTCACTCACTCACTCCTAACTACCACGCCGCATCAATATGAGGCCTATGAGCCTTAAAAGATTTAACATGCATCATTCCCTCTATATGGCGGAGCTTCCGTGATACCCGCGGGAGTTCAAACCCGTGACACATCGGCCACTAGCTCATAACCATAACCACCAGTCTACCGCGAATACAAGGTCGCGGTAGCCTAGTGGTCAAGGTATCGGATCGTGGCTGACTTGTCACGAATTCGAGCCTAATACCATTAAAGATCCGCCATGTAAGGAGACGATGAACGTTCAATCTGTCACGAGCTCAAACGTCGTCCCGTTGATGTGGTGTAGTAGTTAGAGGGGAGCCAGCTTAAGTGTCGTCCTGGTTTCTTGACCATGGTTGAAAATTACGATTCTCATCGCCAAAAGCCATTGAGTAGCTGAACAGTGTGACGTTTATATCCACTCACTTCTCAACTTGCATGTATTTATATGCAAAATTATACACCGACTTACGCGGTTATCACTCTGCTCCACCTATGGGGTAAGTTCGGAATATTACCTTATTTTAAAAATGTAAAGAAAAAAGTTTCTGGGGCATCTGTAATTTGTTTAGAAAGCTGCAGATGATATTTCAAACATCAACGATTGTTTATTAATTGCAATCGTAGATAACTGCAAATACGAAGTTACCTCATGTAGTAAAGAAGAGTTTTGAATTCAACGAATTAACAGAGTATACATTAGTGGCGTTACGTACACCACTCGCATCCATAGTGGGCCCAGGGTTCTAGGGGGCTCAAAGATTATGGGTCTTACAATATTTTATAAGATCCTGCTTGGTGTCCAAAAACTGATTTTACAGGGGAGAGGCTAGTCTATAGTCTTCGTTACGCCATGGTTAGCATGATAACACTAGATACCAATACATGCAATTGCAGATATTTGCATTATAAAGCAAGTCACTGTGGATACAGTAGCATTATTTCTTATTAATACATATCCTCTCTCTCTCTCTGTCTTTCTCTCTGTTATAATTCATGCATCTTATCAATAACAAGCAAAAAGTCGCATATCTGGTTTTGAGATAAAGAGCTTAAAATGAATTTGATTTGTGAAATTGTCCATCTGGAATGGAGATGATTGTGTTTTTATATATAAGTGTTATAAGCATTGTTTGCAAGCCCGGCTAGCTCAGTCGGTAGAGCACGAGACTCTTAATCTCGGGGTCGTGGGTTCGAGCCCCACGTTGGGCGCTGTTTTTTTCTTTCTAAATTTGGAAAAAAATAATTATGATAATGGAATTTGTTTTAAAATTTCTTGAGTTATTACTCTCTATAGTTTGAATTCCTAAATTATATAATAATAGTAAGAATGAAATGTTTAAAAAAACATATAGAAAAAATCTTTTGTTCATGTATCGATGTCTTAAATGTTTGTGTACGTTTAAAATAAGAAGTTTTCAATTTTAATTTGGTCTAAGACAGTGCTTGTAAGACTTTGAATACTTGCGACCCAATTTTCAGTCATAATTTTCTTCGCGCCCCCTCTTCCTTCTCCATCCAAACAATAACAATGTATTGAATTCAATAATAATGTACTTCGCAGTAAATCTACAATACGAATTTAATTATAGACCGTACAAATTATCAAAATAAGTACTTAAATTTTTATATAATTTTATAAATGGTAAGCCCACATGGGGGTACTGTTAATTATTAAACTTGTTCTTAACTTCGTATTGTTAAATTAATTATCAAATACAGTGTGCAGTACTGATACATTTATTAATATATTATATTAGTGTAAAATGTTTTCGGTAAATTAATAATAGTTTTAAATGTTTTATATTTTCAATTTTTCGATATACCCACGCCCCCTCGTTGAGTTATCCTGCCCCCTAGGGGTGAGTGCCCCACAGTTTGAGAAACGCTGTTCAATAAAAATTCTTGCGCCAACACACATTGATATTGAGGAATTGGTTTCGTCGGAAATGTTTATGTCGTATTTGGAACTGTTCTAGAGCAACGCATCTTAGCCGGGTTCTATCGAAGTTTAGCGAGAGGATGAAATTCCACTTCAGGGGTCTACAGGGTGTCTTAAAAATAGAGCCCAAACTCTGCACAGCCAGATTCCTCGTTGAAGATACATAAAAAATTCCCGACGAACTGTACCTGTGCGGTACATGGTGTTAGGTTGATGGGATTCGAGTATTTTTAGCAAATCAGTGACAAAGAACAAGACATTCATTTAAGAGCGATGATAATTTGTTGTCGAAAATCCATTCCTCGAAATACAGGATTCAGCAGTAATATAGACAGAATAAATCTCAGAAGTTCTACACACATTTAACAGCACTCAGACTCAATTATAAGTCTCTAAAATACATGTATGCAAATAATTATTCACAAGCACAGCCAAGCTAATCGGTAATCATGGTCAATGCAAGTTTTTTTTCGCTAGTCAAAGCAATATTCACTAATCGCTGGTTGAAACAGCACTGACTCGTTTCGGCGAGCATCGCTCTATTTATAGACCCGGCGAATACTTCGAGAAAGATACGCTTGCATCATAGATCGTTAACTTAGTGTATTTCTCCACTGATTTCAAGAAGAATCCATAGAGTTCCGAACTAGCCAAAAATGGTCGCCCAAAAATTATGCCAATGTAGCTCAAGCGCCAAGATTTTGCAAAGTTCCTATTGAATCGCTATTATAAGTAAGGGATGGCGTTGTTTGCGAATATTACAATAAATATAATATAGTGTAATATAAATGCATTAGACATCCAAACATAAATTATTTACACTAATTACACAAAATTCGTAACAATAGTTTGTTAGAAAAATTCGATAAATGATGATGCATGATGACTCATGATGGGGATCCGGCTAATTTTTGTGTTCCTATACGTGATTAGTTGAATAAGGGTACTCCGTTAGCTGGATCGGACTTGGGAGTCCAGTTCTATGGCCGCTATGATCACCATATCTCAAATCGTTCGAATTTTTTTCCTTTTCGGCATTTTCAAAGAGATGGTGTTTGAGACGTAATGACTACACAAACAGACTTGTTGCGTTAAACCGTGCTGCTGCGATGTATGCACGCATTCCTTCCACGTCGTGCTCTAGTCTGTCTTGAAAGGAACGGTGGACACTTTGAGAATAGCTGAAGCCCTATTTAACGAATACTTTGGATCATAAAATTGTGTTCGTTAAATCGGAGTTATTCGTTATGTCGGGATCCAAACAAAATACAAATTTTAGCACTTACATTTTGGAAATTATACAATAAGCAACTACACACAAAACATCCATAGTTATAAATTTTACACTTTTTATTCAACAACTAAAAATACTATTAGGTAATAATTCACTAACAGTTAACAGGAAATTTAAGAATATTGGCAAATAGGTATTTGACAAACTTTCTGATTCCTGACTCGAAAGAGTTCTTTTTTCGATTTTATGCCAAGAAGAAAATACCGTGTCATTTACATCCTGCTGCAAAAGGTGTGTTTTCACAATTTCATTCCATGTAAAGCATTAGAAAACGTAAGTTTTAATTGTCTTTACATTATCAATTTCTGAATTAAAATCGCTATTCATTTTCCCAACAAATCAACAATTTCTTGAGCCTCATTTGCACAGGTAGGTGGTTCCTCATCAAATGTAAACGTTAATGTTAAAATATACCTTGCGTTGTATGGTGAGATGAGAGGTGAAACAAAAGTGCTTCCAGCTCTATTCAAAACTCAAATGATAGTTTGCACTTATGATTCACCTGTACCTTTAAAGTCTAATAACGGTTTGCATCTTTCCCCGTCAAAATTTGATAATTACAAGAAAAACGCTTTTCTGTTCCGGGTAAAAAGAATATCTTTTGGGGGAAATCCTACCTCTCTCTCTTTTCTAATACAAACTACACTGATAACCACCGTAAATGCAACACCTTAAAGTAATCATGCAAATAACATGAGATTTACAACATGCATTAGCGGAGGTGAGATATGCAAATGACATCACTCGCGCCTGGGGCGCCACCGCAAAGCCCTATTTAAGACTTGGAGATTTCGAAAATTTCAAGTTCGGCAATTCTGTTTTTCTTGTGGTTTTTTCAAAAAAAACTATTCGTTATGTCTCGTAAAAAAGGGATCAGCTTTTGATCAAGCATCCGAGTTCTACAGAGAAAGGATAGTGGCCTACCGAGATTGTGGATTACCTTTCAGAAAAATCGGTAGTCGTGTTGGACGAAACCAAACAACTGTAATGCGGATATGTGACCGTTGGATGCAAGAGGATATGATGCACCGACGTGGTCGATCGCCTCCACCTCAGTGCACCACTTCACGTGAGGACAGGCAAATCGTGCGCATGGCAGTGACGGATCGTTCAGTCGCATCACGAACCATAGCACAGCAGATTGAGTCCGTAACGCATCATTCAGTGTCTGCGCGTACCATTCGACGCCGTTTACAGCAGAGTGGTCTGTCCGCAAGATGTCCATTGCTTTGTCTACCCTTGACGCAGAACCACAGACGTCTCCACCGCCAATGGTGTGATGAAAGATAGATGTGGGTGGCAGAATGGAATGAAGTTGTCTTTACTGACGAGTCACGCATTTGTCTGCAACACTACGATGGTCAGATTCGAGTCTGGAGACACCGAGGAGAGAGAATACTCAACAGCTGCTTCATACACCGTCACACTGGTCTTTCACCGGGTATTATGGTATGGGGTGGTATTGGATATCACTCTCTCACTCCTCTAGTACGCATTGTCGGTACTTTAAACAGCCAGCGCTACATCTCCGAGGTGTTGGAGCCAGTTGTTCTTCCTTACCTTCAGGACTTGGCCACAGCCATATTTCAAGAGGATAATGCGGGACCGCACGTTGCACACATTGTCCAAAATTTCTTCGTCAATCACCAGATTGAAATGTTTCCCTGGCCGGCTCACTTTTTGGATCTTTCGCCGATAGAAAACATGTGGCCCATGGTTGCTCAACGATTGACCCAGATTATACCCCAGCTGCCACACCTGATCAACTTTGGCAACGTGTGGAAGCAGCTCGGTCTGCTGTACCCCAAGAACACATCCAAAGTCACTTTGAATCAATCCCGAGGCGTGTGGCAGTGGTGATCTTCAACAATGGCTGCTACTCTGGCAGGAACCACACTTCACAGAAGTCTATATATTTAATCATTTGATACTTGGTCCACATGTTATCTACAAAATAAATTTTGTTGTGCTATCTCTTGTCTTTCTTGGAGTTGCATTTATGGTGGCCAGCAGTGTAATAAAAAAAATTTCAAATGTCTAAATAATTCGTTAATTCGGGGTTTATTATTTAAATAGAGGTTTTTACCTTCATTTTAATGGGGAAAGAAAAGTTCGTTAAATAAGTGTTGGTTAAACCGGGGTTCGACTGAATTTGAAAATGCTGCTATTGAACGGAAATTAGAATTTTTGAGTGCCAACGCCGAAGGCGTTTATACCGTGCTGCTATTGATTTGTCCAATACGGTGTTTCTCCCTAGGTTATACTTTGTTTCTCTCCTAATCTATGGGTATACAGGTACAGTTTCTAAGAATGTTTTATGTACTCCCAACAAGGAATCTGGCTGTTCAAAATTCGTACTCTATTTATGGCATACCCTGCATAAAATGAAGGATGAAATATATGAGAATTCATGAGAAAATAAAAAATATAGTTTAAAAAAACTAAGGAACACCATTTTATAGTTAATCGAACTAAGTTGTAATTTAATCTTTTAGTAGCCAAGTCTGGAATAAGTCGTCAAATCAGGAACGGACTAAATCCATGTGACGTCATAGTCACATAACTGAGCCACGTGTTTTCGGCCAATCAGTTCATAAATTAATGCGATGTCATAATTATATCATAAATATAATCACGTGTTTCCAGCCAATTAGTTCATGTGCTTCACTGTTGCCAACTTTTGATTTTTGCAGGAGCTTTCTTTTAGAAAGTAGACATTTGTCAACGATACAGTAATGCACATAGTTAAAGAAAATGCACATAATTTAAAAGTATTCGTATAGTATAAGTATTTTTTTAATTTTGAAAACTGTTTGAAGAATTTTAGCACACGTGAACACTTTACCCAATCATCAAATTTTAAATGTTATCTAAACTTTACACGTTGAACAATTTAGTATGTCAATTTTTAATCAATGGGAAACACGTGATTGTCATTATCATGTGACCATCATGAATTTAGTCCATTGGGATCTGAAACTAGTCTCCAAACCAAGAAATGTGATCTGAAATGAATCGCAAGATGCGGGATGGGATCTGAAAATGGGAAATAGTTAATCCTGATGATCCGTATTGTATTGCCATCAGTCCTGGACAAGTGAGCAAAATTTTTAATTTATCTGATCTTTTAAAGTGGGTAAAAATTCAGTTCAAAGATTCCGTTACATACAAGCGAAGATTATAAAAGGGTGTTAATTAATAATAATCATTTATTAATCATACATTTTCATTAATAGCATAGAAAAAAATTTTACAATTTGAAATATAATTCATTTTAATATTTTTGTAAACTAAAAATTTGATTGTTTAATTAAAATTTTGAAACTTATGATTTATATTTTTATATTACATCGGGGAATTGTTTCGTTATCTTTTTAATGAACTACAAACAAATTTCCTTTAGAAAATTTTTGGTATAAATATTAACTTTTAAATTCGTAGATATAAATTTTTGTTCTAGCATATTACATATGCGTATATTTTATACTAAAATTCTAGGGGCAAATGAAAAAGGTTAGAAGCCCTTGTTTTAGAGTTTTTGTATATTTCTGAGAAAGGGAATCTTAAGGAAACAGAGATTAGTGTTAAAATGGATTTTAAAAATTACACAACTGCATTGAATGAAAAAGAAAAAAAGAAAAACTCTTGAAATAAAACTTAAATTTCTAGAATTATTTAATATTTCAGCATATGAATGAAACAAAGTTGTGCCGTATGAAATTTATGTGCGTTTATCATTATATAAAAGCTATCCATACTTATCAGCAACCACACAGGAGGATTTAAACGTTTTCAAAAGAAAGAAAACAAAATGAGTTTCCTTTGGGAAACTGTCCATCTGGAACGAAGATAAACTTTCTTTTAAGAAATCCTAGGAGCATTCTGTACAAGCCCGGCTAGCTCAGTCGGTAGAGCACGAGACTCTTAATCTCGGGGTCGTGGGTTCGAGCCCCACGTTGGGCGAAGTTTATTTTTCACTATAAAATATTTGGGGAAAAAATTAAATTAGATCTCTATTTCTATGCTGAGACGGTATTGTAACCAGAAAGGTCTCTAGGTGAAGGGGGGTTACTTTGTCATCTTGACACCTTTCCTCGCTAAGTCACTAAATTTAACAACGAAGTCAGATGTTTTTTTCAAAAGTCTTGAGAACATAGGGTGTTCATCTAGTTCTAAAATTCCAAAAATTTCTACAACAAAGGTGTCAAACTCAAATGCTAACTTGGCCCAAAAACACAAACTTTAAATTTAGATATACCACAAAAAAAAAGAAAAAAAAATCAATATTTATAGGAATGTAGGTTTATTTCGAATAATACATTATAATTAAAATACATAGAAGATCAAGAAAAATGTAATGTTTCCGGCCTAATACTTGTCCTCTCTTCTCTGCTACTATCCTTCCTATATTTCGGGAGATATATTTTTTTTATTTTATTATATATTACTGTATGCCGATATGTTGGCCGGACCTCACAGTTTGACACTCTCGTTCTACAAGGGTTTTTTCACCACATATATTAGTGATGCAGGGAAGCAATATCTCAAAGTCAAACATTTGACCGAGACTGTGCGTTTTATTTTTGTACGAATGTCGTGACGACAGATTTGAATTGTATTGAATTTTTGTGATTTTTTTAATTCATGCAAGTGTAGACTTATACGTGAGTTTTAGTTTCTATTAAAAGAAAAAAAAATCTATTGTAATTACTCTAAATGAACGTGTTTGTTAATTCCGTAAAATCCGGCGTATAACGTGCACTTATACTTTCAAACTGTAATTTTTAGTTTTTAGGTATACGAGGTATAACCGGATAACACCCAACACCTTTCTTACAAAGAAACCTGAAATGTACATTCGCAATTCTCTTTTGTGTTGAAGTCATTTATTCAAGGTATTAGTCTAAGGTCTAGAAAAAAAATATATTCTAGGAGCACAGTCCTTTAAGTTCATAAGGAATGTCATTTTTTCCCAAATAAACAGTATTTCGATGAATAAAAAATATCTGTTGTTGTTACTCATGCCACCTTATCTCGACTGAGTCAGATCCAGGCCCACGAAACTTATCTTGTCAAGGGGTTACATGCACGCCTGTCGTAGGCCGCAGCCTTGAGCACCATGCAGGTGTCAGTGCAATTTTGCTCGGTTCCACCCCAATTTTGGGAGAGTGGTCATTAGCCTCCCACCTCTTTTCCCCTTCCACCAACCTCATGAGAGGACTTGCGGCTCGACGGCTATTTAAAGTACCCCCATGTCGTGAAAGCACTATGCATTTACAAACATCCATGCCTTCTCCGGGATTTGAACCCAGTCCCTACGGCACCGCAGTCGGCGTCACTGGCCACTATACCGAATAGGCGTCAAAAATATCTAATTATATCTTAGATATATCATCGATATATCTATTTTTTTTTTCTGTACTCATCTTTTCATTATTTTAGAAGTTCTCTTTTTTACTCCCATTCTATGACGCACACCCGTAAATTTCGAGCTTATTTTTCAATCCTACTATTAGATCACTCTTTTCTTATATATATACTAGCTGGTATACCCGTTCTTCGCACGGGTGAACTGAAAAATTAAACAACACAGATTGAAGGATAAAGACGTTTTTAATGAGTTAATTTTACGTGAATTGCAAATTAAACAAAAAAAGCTTTTGGCGTAACTCAGGTAACAAAAAAAAGAGAGAAATAAAATACCTTTGTGAAATTTTAAGTGTGTAGGTCTAATAGCTGATAAAAAGGATTTTTTTTATTTATAACTCCCCGTAACACTTTTGAGGGTCGATTTTTGAAAATACCTCCCTAAGCTGATCTCTGCTCAGCAAAAGTAACACATTGTTAATAGTTTTGTGTAATTAACGCTTAAAATAGTGTAAATAATTTTTATCTGAAAGTATAATACATTAATATTACTTTCTGAAGTATTTATTTTATGTTAAAATTGTGTAATATTCGCAAGCAACGCTGTTTCTTAAATTATAATGACGATCCAATGAAAAACATAGCGAAATGTTAACGATAGAGTCAAGTTGGCAAATGCCTAGCTACTTTCGTAGCTCGAGCTTTATTAGAGCTTTGTAAGACAAGTCGTGTAGGGGAGCGATGCACGTTAATACTTTATCCAACCGCATTATGATTTACTGCAGCTTTTTTCATACAATATTTTTTTGGATCGCTACATTTAAAATTAAGGGATATACATAAACAAAATACTTCACTTTGGAAAATTTAATCCGTTAGAGCTAGTAAATTAAATAAAGATATTCCACTGTAAAATTAATTATATACCGTTCACTTAAAATAAGTAGTCAAATAATTTTCTAAGGTCTTCATTAACATACAAAAACATAAGACACTTAAATTTTGACAAACTATTTTTTCCGCTAAAATACTCATCATGGAACCCGTGCTGCCATAAATCTTGGAAGAGTGGATTTCAAAGAATATTCCTGCTAATTAAATATTAGTAGAATATTCCTTCTAAGTTGGCGTGGTGTGGTAGTTAGGAGAAAGGGGTGCCAGCTCAGATGTCGTCCACGTTACTTGACTATGGTTCAAAATTACGTGATCCGTTGCCAAAAGCCCTCGTGTAGCTGAACAGTGCAACATTAATATTCACTCACTCTCACACTCCAAGAAATACAGAACAATAGTTATTGCGTTTTTAAGTGTAAAAATAATTATATCTGCCTATTCAATTAAAATTATAGAGTTATAATTAACTACTAACCACAAATAAATTGTGAAAATTTGTCCAAATGATGCAGTGTGAAAGAGAAAGCTTATTTACTTTAAGTATCAGAACTGATAAAAGCATTTATTTGGAAAAAAGATTAATTTCTTACTACCAAATGTGCATAATAAGATGTTATATATATAAAAAACATTAAAATAAAGAGAGATTTATACCAACCTCTCCCTTCAAAACTTAGTTTGATTCTGAAATAAAAAAAATAGGCATTGTATCAGAGGAATTAATTAGAAGCGAGCACCTTGCGTAGCCAAAACAAAAAAGGTTTTTCACAAACAAAATATAGATATATGCAGACGTGTTTTTTTTTGCAGCGCATGCCAGAATTGCTAGCAGAAGACAGAATTTTTTCCTACTTACTTGACAAATATCGTTATATTTTTGACACTTTTCCCAAATCTTTATAAATTATAGGCTATAATTCATAGCATAGACTATGTGCTATTCTGATGTATAAGCTATATTACTGTAAAGTTTCATTAAAACCCATTCAGTAGTTTTTGCGTGAAAGACCAATAAAGATTTTCACAAACTTTCACATTTATAATATATATTAGAATAATAATATTTATAATATATATATATGACAGGCCCCAGACCTGCTGGTAAAATGAGGAGGGCATCATCTTCACAATATTCCTTTATTACGCTTTCATCATATATAATCTAACATGGCGGACCTTTTGCCGCGCAACCGGGTGTTACCAAATACAATATCGCAGCGAGGAGACACCAGCCAAGTCCTTTCTTAGTATGCGTTCGCCTTCGTCAGCGCTCGTTGCACCTTTTAACAGGCTTATTTACTCATAAATCCTTACGCGATAATAAAGAGTTCGCTTTATTTTCATTTATTACTTCCTTAATTTTGAACCTAAACTTTTCAAACCTGACATATATATATATATGCCTAATGACCTGATGGTCAATGGCCTGGCATTTGTAAAATAAATAATATATATTAGATATATCTTGTTCAAATTTTCAATCGTTGAAATAAATTTTTTTGGAACTTGTAGTGGATGATACTGTTACTCTTATACAGTTTTTTAAAATATTAATTCATTAATTAAATTAAATTAATCTTGGTTTTATGTGGGGGAAAAATTAAATTTGTTTCAAATATGAATGCAATATATATATATATATATATATATATATATATAGATGGCAAGAGTATATATTGATTATCCAACTACCAGGTATGAAAAACTCAATTTGTCTTTAAAGTAAGGATTGATAAACATTTTTTTTTACTTGTTTGTGTTAAACGGGCGCGTGATACGCCGGATTTTATGGTACAATGGTTTTTTTCCTACAGTTGAAGGAATACCAATCACGAAATAATATTTTTCTTTCCTTATTTTTTAAACCTTTTTTTCAATCGTATTCTGCTAATATCAATGCTGGAACAATTTTATTGTGGGTAGATGTACTTATTATACGAGCGTATGCAATGCAACCATTGATATAATAACATGTATAAAATAATGTAATATATTAATAAAACGAAAGAGCAATATCACTTGTTTTATTTTTTATAAATTTGTAGCAGGGAGATATATTTTCACACTTTCCTTATTTCGAGCAAAGTTTTCGTCTTGTTTATTGTTCAATTTTAAGTCTGTAAAAGTTTATTTCTTTTAGTAAATAATTCAGAAGAACGTAAAATTTATATGGAAAATAAATATAAGGAAGTAATAGATTTGTTTTGAATCTTCATTTTTTCGTTCATACATTTTCTCTCTCATTTCCAAAATATTTTTTAAAAAAAAATCATTTATTTTTCCGTTTTGAATTGCAAAGAAAAACATTTTAAGCAAGAAAAAAATATCCTTGAATGAGGAGGGAAAAAAGGATACAGTCTAATGTTATTAAAACCGTATTTGTCACATTTAGACAAAAGGAAAAATAGGAGAAACTCTTCCTTACATGGATGGATTTATATTTCTTTTTCTAGAATAGAAAATTGTCGTTTTTTGCTTTCTGATTGGACGAGAGCACCTTTTTGCGTCATTAACTTTATTATGTCTTTTTTTTCTTCTTAGAATTTCCTAATGACATATTAATTGCATTTTAGGCTTTTATTTGTTTACTTTTTTGTTTATTAATTAGTTTATTCGATTAAATGCCCCGCGTGCTACTGTATTTGAATCTTTTTTTTTACCCATGAAATAAAAGAATGCAAAAATATTGCCTTTTTAGTTATCAGTTTCAGTTTTTTTACATATATTTTAGTTAATATGAAATACAGGTACATTTTTATATTTATACGCGATTTTGGAGGAATCAGTTTTTCGAAGTATCGGGTGATGTTTGCTAAAATAGTTTAATATTAAGCCTCAATAAGTGCAGAAAATTACAAACATTTAAAATTATGGAATGCCTTAAGGTATCCTACTGCATTTTTGGAACCATGACTTTGGAAAAGTGTATGAGTTGTAAGGCATTAGCCCGTGGGTGATGCCTTACTTCTAAGTTATCTTCGTGACCTAGGGAAGTGGGAATGAATGAAGAACCAGGCATTGCCATAATCTTAATATATCTTTATTAAGATCTTAACTTAAACACTATACAATGATAATATTTATATTTAAACTTAGCGGATGTGAGGTGAGAAACACACAATACCTATTATCAAATAAGCGCGACCTAATCACTATATTTAACTTCACCACATATTCCTAATCTCGGTAAATACGCAGTTCCCCTAGAATTAAAAAGTTGAACGATCCTACCTCTATATCTTAGGTAAGCAGTAACACATTCGAATCCTCAATGAAGTTTCATTATCTCGCGTGGAATCCACCTTGACTTGAACGCACTGTTACGGATAGCTGAACCTTGGAATATCGGCTACTTCAGCTTACACGCTTAAACTCAAACTAGCATAATCACTTTCCAAAAGGCCACCCGCTTACGCTAAACTTCCGCTATTTAAAAGTTTCTTAATTTGCATGATCACGTTTCGCTTCTGGATTTGGTTGGAAAGAATTTGCCTTTTTCGGCCACAAAGAACCCAAGTGGATAATTAATAGGAAGAGCGATGAGCCCGTCACAGAGTTAATATGGTTTTTTTAAAAAAATATATTTAATGTGTGTGTTACCTGAATTAGAACATACATATAAAATTGTCTTAATGATATTATTACTATAAAAAAATTATCTAAATGTAGTTTTCTTTTCCTTTCTTTTTCTTTTGGCAAAAAATGAAGAAAGAATTACATATTTTTAAAACATTATTTTGTGAATAATTTTTCTATAATAATAATAATAATAATATTAGAATGAACTAGAATTTTTGAATACTTCACACATTTTCAGAATAACTATCAAGACAAATAATAACAAGTGCCATTTCTCAACTTTGATAAATCTAAATATATATAAATTATACATTTCGAAAATCCTAGTTCAAGCTTCATACATGGTAAAATATTAATATATTATTATTCGTATGTAGGAAAATATTGTTATAGAATCACTAGAGAACGTTTTGAAAATGTACTTCATTTTCTTGCAAAAAATTGCAATTAAAAGATTTTTTAAAGTAATATTATTAAAACAATTTTATATTTATATTTTAACTCGAGTGATCCTCAGTATAAAAAAGTATTCATTAATGCATTTTTTCAAAAAATAATTTAAAAACAAAATTTTACGAATTTATGTAGTAATTTTATCTTCATTTTTCTTTACTAAGTATGTACTAATTAATCAAAATAGAACTGTATGTACTCAAAAATAAACTATAAATAAAATATATGGGATACTAATATTATTTAAATACGTTTAATGTCTGAAATTTGTGGGTGTGCTTCTTAGGTTCTATTGTATCTCAAATTAGAACTCAAATTCTAGTTTTCTTACTTGTTCAACTGCTTTTTTTTTCAAGTTAAAGATTGTTTTCCTGTTTCGACAATTTAATATATTTATTCCTAGAGGTGTTTTGAAGCAAGTATCAAATTATTATTAAATAAAAAACAGACAATTTATTTCGCAATTTTATTTCTGTTTGAAAAAGTCCAGACTTAAATATTTGCATTTTGTAATGTTTTATCTCTGCCAGAGGAATAAAGTTCTTATATCTACGACCAACTTGTGTATTCCTCCTCTTGGAAAAATGGAAATAAAGTCACAAGACTGAATTTCCTTCGGCAGTCTGCCGCCTGATTTTCTAAACGGTCCCTCGCGACTGTCTTAACGTCCTTTCTGATCCCGTCTTACAAGGAGAGTGAAAGGTCTTGTGGGGTCGCGGATTTAGTTAAAATTTTGTACCATGGTGGATTTAGTTTCCTTGTTGATAACGATATATGGTTATAGGTTCTACTATTCAATAATTTTTCAATTCCTACCAGTGGCGCAAAGCCCTTGATTTTTTTTCCGATTTATTATAATTCTAAGTATATAGTACGCAAAATTTAATTAAGTATTTGTAATTAATGATTAATTTTATTAACTAATGCTAATTATTTGTTCAATAATTAGTTTTTTACAGTGTTTTGTTCCCCCAAATCGACAAAATCAAAAGGAGCATGATACAAGAATGGTGAACTTTCGACCCCCGACCCCCCTCTTGAAAAGTTCTTGTGTGCGCTACTGATTCCTACTATTAGTTCACACTCTCTATAGATTTATTTATTTATTTATTTTATTATCTTCATCGAATCTTCAACCGTTAATAAAACACATTTTAAAGCGCTCCGTTAAGCTGAAATTTTATATCCATGATTATTTTGGATGAGAATACAGCAATTCAATTATAATTAATAAAAATTGATTGATTAAAATTAATTATTTAAAGAATTACAAATACAGCCACGTTGGCATAACTTTTGGCGACTTAGCGACCCTTTTGACGACTTGTGTCAGAACTTGAAACGGTTTTTTTCTCACGTTTTAAAGCGCTCATTTGAGCTGAAATTTTCTATACACTATTGGTTTGGGTAAAAATACAGAAATAAATAATAACAAATAAATAAAATAAAAAATAAAGAATTACAGATACAGCCACATTGGTTTCATTTTTAGCGACTTGGGTCAAAACTTTAAAAGATTTTTCTCACGTTTTAAGGCATTCAGTTAAGCTGAAATTTTATATACACGATTGTTTTGGATGAGAATACGATATTTTTGTGATAATGAATAAAAATGAATTACCACTTAATCTTGTGATTATGTCCTATGTATATACATATTTATATAAATTGTAACTCTTTAATAAAAAGTAGCTAAAATAAAATTTTCTTTGTTGATCTAAGAAGGAATTGACTTAATTTTTTTATATTACTTGTTTATAGATATTTGATATTGAAGATGCATTTCACTCGTTAAATAATTTTCTGAAGCAAACGATAACACGTATGGGTTCACTGTTATCGGTGTTCCTCGTCGTTAGGAGACGGGTTCGAGTCCGCGGAGGGTGAATAACTTTTGCTTAATTCATCCCTTTTTACGTATAAAGATACATAATAGAGTTTAAATAATTTGAAAATAAAATGTCTTTAATGACTAGGAACCTTGTGTAAGAGTTTTATATTTGTAATTATCATTCGTATAAGTGCTGAGTAAAGTTTAGTACACAAAACAATAAAAACATTTCGCAAGAACAGGAAAAAAGCTCTTTAACTGCTTGTTAATCGTGCCTAGAAACCATAAATAAAACATTTATCAGATTAACAGAATTAGTATAAAAATATGACTAACATCTTACCCCTCATTATAAGTACAGTGTTGAAATTTGTCATAAGAGAAAATGAAACATTATTTAAAAAAGCATTTTGCACACCGAAATAGTGCACCTAATGGTATTACCCATTACGTGTAATCGTTCGCTATACAGAACTGAGTTTAAAAAATGAATTATATCTTCAGTTGAAAGTATCTCAAAAATTATTGAGTAATGCACCCTACAACCCCATATATCTTCATCTACAGGGAAACTGCACTGGTGTGCAAAAATTAAGAACGAAGTCGAAAAATTAGCATATCAGCTGAACGAAGAGGCAGAGCGGACAGAAAGACCAATCAGGAGATTCAGTAAGGTGATGTACGGTAGCACATGCGCAGACATGCAGGTAGACGTAATGGGGGAGTGTCTGAGTAGTATAAAGCATGTTGTCGGTGTAAGATCAGTATTTCTGGCAAAGAGATTGCACGCCGTATAGCAGTTAAAATCACACCGAGTTGCTGCCTCAGCGAGAAATGGCGAATAATCAATCTGTTAGAC
This sequence comes from Trichonephila clavipes, assembly GCA_019973935.1. NCBI lineage: Eukaryota > Metazoa > Arthropoda > Arachnida > Araneae > Nephilidae > Trichonephila > Trichonephila clavipes. The sequence continues at coordinate 213,568 of BMAU01020961.1, forward strand.
GACATCTGGATGCTTTTACCCGAGGTCGAATTATTGGGAAGTTGGAGGAAGGCCGCAGTGTGACAAGTGTGGCTGCAGAGTTCGGAATTGCTCACAGCATCGTTTCACGACTTTGGAGACAATTTCAAACTACAGGAACAGCTATCCGGGCGACTTTGTTTCTAGAACAAGGCCTGTCTTTGATCAAGATTAAAAAAATATTGTATCCCCCTAAAAAGTATTTTACAATGGGGGTTTCAATAAATATCTTTCTGCTGATTCTGATTTTTTAGGGGGAAAAGAAAGGTACTAAAGAGGGTGAGATATCGGTGATTCAAATAACATAATTTAAAATGAAAGAATTATCTGGAATCAAAACTACTCTCGAACTTGTAAAGGGAAATCATAAAATTATATCACTCATTCGACCATGAGGCTCAGCAATCTGGTGGTCACGAACTTGTAGCCGGTAGTGTTTCTGGTGAGTCATGGAATCGAATTATGGTACCAAAAAAAGACCGTTAAATCTGTTCAGGCTAAAACTTCTCATGTTGTTATGATGGGGAAATTTATATAGTGGTTTACCAGTTCACGTATTAGGTTCTTCAATTGATCGAGGCTCAAAATGCACAGGACATCGAACCGCGAAAATGAACCAAAAACTTTTAAAAACTATTATTTTTTTCGGAAAGAAAACCGGAACTGAAATGAAAAACAATATTTGTTTATTTCGGTTTGATACATCTTCATTCATTTTGTTACTGTAACCGAATTACTGATATTTTCTAATTTAACGTCAACATACATAACGTCCATATAATTATCACAATTACACATAGTACATTGCTTCTCAATTTTCTGCTTTGTTGTTCACTAGTACTTTTCTGCTTCAATTTCACATGAAGCTAACTGTAGAAGGTAAATTTAATTTAGTTGAATAAACTAGAAATATAGTGGATTTTATATATAAGAAAAAAAATATCAGTTTGGGTTATCTTTTTCACATCTAATCCTGACACCAGAGGTTTGTGTGTGTATAAACTGATCAGATAATCTTGAATGTTCTAGAATCTTGAGCCTAATTGTCAAATGCAGTTTCGATAATAGGTAACAATGCTATTGCTCTACGTTCTCTGTTCACCACTCCTATCGTACATGCTGATTAATTGTTATTAATTCAAAAAAAAAGAATGGAAATTTCTTAATTTTGATAGAATTAATTTTTTTGTTTATAATAGAACTGTACAACCTCTGACGGTAAAGTTCGGTGAATAGTCCTGTAACATTAACGCAGATGAAAAATTAATTAAAGTTACCTTACTGTCATTCAAAATAGTCACCTCCCATAACTATGCACCGTTGACATCTGCTATACATGTCCTAGAAACTTTGCAAGAAGTCTTCTTTTAAGATGGAGTTCAAAAGCGTTCAAACATTTCTTTGGATGTCAGAAATATTGTCAAATCGCTTTTCCTTCAAAGCTCATAGGAATAGGAAGAAGTCTGGAGGATTGAGATCTGTGAAGAATGGTGAATGGTTTGCACCCTCCCCCCCTTTTTGTTGCCAAGAACTTTCTGACAACATTGGTTGTATAAAGGCGAGCATTGTCGTCAGCAAAAAACCATGGACTTAGTTATGCGTACTGGGGTCGTACCTGCGTAGACGTTTCAGGAAAGGGGTCAGAATTTCAATGTACCTTGCAGCATTCCTCGTCCATCTATCATGCGCACACTTAATCGACGATCTTTCGTGTTTAATTTACTCACTTTCTCGTTTTTGTCACTGACAGAGGTTACTGATTTTTAGCTACGGGGGTTGACCGAAAAACTTTCCCGTCTTTCTCTAAAACGGGCGAACCACTCGTACACACACTTCATGGGCAATACTTCATCTTCATAAACACTTACCAGCATCAAATAGATTTCTGTCGGTGTCTCTTTCCAAGGTTAAAACAAAACTTTAAATTTATTTTTTGTTCGTTTATTTTCCTGTTCTCTGTTAAGAACCAAAGCACTAAACAAGCACACTTTGTAAAGGAAATTTTACAAAGAACGCAAAGGGGACACTCAACTGAACAACGGTGGGGGCAGAAGATCAACAGCTGTAGCTATGCATGTGCAGAGTTTTGCTTTGCCAGTGTTGCCGAATCAGCCGTTCTGACTTCACTCACCGAACTTTATTGTCAGAGGTTGTATTTTTAGTATAAATAAGAAAATACATAAAATAAAATGATTCATTCGGAACTGAACTGATATACTTCTTTAGTTGAAACGGGACAAAAAAAATTTACGGTTCTTAGTCCTTAAAATGCGAGCTCCATCACCAGAAGTCCTCATGTTGCTTCTGAGAGCGAAGTTATTATAGAACCGATAAAGAAATTAGCTATTTAATTTTCAAAAATTACTAGTTTTTCTTAGAATTTTAATTTAGTCATGATAGCCTTGGGGTTATGGTCACGAAATCGTAGCCGGCGTGTCACGAGTTCGAGTTCTGGTGCCGCTAAAGACCCACCGTGTAGAGGCAGCTGATGTACGTTAAATCTATCGTTGATCGAAGCCCTCCCGTTAGTCTGGTGTTGTAGTATACAGAGTTTCCCTGCTCAGGTGCTGTCCTCCTCACCTGACCCAGACCAGTAGTTTTCGTGTTTCATTATAGTGACTTTTCTGTTTTATATAATTTGTTTATATGATTAAATTTTAATTTTCAAGGAAAATATTGGGATATGATAAACGAGTGAGTGAGTGAATATTAACGTCACACTGTTCAGCTACACGAGGGCTTTGAGCCACGGTCAAGTGACGAGGACAACGCCTAGCTGGCACTCCCCTCTCCTAACTACCACACCGCACCTATGGGGAGAACGTTTGAGCTCTCGATAAATTTGACGTGTATTGTTCTCCTACATGGTGGGTCATAAGTGGTACTGGGCTCGAACTCGTGACATGCCTGGCATCATCCGATATCATGACTACTGGGTTACCGCATCCCCGATATGATAAACAAGCTTATCCAGCTCATTTCCCAGGACATGTGTGGCCGCGGTAGCCCAGTGGTCAAGGAATCGGCTCGTGGATGTGTTGTCACGAGTACCAATAAAGACCCGCCGTGTAGGGGGCGATACACGTTAAATCTGTCGAGAGCTGAAGCATCCTCCCGTTGGTGTGGTTTGGTAGTTGGGAGAGGGGGTGACAGCTCAGGTGTCCTCGTCACTTGACCATGATTCAAAATTACGAGGCCCTTTGCCAAAAGCCGTATAGTAGCTGAACAATGCGACGTTAATATTCACTCACTCACTCATTTCCAGGATATGCACCGAAGCCCATGATATTATATTTTCAATATAAGAATAATACTTTCTTATTATAGTGTTTTCCAAAAAATTTATTTTTACGCATATTTCTCTTATAAATCCAATTAATTTACGTTGTAAAATAAAGTGAAGTATTTGATTTTTTTATTACAAAAAAATCATCTCGTGCAATAAAAGCAAATAATATGTAAAGAAATGAGTACAATACAAAAATATCGTACAAGTATGCAAGAAAATAGTTTTAAATAAGTCTGAAGATAAAAAAAAAGTCGTTTAGATCGATTTTGTAATTTTTTCACCTTTAGTCAAATTCCTGCTTAAAAGAGACTCGATAATGCGCCTTATCAGCATCCACCGGGAACTTTTCCATCTGTTTTAAAATAGAGAATTTAAGACGAATTTGATTTCAAATGCGATTCATTTGTCATGTAGATACTTTTTATCAACCTTTAGTAGTCTTATAGAACCTCGTGTACCAGCCCGGCTAGCTCAGTCGGTAGAGCACGAGACTCTTAATCTCGGGGTCGTGGGTTCGAGCCCCACGTTGGGCGGATAGTTTTTGTTGATTTTTTTGGACAATTTAAAGCTGCAATAAATTGGGCAATGACTCGATTTAACTTGCATCATGCTCTTATGCAACATGAGGGTTGTTGGCCTTGGACTTCGTAATTTTGAACCACAGTCACCACAGACACCTGAATTGAGTCTCCCCCTAACTTTCTATAAACTTTCCCACCACGCTGATGTCAGGATTTTTAGCCTCAGCTGATTATAAACGTACATCGGCCCTTCGAAATGAATGTCTGCAATGGACTCTTAATTGACATCTGATTAACATCAGTTTTCATTATAGGGTTTGAAAGTAATTCAATGACGTTTTTCACATAAAAAATGGCTTTTACACTTTCATTAATGATTAAGAATTATCTTAGTTCTTACTTATTTGGATAACATTCCAAAGAAAAGTGTAAGAGAAATATATTGTCTTACTCTGTAAAGATTGGAGAGCAAAAAATAAATAAATAAATAATAAGTAATAAATAAAATAAAATAAATAGAATATTACCCTATTTGAAATTTCGATTAATAATTGCTTTCTCAAACTATTGAGTGGTCGGTCTAGCGGTTATGGTTACGGACTCGTGATCGGAATATCATGAATTCGTGCCATAGTGCCACTATAGGAGAACTATGATGTCCTCACGTTGGTGGGGATGCGAAAGTTTGGAGAGTGAAGATGCCAGTTCAGGTGCCCTCATCGTATCTTGAGCACGCGAGGCCAAATTACGAGATCAAACGCCAGTTTATTCTGCTGTTGTTGTTATTGTTACTAATGACACATGATCGGCAAATGCCAGATCGATCCCCAAAAATTCATCATGGTTAAAGTCTAAGTTGTACGCTTTTTCGTTAACCGTACCTTTGAGCACCATATAGGTAATTTGGCCCGTTTCCAACCCAGTTTGGGGGAGAACACCCTTGGGGTGGTCAGGGACCTTCCACCTCTCTTCTCCTAAAACCAAACGTACGAGAGGACTTGCGGCTAGACGACTATGCCGGGAAGGCACTATACATTTACAAACATCCATGTCTTCTCTGGGATTTAGACAGTTCGAGCCGAGTACCACTAAAGACCCGCCGAGTAGGGCAGTGATGCATCTGTCGAGAGCTGAAACGTCCTCCCGTTGGAGTGGTGTGGTGTGGTAGTTAGGAGAGTGGGTGCCAGCTCAGGTGTCGTCCACGTCACTTGACCATGGTTCAAAATTACGTGGTCCGTCGCCAGAAGCCCTCGTGTAGCTGAACAATGCGACCTTAATATTCACTCAACTCAACCGGGATTTGGACCCAGGAACTATGGCTAAACAGTCAGCGTTGCTAACAACTATACCGGATGGACGACTCCGGATTGGACAATTACTCTAGTGTTGTTTTATTATGAGACGTTAGAGAACATACGAGCCACACGAGGGCTTTTGGCAACGGACCACGAAATTTTGAACCATGGTCAAGTTACGTGGACGACACCTGAGCTGGCACCCCACCCCACCCTCTTTTCTAACTACCACGCCACACTAACGAGAGGACGTTTTAACTCTCGACATATTTAACATGCATCGCTCCCTTACACTGTAAAGAACATACAAGCATTTACTCAAAATATCATTTGGTACATACATATTTATATATTTTTGTTTATAAAACCGTTATTAACTATATTTGTTCTATAAAAATCGCGTTTGCCAATTTATAATTAAAGTTGTTGTAACCGTGTAATTTGAAAAACAAATATATAATAGAATAAAACTATGATGGAATTTATTAAGCGACATGAGGCTATTTTTAGTTTTTTGTTTATCGTTCTTCACAACTTATAACAAATCTCCAGGCGAGTGAAAACAAGAAAAATAAAGTGTTATCTTTTTCTTCACAACTGATCTGGCGCTGGAATCTTTTGATAAGATTACACTTACTGAGAAATAAAATAAAAAGAATGTGAAGTGTTATATTTTAGCACGTTCACAAAATCGAGATGAGACAATTTCGCGCCCAACGCATTCACAATGATTTTCTTGAGTCGGAGATTTACGTATTTCTCGCATCCTATTGGAAATTGCCTGAGAACACGAGAGCTATTTCTGAAGCCCATGGGGAAACGATAAATCTGTGTACTTCCAGTTCAGAAAATTCTTTTTTTTCTATCCTTTCCACACTTTTTGTTATTTGTTTAAATTGAAACATTCTATCATTTATTTCTTCCTACAGCTTTTGAAAATGCTTCAATTGGAAAAAAAGTTTATCGAAAAAAATAATAATAGTCCAATGTTATTAAAAAAGGATTTGTCAAAGTTTAACTGCCAATCGGTAGAGCCCAAAAATCAGTTTACATTCCAAAACTGGCTATTTATTTATTTTTTATTATCTTGATTCAGTCGTAGCTTCTTATTTCTGTGATTAAGTTTTTTTTTGTCACGTTCCTTCAATTATTTAAAAGTGGATTTGGTTGAGTTAGATGGTTATTTATTTTTTTATTTCTTTGTCAGTCAATTATTGCTCCAAAATTGAGGCATTAAATTTCAGTTGAATCAAGTTATATTTACATTGTAAATGAAGAATCTCTTTCGATTTGTGTTACAGGGCATTTAGTTCAGTGCTTGACACCCTTGTAATTTAAATATATTAATGTAGCTTTTAGCCTTAACTTTTCAGAAAGACATTTCTATCCAGTAGTAAATTCAAATATTAATTCAGCAAAAAATAATATATATACTCTTGTGTACCGTTCTTAAAACGCAGAAAAGAGCCTCACAATTGACATACATGTTTATTTGGGGGGAATCACAATTTGTTCTGGACCTTTAATAATTGCAGTAAATTCTCTTCTTACAGGAAATAATTAACACATACGTTCGAAGCAATAATAGCACCGATTTAAAAGTCCCTCAAATATCCAAAACAGAAATTAAGTTTGCAATCATAATTTTACATAAATCAAATGAAACGCAGAGTCACTGTCAAATGTTTGACTTCCCCGTTGCTTTCCTGTATCGTCTTTAAATAGAGTGGATATTATCTTCTAAAAGCTTTTAAAATTTCCTCATCAACTAATTATCTGTGTGGTACTATCTAAATATTAGGACCATGTGTCTTTTTAACCAATGTCGAGGCCTTGTTGATATTTGGCGACTACGTTTATCACCAAAGTCACTCCTCTCCAATATTATTAAAAATTTCTCTCTCTTGCCTTAAAAACCATGTTTTCAGCCACAATACCTTTGAAGTCTTCCGAAAACTTGTTAAAACTACGCCTGGTGATGTGACAGACGTTAACAAGGTCAGAGACTCGTTATTAACTTGCTACCTCTTGCTTAGTGGCTCTGAAATGTTTATAAATTTTTAAACAAATTAGTGAATAAAATAGAGGAATGAAGGGATGTTAGGTCTGTGTTCAAGAAAGATTTTTGCTTAGCTTTAAGAAGGTGGAACTGATATTCAAACACAGAAATACAGTTGAACCCGATGTAACGAACCCTATTCAATGAATTTCGGGATCTAACGGATTTTTGCAAACAAAAGGGAGGCAAAATCCCCTTTTTGACAAATAATAAACCCCGAATTAACGAATTATTTAAACAGTTGAATTTTTTTTTACTAGTATGTATTAGAAGCATTTGGATTTTTTTTTCAAATAATATTCGTTTTGTCCGGAAGAGAAAAAAGGATTTTTTTTGGAAATAGCAAATTTCGATGGGAAAGGGTGCAGGCCATTATTAGACTTTAACCCTTTATCTACCAACGGTACTTATAAGTACCACTCCCATTAAAATTACATAGAATGACCATTTTCTGAATACTCTGATGATACTTAGCAGGAATATTCTTTTAAATCCACTCTTACAAGATATATGGCAGCACGGGTTATATGATGAGTATTTTAGCGGGGAAGGCGAATAGTTTTACAGCAAAAATTGCGTTTTCAGCGGATTGCGAAGATTGTCATTTTTGTTCCGAAAAAATAGTTAATATCAAAAGGTGTCTTAGTTTTTTATATGTTAATGAAGACCTAAGAAAACGATTTGACAATTAATTTTAAGTGAGCAGTGAATAAAATTAATTTTAGAGTTGAATATCTTTTATTAATTAATTAGATCTAGTGGATTAAATTATGTATATCTCTTAATTTTCAATGTAGTGATTTAAAAAAGTATTGCATGGAAAAACTGCAGTAAATCATAATGCAGTAGATAAAGGGTTAAATGTGTGGATGAGTCATGAGTGCATCCAATCGTGTGAGTATTGAATAGGACATGAGAAACTACATTCTTATCTTATCCCACTCCACAAAGCAAGGAATATTTTAAGATTTTAACGACTCTGTTGCATTTGATGAGGAACTAACTATCTGAGCAACCGAAGCTTAGGGAATTGTTGATTTGTCGGAGCCAATCAGTAGCGCTCACAGGAATTCTTCAAGATGCGGCGGAGGAGGTCCAGGGTCGAAATTCCACTATCCTTGTATCATGCTCCTTTTGATTTTGTCGATTTTCGGGAACAAAAAACAGTAAAAAACTAATTATTGAACAAATAATTGGCATTAATTAATAAAATGTATCATTAATAACAAATACTTAATTAAATTTTATGTATTATATACTTAGAATTATATTCAATCGGAAAAAAGGCCTTTGGGGGAGGGGGTCCGGACCCCTAGTGCTTCCCCCTTGGGGGCATCACTGGAGCCAATGAATAGCAATTCTAAAGTAGAAATCGATAATGCAACGCTTTTCAAAACTTTTACTTTTCCTAATGCTTTACATTTTATGGAAACATACCTCATGCAGCAGGATGTAAATGACGTAGTATTTCCTCCTCTGCATAGAGTCGGGGGAAAAACTCTTTCGAGTCAGCAATTAAAAAATTGTGAAACATCTATTAATCAGTATTTTAAAATTTTCAAAAAAATGTTTATAATAATTTCTTAATAGTAATTTTAGTTATTGAATAAAAAGCGTGTAGCTTCTAACTATGGATATATTTCGTGTAATTATTTATATAATTTCTACTCAAAAGGTAAGGGCAAAAAATTTGTATTTTGTTCGGACCCAAATCCGACGAATAAACCCAATTTAACGAACAAAATGCTCGGTCCCGATGAATTCATTATATCGGGGTTCAGCCAGGGGCGTAGCAACCACCGTATCAGCCTTATCAATGATACGGGGCCCCCTCATATATAAGCGAAAAATTATAAAATATTAAATGGGACCCCGAAAAGAGCTCCCAAAGAATTTTTGATACAGGGCCCGCCTAGCTACGCCAGTGGGTTCAGCTGTATATAACTCTTCTTTAAATGTATTTATTCTATGTTACACTTGACTACAGGAGGACTTTATGTGATTAATCATAAATGAAATTTTAATAAACCTCTCGTATATAAATTAGTTTCACATATAAAAATTAAGGTATCTGAACACGTTGAAAATGACCGAATTTGGTCAAGCCAGATATTTTTGTTATTTTATTGAATCGAACTATTTTTTGGCTTTACGAAACATACTTTGTTTTATTTCTACGCTGCCTAGAGATCAAGTTACAATCAGTTTTATAAAGTTAGAAAAACTGGAAGTGGATCTTTGATCTTCCAGAAATCTTCATTTAAATTGCTCAAAATCTATCATGTCGAGTCTGATAACTCAAAATATTACGAATGTATTTCTCTAAAACTTTTGAACTTTATATTTATGTTATTTTCCAGAGAATTTACTACGGCCGCGGTAGCCGAGTGGTATAGGTATCGGACTGTGACTTGCTTTGTCACGGGTTCAAGCCCAGTACCACTAAAGACCCACCGTGTAGGGCAGCGATGCACGTTAAATCTGTCGAGAGCTGAAACGTCCTCCCGTTGGTGTGGTGTGGTAGTTAGGAGAGGGGGTGCCAGCTCAGGTGTCGTCCACGTGACTTGACCATGGTTCAAAATTACGTGGTCCGTCGCCAAAAGCCCTCGTGTAGCTGAACAGCGCGACGTTAATATTCAATCAATCAATCAACCAGAGAATTTACTAAAATAATTCTTATTGTATGAATACTTTTTGAGTTATGGCTTGTTATTTAAATAATGGTCACATATAGAATGTAACATTTCATATAATGTTTACTTAATCAGAGAGAGCAAATTTTAATAAAACATTAAAGTTTTAGTACATTTTCTAGATAAACGCATCTCATTTGTTTTAGTAATACTCTTACTAATACATGTTTATTACATTTTCTCTAACTGCTTTGAAGTTTTTCAAAAACATTGCTAAAATTTCACTTATAATTCTGATTTTTGTACAATTCAGGTAATTTATTTTAAATATTGTGTTATAGTTAAATAGTAGGTCATGGTAGGTTCTTGGTCGTGGACCCTAAAAAAGCATTTATAATGTTTAAATATGTTATTTTGTTAAAAAGTACTCCGAACGTGTTCGGATACCTTAACTACCATTAGGTTAATAAAAAAATTTGAGATGAGACACGTTTATAACAGCAAAGAGTGGGCTTTATCTCGATTGAGCTTATACGATACATTACAAAAGTTTTAGTTCAATAGATTTTATTTGTTTTAAATTTTGTTAGCATTCACTAATTTAAAAATACTGCCATTTTTTTTTTTCTGTAAAGAACGTTAGTGAAATTTATTAATAGATTATGAAGAAAAATTCGGTATACAAAACAAATAACGTCAAATAAATTGGGGGATGGTATTATTTAATGCTTTGAAAAATTTCCACAAGGACGGGTTTTTCCCCCTAAAAGAAAAAAAATGATTGCTATTTCTATTCGATAAGCTTTTACGTCTTATCCGAGATAAGCCGCTTAAAGATGTGGGTTTGGGAAATTATTCGCTTGAAAATTTAGAGAACTGAAATTTTTTAAAAAGTAATTGAAGAGCGATTTGCAGCTCGGTTAGCTTACTCACACACAAGTCGGTAGAGTACGAGACTCATAATCTCGTGGTCGTGGGTTCGATTCCCACGTTGGGCGGATTATTTTATATTGACAAATACAATTTTTTTAGATTAATATTTTTCATTCCTTCATTTTTTATTTAATTTTCAAGGAATTCAAGTTATTATTTTATTTTAATTTCATTATTTTTTTAATTTTATTCATTTATTTTATGATTAAATATTTTAAATAAGTATTACTACTTGAAAAAATTATATATGCTTTTAATGGCTTACTTCATTTATGTAGACGTATTACTCAATAAATATCAGAATAAATATTCAACCAATTTATTTAGTCTTTGAATAATCAATATAAATAAAATATTAGATGTGGTTTAACGTAAACTAACTCATAACTGGTTTAAAGATTTATAATTATTAAATAAATAATATTTATCACCCCTTGTTGAAAAACATTTTAATTTTTACACAAATTTTAGCAAAATTTACAATATTATGTATGATAGCATAGATCAAAATGCGTTCTAAATAATGAATTTTAATTTCATTGATATACTTCTTAATCCATCTGAAGTTTCACAAACCACAGGATAAAAAATATTTTAAGAAATAAGTATTTTATAAGAGAAAGAGAGTATTTAAATTTGACGTTAACGATTTTTTTTCAAAATTGATTTATGCTCTAGGCTAAAAATAACTGTAAAATGTAACTATTATATCAAAACCTGCGTTTAGTTACACTCTAAAGGGTTTATTACACATAAATGTTAAAAATTTCATTGAACTATTTTGGATTGTTTTTGAGATATTCCATTTTTTGCACACAAAATATGTAGCAATTTCATTCTTTAAAAACCATTTTTAAAATATTTATTAATTAGATAAAGGAAATATTAGGAAAACAACTTCACATTCTTCAGTTTTATGTTATTCTTTTTTCTTTCTCAATACTCATATTTGTCGTCCCTCCAGTATAGTGGTTATTGAAGCTGACTGCGGTACCGTAAGGTGTGGGTTCGATTCCCGGTTAAAACATGGATGTTTGGTTGGAATATTTCTCTTCTTTGTGATGTGTGCTTCCCGCTTACTTCTATGTAAGCCCTCGTGTGATACTTTGTGGTACACACGGAGTTATAAATGCTCTCAATAAAAAAAATACTTTGTTTTTTTTTCTTTTTTTCCTAATGGTTTTAGCACCTAACACCTAAAAACCCCCTTTTCCAATCTAGACGGATACTTAAAATACTAAATTCATTCCTGGTTAAAAGTTGGAACAAATGGTTACAGAATAAACAACCCACAAACATTGCACTGTACACATAATATTGCAAACATGAAAAAAATTTATTTCATTTTTTAGTTTTATTTTCGTTTAACGTGAAGGAAATTGTTTCATTTTTAAACTGTATCGAAATGAAAGTAGAAAAATATATGCAGCTAACATATTTTTCTCTTGAACATTTGTAAACACGCGGGGAAAAAGTAACAAATATTCATTGACAAGACTGCGCATGTAAACAAATAAATATAGATCGTGACTGTGAAATTGCATTTTCTGCGTTTGTGAACATTCGAAACCAGTACGCTTTATTTTGATCATATTTTAGATGCCCCATTGTTATTAGATATTCACCTAAGGTCGTATTAGAACCAAAAATGTCCAAGAGCATTCAAAACTTGTTCTATAACGTCTACCTGGAAATAATATCGGTACTCATGGTTTTATTTATTTGTCTTTCCATTTCTGTGAAACATTTCTTATATTTACATTCCTCCGTTTCTAAAACACTTCAAGTTTAAAATATTTGGCATGAAGAAAATGAGAATAGAATTTATTGTTATATAGTTCGCTATTTTGAATTTATATTTTGGGAAGTATTTCTCTTACTGAAATTGGAACTGTTCCCAACCTTCCAAATTAGAATTTGTTGTTTCTGCATTTTGAATTGACTAAAATGGTACTTCGTTATTACTTTTTCAAATATTAATACGGTTTTTATTCACCATTCTTAAATAAGTCAAGATTTTTAAAGCATTCGAATTTATTTAAATAAAATCCAACAGAATGCTTGATGATCTTATTTTTATAAATTTGAACCTCAAACAAAAATTCATTATTTTATAATTTTAATTCACTGCGTGATTATGGTGACTGTTTGGGATCATGATTTTGAAAAAGTGTACAATATTAAGTAATGTTTTTGAAATTTAGTGTCAGGTTAATTAGAATATTCTTAGAACAATTTTATATGTATATTATAACAAGAACAATATTATTTAAATGAAATTTTTCGACAAAAAATTAAGAATGAATGACACAGTTTCAAAACATTTTTCTTTCATGAGAGATGCTTCTATAATAATACTCTGTCTATATAATAAGACTCCTGAATAAAACCCGATCTGTAGTATATTTAAATTTGGATGTGAATTTATTCTTAATTTATTGCATCATTAGAGAAATTTTAACAAATGCCACACTTAATTATGTCAATAAATTGTAACTCAAAAATACGATTTTTTTCAAAAACTTTAGTTCAGTTCTAGCTATACACAGGCAAAATGTTGTTATCGAAGTAAAACTTCTTTACGCACGCTTGACTTGGGGAGTAAGCTGGTGAATGCGTGACAAGAGCGTTACGAAAAGTGTGATTGGGCCCGGCAAACATAGGTTGATATAAGTTGATGAAAATAGAAATTTCAGTCAATAGTTGGTTTGCCAGTTTGCTAGCGTCACGCGAACGATGATTTTTTGATTATTTCGTAATTTCATTTCGTTCTTGAACAATTTTATAAATTAAAATTTTGTTCAATACATTAAATATTCTACGTTTAAATTGAATAAAATTATAAATTCATTTTAAAGTTCATATTTTGGGAACTAGTAACTCCGAACATGGACATTTTATTACGATATATTCGTGAAACTGATATTGGTCAATTATCAATTGATGATGTATTTGCTGCTCACTGTGTTTTGGACGATGAAACAAACATCATAATGGTAGTTGTTTACGTTTCGCCCAATAATACAGTTAATAATATTATAAAATTTTATGTAAAGGACTTATGATTTACGGTAGAGTATAGACTCTGAAGAATTAGGAGAAAATTATGAAAATTATCATAAGTTGCGACTCATTTTAGCAAGAAATTTCAATGTTAATTTCACGTCCGGAGATGGACAACTCTTGGTACACTTTCTACAAGATAAATTAGAACTACAAATGAATAAAGTGAATAATAACCGAAATGATCTTACCACAAGACATGGAACAACAATAGATGCAGTTTTATCTTGAAATCTTTCTAATTTTCAATCGAAAACATATGTATCTTTTTCTCATACCATAAGCCTATTGTTGCGGTCTTACAATCAACCACAGTAATTACTGATGTATCCGACAATGAAAATAATGAATAAGAATAAAAAATCTATTAAAAATATTAATTTATCGAAGAAAACCCATAATAAATTTAAATATTTGTAGAAATATATATATATATATATATATATATATATATATATATATATATATATATATATATATATATATGTATATATATATATGTCAGGCCCCAGGCCTGCTGGTAAAATGAGGAGGGCATCATCTCAATAAGAATGTCTTTATTTCGCTTCAATCACATAAAATCCAACATGGCGGCCATTTGGTGCGCAACCGGGGAGAATAATAAACAACAATTCTGCGAGGAGTCACCAGCTAAGCCTTTTCGAATATGCGTTCTCCTTCGGCAACGAAGCTGGACATCATTGGGAAACTGGAACGCGAAGCGTTCCTCCGTTCCATACTGGTGTATTTGGGCTCTGACGTTGATGGGCCTTGATTAAATTCTGCTTGGGTGAAAATACTGGGCATATGGCTCGCGAAATTAAATTCTCCTCGCTCGCTTTACCTATAAATAGGCTTATTTACCCACAAATCTTTACGCGATGGTAAAGAGTTCGCTCTATTTTCATTTATTACTTACCTAATTTTGAACCTGACATATATATATATATAAACATACACACACACACACACACACACATATATATATATATATATATATATATATATATATATATATATATATATATATATATAAAGAAATATGTATTATACATCAAAAATAAGAAATAATAGATAAAGAACATAACAAGAAATAGCATAATAAAAATATAAAACCTGAACATGAAGAACAAAATTATAGAGAAATAAAAAAGAAACTACAAAAAAGAACCTAGCGAGTCAGAAAGCAATTTCGGACTTAGGACCGAATAAGTGGGGTTAAACTAGTTTGAAGGCGCCAACCTTCCCCCTTTGCAACTCGGTAGGAAAACCAAATAAAATAAAATAAACAAAACTTCAGAGTTTGGATAACTCAGAGTATGAAAAAACCACTCATTACTATTATGTAACAAACTCTCCCAAACTCTTAATGCAGAAAAATCACAAAACATTCTCCTTTTATGAAAAATAATTCTATAAAAATTATTCTATAGAATTATTTTTAATAAAAGGAGAATGTTTTGGATATACTTAATTTTTGATTCTTTTCTTGCCAAAAAATTGCTTTTAAGTCACAGTTTTTGAAGCTGTGCGACACCCCCTCCCCTCCCTTAACTGTATGAAGTGATAACTGTATGAAGGGGATAGAGTATACTGAAAAGTTGAAAACATTACATTTTTTAAAAAAATATTAATATACCGAAAGGAAGAAGGAATAAATAAAAGCAAATATTCTGAAATAAGAAAATCCTTCGGAAACATTGTCAAGGTCCTTTTTATGCATTCCAAAGCCTTCGGAAACGTTTTTTGGTAGCAGTGCACAGAAAAAGATTATACTTCAGAATGATGTATACATACGTCTGGAGCAATTAACGCTTTTGCTGAGTGATACGTCTACATACGCCGGTAGCAGGTAAGAGATTTAATTCGTTTTGTAGCCTTAGCGTCAAAGCATAGTATTATTGAATTCAATACATTGCTTTTGTGTGGAAGTAGGGCGCAAACAAAAATTATGATGGAATATTGGGTAGCAAATATTGAAAGTTTGAGAAGCACTGTTTTAAGTAACTTTTTGGAATAATACTGTTGCGTAGATCGGAGTTTCGGGACTTAACGCTAAAGAATAGAACAGTTCTTCAAAAGAGATTCAATACTTTTCCGAAAGCTATCCTGAAATACAGGGTACAGCAATAAAATTCTCATACTGAGGTTTCAAAAGGTTTCTTCTATACTTTCTTCAGCATTCCCACACAACTATCAGTGTCTAAAAGTATACGTACGTTATGTTAAAGGTAATCCGCAAGCAACCACTTGGGCGTAGCAAGTGAACATTTTAATGGCTGAAGTAATACTGACTCTGTTTCAGGAAGCGACCGCTATTTATAGTCTGCGCGGCTACCTTTCAGTACTTTCTCGGAAAATTTTCTTACGTCATTGGTTACGACATCATAGACTTTTCCGGTAATTTTGAGAGCCACCCTGATGGTCACCAAGCCTCCAAAACACATTCCAACTTTGCTCTATTACCAATATTTCTCCAAGTTTCCATTGAAGTGTCATTATAATGTAGGAGAAGGCGTTGCTTGCAAATATTACAGTTTTTAATCATAAAATAAAGGCAACAGAAAGGAATATTGTTAAAAAAATAGATATAAATTCTTTACACTATTTTAAGATAAAATTAAGATTAAAATCACGCACAATTTGTAACAATATTCATAAAACAATATTATAGATATATTTTGATTCAACTGACACTAAATATCAAAAAATTAGCCTTTTATAGACTTTCGCTAACGTCTTTAATAAGACATGAAAAAAAAATCGCAGGTTTGAATTCGAAAAAAGAATGACAGCTGTGTTAATATGTAACGTTTTAAGAAAGCTGCTGCATTCAATATAGAAAATGATAGAAAGAAAATAATAACATGTAAAAGAATAATAATATTATCATTGAAAGAATAATAACCTAAAAGATTAATAATATCAGCCCCAGTGGTATTTATATAGATAATTAACCCTTTTGAATATTGTTGAGGCTGCTTAAAGCGATTTTAATGTCTCGTAACATTAACCAGATGGTGTTAATTTGTTAGTGTAATCTTTTTTTTCCCACTAAAATAAGGTCTGCGTCTATTTATGCCAACAACTGTCGCATTATTTAACAAATAAGCATAACGAGATTTAATTATTTTCTTGTTTAAAATCATGATAATGCCTGTTCATTAACAGAGGCATCTAATGTGAAACAAGTGCTCATTTTGAATTACATTAAGTAAATGAGAAATTTAATCAGTTTCTATTAAAATGGGACTTTTGTCCGGAGGATTAAAGTTTATTTTCTTATTTTTTTCTGCAAAGTTTCACTGATTTGGGAAAATATCCGTATGATTTTTTATAAGTAAAAGAAATATTTAAGGCTGTATTTTCGCCATATGCACAAGAGCATGAACTTAACGCGGAATACATTTTCGACCAGAAAAAGTGCCTCAATGCTTTTAGAAATTTGTGACATTGTAACTTATGCATTTGTTTATAATATAGGGTTGTTAAATTTTCAGAAATAATTCGATTTTCTTAGCATGTAAAGGGATACCACATTTTGCATTACGATGTAAAAGAAAAAAATGCGAAACACATTTCATAAAAGAAAAAAATGTGTCAATTCGGATAAAAATGAGTAATATGATAAAATAAGTGATTTTCTACAGAATTTTGATGCCAGAATAGAATATTAATGTTTGAGTAATATTATATCTGAAAAAATATTCGGAATTTGAGTCCTATTTTTTAACATTAGCCGAAAGCAGACTTAGGATGGAGTGTAAGGCAGGTTAGTTGAATTGGTAAGGGGTAGGTCCTTAATCTCGGTGCCAAGGGTTCCCACAGGATGTTTCATTTTCTTTTAACTCTTTAATGCGCTGAATTTTTGATTAAAAAAATGCACAAAAAGGACATAATTTTAAATAATCTAGATAAACATTACAACTATAATTATTGGACAAAAGTTGGTACATATTAATAATATTAAACACTTTTTCAAATAAAGGGTGTCAAAGTTTTAAAAAATAGGCGTGGACATATTTTGTACCACCACGTTTAAAATAACATGTTAGTTCTGGAAACATGATTTTTTCTTCCCAAGGCACAATGGAATTTTGCAGACACCACACAACCATTTTGTATTAATTTAGATTGCTTTTGTGAGGCAAGCAGCACATCGTCTTCTCTTGGATTTTTCTGGCTAGTAAACAGAACATTCCAGGCGTTATTACGAACTCTTCAAATTCACATGTAACCCGTTCTCAGGACGGGTAACTTCAGTTAGTTACTAATAGTTGGAAAACAAGTAAATACACTTCATCATCTTGTACTGTTAGTCATCATATGTATTAAAATATTTTTAGTTTTCTCTAATCCATTGTTGTAAGCTTCATTTTTAAAATTTGAAATATTCTATTCTATACATTATTTCTTTTTACCTAGTTTTTATTTAGTCATCCTAGTTGAGACTTAGTCAGTCCTATTTTTTTGTTTTAGTTTTTATTTTAATCTGTATAATAAGTTTTTTTAATATGTATGCATAATAAGGCTGCGTTTATTTTTCCTGAATGCGAGCTATAGCTAGCTCATTTAGGACATTTATATAATTTTGTGTTTATGTACTATTATATATAAAGCATTATTGTAAATAGGGGGCGGTAGGCCTAAATGCGGTGGGATTCCGACAGTAAAATTAACGTCGATAATACTCACGAGAGAGAAATAAAACCTTAATCCATAACAAACAAATATTTATTATGATTAACATAGGTAAACAACAATAACAAATTAATAATGAATTTAAAGGTAAGTAGTATTAGACAAAGAGAGAGGCACTTTAAGCAGTGAAACACATTTTACGACGGGACGACTGGGAGAGTACGTCCGCTCGGTATGAGGAAACTCGTAGAAATGATGAGTTGTAGGGGGCGCGATCAGCGTTAATAGCGGGGGTGTACAAGGTACAAACAATTATCATTATTTAAAAAATGTAACTTTTATATACAACAAATTATCTGGCACAATACACATGTCCACTATTGCGAAAAAATAAGTGAAATGCATTTTGTAAGGAAAATAGCCTACAATATCGTGATGGTACATTTTTTGGACTCTCCTATTTTCATACTGGCGATGCACATGTGAGGTACTAATTATTGCAATTTTAGCTTATTCGGTTACACAATAAACGAATGAGAATTAGTAGTACAACATATGTATCACTAACCATGAAAGAGATAAGAGAGAAAATAGGATTTGAAAAAAAAGTCAGCTTTATTGTCAGCGTTACGCTTTATTGAAATAAATACGGGTGGTTTTTGTTGAAATTTCTTTACTCTGATATCACAAAATATGAATAAATCCACTTCTAAATTATATATTTCGAATTTTTTTAGTTCAACTGCGATATAAAAGTCCTGACTATATATATAGCCAAAAAAATTACTATACGCGCTATTGCTATACCTCTGCTTAGAAAATATATCATTCTTTCTTCATTATCTTGCCAAAAAATTGCTTTACATTTTTTTTCTTGCAATAGTCATTTGAGGAGGGGCCATTGCATGTTAAATCTGTCGAGGATCAATATTATCTAGTTAATGTGGTATAGAAGCTCAGAGAGGGAAGAGCTAGCTCGGGTGTCGACCTCGTCACTTGATCCAGGTTCAAAATTACAAGGTTCATTGCCAATAGTCCTAATGCTGCTTTTGAGTACAACGTTAATAAACGCTCACTCACTCGATTTATAGTTAATTGAAAGTTTCTGAAACTTTGGTGTGTGCCCCCTAGTGGGCGTGATAACCCTACGAGGGGTCGAGGATATAGAAAAGTTGAAAATAAAAGATTTAAAATAATTATCAAACTGTACTAAAAGGAAGCAAAACAAAATACAGTCTGACATAATAAAAAAATACATATTTACACTTATATGAGATACTTATAAGTGTATCAGTACGGCAAAAATATTTGATAATTTATTTATCAATTATATTAAAAACAAATTTAGTGAATAGTGACTTCCATGGGCTTATCATGTACAAAGTTATATACAAAATATAATTCGTATCTTAATAATTCGTGCTGTCAATAATTAAAGTCACATTGTAGATTTAGTGTCAAAGTACATTATTATTGCATTTAATACATAGTTATTGTTTGAGTGGGGGGATGTTGAAAAATATGACTGAAAATTGGGTTTATTCAGTGCTCCTCAAACTTTCACTATTGGTGACCCAACTTTGAATCATAATTTTATTGCCTTCCCCCCCCTTATACAATAATGATGCGCTTTGGCGCTAAAGCTAAAATACGATCTTAATTATAAACCGTACAGATTAACAAGATAAGTATTAAATTTTGTATTTGTTACTTTTAAGTAATATATATTTTAAGCAAATTACTTTTAAGTAATATGATAATTATCACGTTATTATTTTTTTCTCCATTATTTTTTTAACAGATTGCAAAATGATATTTATTTAAAGATTTATTTCCTCCATCATCCTTTTCTAAAAGCTTAAATGTCATTAGAAAGTCGGCGTGAGTCTGAGTAACCTATCCGACGTCTGCACAAAAAGTGTAAAATAAATAAACAAATAAAAATGCTGTACTTCGTATAACTTCAGTCAGTCTTGGTTGAGTCGATACTTCTATAGCTATCGAATCTATCTTGAATGTATGTTTTATAACTTACGCGTTAGCTGTAATCCACGGTATTAAGTATTTACGGCAGTAGATTAAAACAAAACCATGGATAAATTTTTAAGTCGTATACAAACATTCGTTGATAATAAAGTTCACAGACGAGCATAGTTCTTAAAATTAAACCAAGGAAATATTCTCAAGAATACTTAAATTTTGGATTTACGATTACTGAAGTAAATGGAGAAGAGAAGCCTGTGTGTGTTATTTGTTTAAAAATATATTGACAGCAGACAGTTTGAAACCTAATAAACTTAAAAGGCATTTAGAAACGTTTCATAGAGTACATTAACATACCTCAAGAGTTATTTGTATTAAAGTAAATTATATGAAAAACAAAAAAGATTTAATAAAAACTCTGCCAGTGATTGAAAAAGCTTTACAACTTCTTATAAAGTATCATACAAAAGAGCCAGTTGTAAAAAGCCTCACACTATTGGCGAATAGCTTATTTTGCCTGCAACGAATGAGATTGTAGAAACCATGTTTGGAGATAATTTCCCCAAAAATTGCAGTTCATACCTGTAGAAAATGATACTGTTGCCCGTCAAATTAATGATATAGCTGAAGATGTAGAGCAGCAGCTTTTGGGAAAGTTGCATTATAAATTGTTTTCAATTTGGCTTGATAAGGAAACAGATAGCTATGAAGATGCTCATTAAATTGCGTATGTTTGATTTTGGGAAGGTATGTCAGTAGTAGAGAAGAAATACTTTTTGGTAAACCAATAAAACTCAAAGCAACAGCACTAGTATTATTTGCTATTTTAAATGATTTTATAAACGAGGTAAACACATAAAGTGGAAAAATTATGTCGAAATATGCACTGATCGTGCTCCTGCAGTGTCTTGAAGATTTCAATGTATATAAGCGCTTGTTCAACAAAATTCTCCACTGTGCATCTGGACACCTTGCATGATCCACCGAGAAGTTCTGGCTTCCAAATAAATGAGTCTGGGTCTGAGTATTGGGCCTATCGATAGTTGTGACTGTAGTAAACTACATAAAAATGAGATTCCTAAAATGAAGAATCTTCTCTGGACTTTGCAAAGACATGGGTGCAGTACATTCATAGTTGCTATTTTATTGCGAGGCAAGATGGTTATCACGTGAGAACTTTTTGCAATGTGTTTATGAATTAAGAAATGAGAGAGGAAAACGTATAAGAAGCTGAGAAATTTCGAGATAGTTTATTTGTTAAGAAGTTAAGCTACTTGGTCGATATATATTCGAGAAATTAAATACCTTGAATCTTCAACTTCAAGGGTCAAATACACACACACACACACACACACATATATATATATATATATATATATATATATATATGTTTGAAACGCTTAATGCTTTTTGTAGAAAATTAGAATTATGGTGCCGAAATTTAAATTTTAAAAAAATCCTAGAAATGTTTGAAAATGTGCATGGATTTGTTAAAGCTTACAAATTTGAAGAACAACACAAGGAAGTTGTTTTTAAAACTATTAAAAATTATTTAAGTATGTTGGCAAATAAATTTAAAAAATATTTTCCTCTTGAGGATAACTTGACAGCAAGTTACTAGTGGGTTAGAGATTCATTTCAAAATATTCCAGAAGGGCTCTCAACTACCGAAGAAGAAATCTTTATATATTTCATATCCAGTGGCGAAATTAAAAGACAATTTTGTAATAAATCACTATTTGAATTTTGGACAGAGGTGGAGGATGAATTTTCTGCACTGAAAACAAAAACTTTTCGTATACTGTTACCATTTTCAACATTCTACCTTTGTGAAACTAGATTTTCTGCGGTGGCTGCTTTGGAGACAAAATAAAAATATCAGCTAAATATAGAAAAAGAACTCAACGTGTCTTTTTATATTAAGCCTACATTTGATAAACTTTGCTCTGCAAGACAAGCCCATGGAAGTCACTTATAATTATTAAACTTGTTCTTAATTTAGTTTTAATAAATTAGTTATAAAAAACTCTGTGCAGTACTGATACATTTAGAAGTATACTGGCTAAAGTACCCACTCTTCGCACGAGTTTATTTTTTAAAATTAAAACATTCTTGATGTAATAGGTGGATTGTTCTTTTCTCCTCTAATGGAGCTACGTATTCGTGTACTTTACCTTTGCAGACCGAGTTCATTCCCCAGGAGCTAGTATCACTTTTTAGTGCGGCATTGTAAAGGCGATACCAACTGCCGCAAATAATTTTGACGCCCAGTTTCTTCTTAGCGGTGGGCAACTACGCTCTGACGATGCGAAATTTTGCCGAGAGCACCCAAGCAAAACAGGCTCTTCAAGGGATTTTTACATGCCGCATAATCATAAGACATGGCCACTTTCGATTTTCTGCATCATGAAAATCCACCGACCTGGCTAGGTGTTGAACCCGTAACCTAAGTTGCAGACCCCAATCGGCAATAGATGAATTGTAAGGAGAGTAAAACCAAGAGCACGGCAATGAATACAAAAATATAAAATGATTTTTTTTAATGAATGCTCGTATTATAAATAGTTTTAAACGAAATGTAATTTTAATCCACACAGAATTAGCATTTATTATAATTGTTAAATAATGAAAAAGAACGTAAACTTCCGCTGAAGAATAATTGTGTTATTTTTAATATTAAAAACAAGAAGACTTTTTCAAAATGCTTTAACCCGGGAGCAGACACGCACTCGATACTAACGTTTATATTCACACGGGATGACAGAATCATCCCAAAGCGTTTTTTACAAGTATTTTTATTGTACAATTCGAGAGGATATTTTAACTAAGTATATTTACCTACTTTCAAGGATTTTTCATTTTTCTTTGATAATTTGAGAAAACATTCAATAGAACCGAAAATGTTTCTAAGGTACGTGACCTTAATAAAGAACACAAATCGCATAAATTTTTCAATAACATTGCAGGAATGATATTTGCAAGCAAAACTGTCATATTTTGTTCAAATTGTTGTAGTTTGACTGACTTTTGACTCTGCGCAACACGCGACCGCTACCGGGTTAAATGTGTATTCAACGTAAAAATATGAATGTTAGTTCTAAAAAGGAATTGTGTAAAACATATTTTTCATCATGCTTTATATGTTTCAGAATACTCATAAAAATAAATCTTGGGTAAATAATCCTTCAAAAAGTGCTTTATATGCTTTTCCAAATATCATATAGCTCTTTCGCATGGGAAAAAGCGCATTATTTACAACTTTCCTAAATGAAAATAAAGACATAATAAAAGGAACGAACTAACCGTACCAGTAAGTTCGATGGTCAAACAGATGAATTTTTTATCTTAGTAGAATTTTTCTCTAGGTATGTGTTTTGTGTTTTCTCTAAATTAGTACTTAAGGTTTTTAAAAAGAAAGCGGAATGAATATATATATATAAATCTCTCATCGTGGGATTACAGCTAATCAAACAAAATGTTGTGTTTTTTATTTAGTTTAGGATCAGATAGCTTATGAGTATCGAAGTGAAAGCTTTTATTTTTGATGAAGTAATATCGCCACATGTTATACATAAATTATATCAGTGTAGATGGGTATTTTTTATTATGCCAGAAAGTATTTTGTTTACTTCATTCCGGTAAATTTATTTTTTAAAACTTTAATTTGTTATCACGTCCCCCTAGGGGACGCACCCTACAGTTTGAGAAACTTTGGATTAATTACCTTAATTTGTTTTCTGTTAAGATTATAAAATTAAAGTGTGTCAAATGATGATACTAATGAGGTATTTTTGCTTTGAAAATAAAGACTAATTTGCAATTTTTTAAAATTACATCTATTTTAAATCTTTTTAAAGCACTGTAAAATACAAATTATTTGAAATAAGTTCTAAAAATACATGCATCCTAACGATGTACAGTTAAATGAAAATTAGCCTACCCCATTTAAATTAGCAAAAATGAAATTGCTGTATTCTTTAACGTATAACAACAGCACTTTAGAGCACACAGTTTGTTTTTATAATAAATAATAAAGTTTAATCTTTTAAAAATCCTCTATAATAATTAAATTAAACTTAGCTTTATCACTTACCATTAACAAAATGATGTTTTATGCGTTTTTGTATTTCGTTTCTTATTCATTTCGTGATTATAAAATAAATTGAGACTGAATTTAATTATATGCTGCAGTAAAAGGACAATAATACAAGTTAAGTAATTAAAACAGCTCCTACAATCCAAGTTTTAATTCACCATTGCATCATTACTTTAATTTGAAACTTAATCTTGTTTTCAAATCGAGAGAGATCAAGATGTTTATCACGAAACTCAAAGTTTCTTAATCTTTTTTAACGCGACTGGAGTTTCTTAATTTTAAATTTGAAAAGTACTTATTTAACTTTCAAATTACTGTGGATATTCACAGATGGGAAAAGGAAAAGACTTGAAGAGGTCAATCAGAAGAGCAAGAAAATATTTTCTGAAAAAACGTTTTCAGATTAGGATTGAGCTTTGCTTTTCCCCCATTTTTTAAGCTATATGTATTATGATTCATTTTTAAAATCTGATAAAAAAAAATCTGATCTCTTTAAAATATTTAACCCTTATAACCTTATAAGGTTGCTAAGAGCAAATATTTATATATATAGCTGTTCATTTTGGTTTATCTAGGCTTAAAATAAAAAAAATCATAAGAAACATTTATGATAATGTGTAGTACGTTTGGATCCATGTATCAATTCAATTTGGATCCCTGTTTAGTTTTATTAGTATTTGTTTCCATCTGTTCAAATATACTTCACTAGCCGTTACCCGCCAGCTTCGCTGGGTATATTATGTGATGTTTTATTAATATATATATATATATATATATATATATATATATATATATATATATATAATTATTGATGTTAGTATCTGGTATACTTCCGCTATTGTCGCTTGTTGCACCCCTTACAACTTATCACTTCTACGAGTTCCTTTATACTGAGCAGTGGCCGTTGTAGCCTAGTAGTCTAGGTATCGCACCGTGGCTGGCATGTCCCGAGTTCGAGCCCAGCACCACTAAATACCCGCCGTTTAGGAGGGCGATGCCCGTTAAATCTGTCGAGAGCTCAAACGTCCTTCCGTTGGTGTGGTGTGGTAGCTAGGAGAGGGGGTGCCAGCTCAGGTGTCGTTCACGTCACTTGACCAAGCTTCAAATTACGTGGTCTGTCGCCAAAAGCCCTCGTATTGCTGAATAGTGTGACGTTAATATTCACTCACTCCCTCACCCTTATACTGAGCGGACGTACCATCCCAGTCGTCCGTTCGTAGAAAGTGTTCATTTTCATATTAAGTGCCTCTTTATCTAAATTTACTTTACTCAAAAATTCATTGATAAAAAAAAATTGTTATTACTATTAACCTGCGTTGATCATAATAAATCTTTGTTTTGGATTAAAGTCTTGTTTCTCTCTCTTGAGTACTATCGACGTTAATTTTATTGCCAGCATCCCGCCGCATTTAGGCCTACCGCCTTTTATTTTCAGATGTCAAGTCCTAGCATTAAAAATTCGATTGTATTGAACTTTCTTGTGTATAATCTCGGCTTTGATATAAGGACAGAATTTCTAAAATTGAAGTAGAATTATATTTTATGCTATCGTAACCCCCGCCCCAAGTGGATTTCCACCAAAACCCTTTTTAAAGGGGATCTCGACTGTAAAAGATAAATATGCCTACATAATTTCAAGTCTAAATCTTATAGTTTAAAAACCAATTTTTTTAATACGCTCAATAAGCCCGAAAGGTGACGATTTTCCTAAAACTATTTTTAGTGGATCTATAAGCAACAAAAGAAACATGCCTACTATATCCATATTTATAGGTTTAACAGTTCAAAAGCAGTAATTTTTATCTATAACGCCTTTTAACCCCGCGGAATCCTTATTAGGGGTCGATTTTCCCCAAACCCGTTCCTAGAGAAACTCTACTTCCTGAAAAGAACTGGCTTACTAAATTTAAAATCTGTATTTCTAATAGCACAAAAATGAGAATATTTATCGATAACCCCTCTTAAGCCATCGCAATGCCCATTGGGGGGGGCGATTTTTGCGAAACCCCTTCCGTAGCGGAACTCTACTCTATGAAAAGAACGGGCCTACTAAGTTTCAAACCTATAAGTCTAACAGGTGAAAAATTGCAGTATTTACCTATTACCCGACTTAAGCCCTCGCACGCCCCTTGGGAGCGCCCCTTCAAATGTAATATATTTATTTCAACACTAAGAACAGGCACAATTCCAATTAATAATATTAAGAGAATGTCTTAGTGAAAATCGTGAAAGTGGAAAAAGGACAGTAACACGTAAACAATTAATCGACTAACAGACTAGATCCTTCTTTTAATTCAGGATCTAAATTATTATCTGATTTAATCTAATCTTAATTCAATCTTAGTGAAAAATTGCCACTTTAAGGTTTCCTTCTATTAATAATCAAAGCTCTATAATTCAAATAATACACCTTTAATGACAATCTCACTTGCCTCGAGTGTGCATCTCCGCTCCTTCTCTCCCTAAAGCTAGAAAACCTCGTCTATTTATAGTAAGTTAATTTGCATATCACGATTCTTATCTTCCGAAGGGCTGGTTGTGCATAACACAAATTGATAGCCCAAGAATTTCCCAAGATGATTACTTCGAAGGTCGCGTATAGACCCGTCACATGTCTAATAAACAAGAAACGGGAATATTTATTTATAACGTCCCTTGGAGTTTGATTTTCCCAAACTCCGTTTTTAGCGGATTTCTACTCCATGAAAGGAACATGACTACCGAATTTCAAGTCTGTAGGTATAGTTGTTCCAGAGATATCGTAAATGAGGGGATGTGAGTGAAAGAGTCGTTTTTCTCTTTTACATACCTAGATTATTGCTCAAAATAATACTTACCAAATAACATAAAACGTGTGAGAATACACAGAAATATACGAGTATTATCATAAAACACAATAAAAAGAAGTAAGTTATAAAAATAAGGATAGTATCAGCGAATTTTTTATCAATGATACCAATTGATTTAATACACTGCTATTTGTAAAAAAAATGCAACACCATAAAGGAATGATCAGAATTAAATGAACTTTGCAGAAAATATCAATTATAGGATGTTACGTAAAATAGTAAAGTTTCAGAGCCACCACGCATGGGTGTCGTGCGCAATGCCTTCTGAGCTGATGCTGAAAGCGTATAAATAGATGGCTTTAGCGACTCCCTTCCGTTGAAAATAGTTATTGGTTATTCGAAAGTGGCGAACGTTTAGTGAAACCTAATTAAGCCTATACGACGAAATAAGGAGAAAATCCAACAACTTACAGGGTCTGAATGGGAGAGGATTGTCGGCATTCAATATGGAACATTTTTTTATCACGTAATAGGAGCTCGTGTGCAGCGGAACAGTTCCATGGTGATGCAAGTTTGGTAGCAGTGGACCGATGAGCACCGAAGAACTCGAAAAACTGGCAGTGGACGACGGAAGGTGACGTCAGCGCGTGACGATCGACACCTGCTCCACCGTGAATGACCGTACAGCTTCCTCCCGGCAGTTGGGAACACGTTGGTCTACCGCTTCAGGTATAATAATGTCAGCATCATCAATTCGTCGACGTCGGCTGCACCGTAAATTTCGTGCAAGGGTGCATTTATACAGGAACCCCCTTAAGGCAAACCATCGACGGCTGCGTCTGCAATGGGCTCATGAGCACAGAGCCTGGCAAGCTGATTGCCACCAAGTTGCTTTTTCAGATGAATCACGCTTCAATTTGTGAGACTATGATGGCCGCATTCGTGTTAGACGCTATGCCGGAGACCGCTGCCTTCTAGAGTGCGTTATCGAACAACATAGTGGCCTAACACCCAGAGTAACGGTTTGGGGGGGGAGGCGACTTCGTATCATGGACGATCCGATTTGCTACGAAATGAGGGTAATCTCTATAGCAACAGATACTTCAGTGAGGTGCTCTACAGCCCGAATTCGTTCCCTTCCTTCAAGAGCGATCTTTCTGCAGTATAATGCACGCCCACATGTTGCAAAGACTGTTAGAGACTTCTGTTCAGCCCAAAACGTGCAACTTTTTCCTTGGCCTGCTTATTCGCTGGATATGTCGCCTATTGAGCACGTGTGGGATTTGGTTGATCGGCGTGTCCTGCAGCTTCAAAAGAAAGAAATTTTGCTGCGCCTATAAGTAATATGGAATTCTCTTCAACAAGCAGACATTCAAAATCTGTTTGACTCCATGCCACGTCGTATCGTAGCACTTATTGCAACGCGTGGTGGCTACACCAAATATTGATTTCGGACACTTAATATTGTTTTTTTGCTTTGAACATTTTGTCAGTTATTTGCACTAATACAAGTCGTTTGTGCATTAAATTTCATTTAATTCTCATGATTCCTTCATGGCGTTGCATTTTTTATAAATAGCAGTTTAGTTACTTTTTTCCCCAGGTTATGTGTCGTTACTTGATCATTCATACGGATCGCATTGAAATCACGCGGTATCAAATTGTCCCCTGTTTTTTCACAATGCCACGTAAAATAAAATCAAAACAGATTAAATCAATGTTTCCTTCCAATATTTTTTAAATCCAGTTTATCTTGTAAAAATTGTTTCATGGCGCTAGAATGTGAAAAAAATAAACTAGAATTTTGTGAAAAGTTTTAGTGGTTGAACTAACTAGATCTTTATCGCAATAGATTTTTTAAAAATAATTTAAACTAGATTAGAGTTATCAAACTGCGTACAAAAACAGGACAAGGGGAAAAACAAGCAATAACCCCCATTTTTTCACCTATATGAAAAAAAATTAACACACAAATGTATACAAAAGCAGGTATAAAGTTAAAACGAGATTGTGTTATTTCAAAACATGGAAACAAATTTAAGACTATTGAGAAAACTTTTCGGGATATTTTTTATTCGAAAGATTTAATAATTTCGAGAAATGTTATTAAAAATTTTATAAAAAAAGTTATTGCTTGTAAATAATGCATCATATTTAATTTGTTTTATATTTGTATATTTAGTGCTTTTATATGTAAAATACACACATTCTTCTACTTCCTTTTGCAACAGATTTCTAAAATGTTTGCGATTTCATTGAAAATCTTCTTTAAAAAAAATCAAATTCTTGATAAAAAATTAAAGGTATAAAGTAGAAATTATCTCGTTGTTATTAAAATCATATTTATCATATCTCCACGGAGAGAGAAAAAATTCAAATTGCCAGAAATAAAAATTTCGCTATTTTTTACCTTCTTATCTTGCATCTGAATTTAACTAAAGATTCCTTTAGGGACGTTAAAACTATTTTTTCTCTTATCTACATTACGCTTAGATATTTCTCAATGTCAAATTAATGGCATCCTTAACTTAGCATTACTTTCTCGTGTTTTTATATTATTATTGTGCTGATCTAATTCTAAGTGTATGCACCAATAAATATATATATTTTAAATTCTTACTCCTGACTTATAAATATTAAAATTATGTATTTTCTATTTTTATGGTGTAAAATAATATAATATATAGGGTGAACTCGAAATCTTGCAAAAATTTTAAATATTTACTGTGCTCAAAATACTCTGAAATGCAACTGCGTTAGGGATAGCAAGGGCTATGAAAATTGTGTAGCGCTGTGAATCGGCTATGTTGGAATTGTCAGTACGGGTAAACTGCATGATTTAGACGCCTTCGATCGCGGACAAATCGTAGGTGCGTCACGTGTAGGCCATTGAATTTCCAAAATCGTTAGGCAGCTGGGATTTTCAAGTTCGAAAGTGTAAAGAGTATACCAAGAATATATGGACGGTGGACAAAAAACTAGCGATCGGGCAAACCGCGAAGGACAATTAGCCATGACAGTGCGTGGTGAGAGACGACTTAGGAGTATTATACGTAGCCAGTGAAGCCAAACATTAGCTCAAATTTGCACCCAGTTGAACGTCAGTACCAGTCGAACAGTCAGTAAATGGGCAGTGCATCTCAAACTTTTTATATTTGCGACCCAATATTCAATCATAATTTTCCTCTCCCGCCCCTACCCTCCAAACAAATAGCAAATCATTCACTTCAATAATCTTGGTACTTTGACACTAAAGCTGCAATTTGATTTTAACCTCTTCTCGCCGGCGTATATATTCGTCTCGCGCAACAGGTGCGTTAAATTCCCCGGACGTATACATACTTTTTTTCGAAGTAAGATTTTTTTGTGCACTGCTATCCATAAAATTATTCCGAAGATTTTGGAATGAAAATAAAGGACTTTGACCGTGTTTGCGAAGAATGTACTTACATCAGAGGATTTCCTTATTTATTCCTTTTCTCCATCCCCACCCCCCAATGTATCCCATACGGGTACCTATGTGGAAAAGGGAGGCAGTGAGGAGTGAACTGCGTAACTTTTAATCGGAAGTGAAGGGATTATTTATAAACCGTACAAATTATCAAGATAAGTGTTAATGTTTGTACATAATTCTGTATGTTACAAGCCCATGGTACTGGTAATTATTCAATTTGTTCTTAACTTTGTATTATTAAATACATTGTTTAGTACTGATACATTTATAAGTGCATTATATTAATGTTAATACTAATTTTTTATTTTTTATCACGTCAAACTTTTTTTTGTAAGAAACGCTGCCGTATGTGGGTTTCAGGAGCCGTCGACCTAAGCGAGTTCCATTGCTGAATGATCACCGTCAGGCTTCACGTCTTGCCTGAACAAGACAGCAGAGTGACTGCAGTGTAGATGACTGGAAACGCGAGTAGCATGGAGTGAGGAGTCTCTATTTCGAATACTTAATGCCGACGGGAAGCTGAGAATATGGCTTCAGGCTCATGAAGCCATACATCCTGCATGCCAGGTTGAAACCAAGGGCATGGTGGCTCAATAATAGTCTGGGGTGTTTTTCCTTGGCACTATTTCGAATCTTTGGTACGTACACCCACCTCCCTCAATGCAATTTGGTTCGTAGAGTTGCTGGGAAATCACCTTCATCCTTTTATGATGTTGTGTTATCCGCACAGTAATAGTTTTCCATCAAGACACCTGTGTCTCTCACAATTCCTGTTTGGCTACTGGCTGGTTGGATGAGCATTCCTCTGACTTTTCTATCATAAATTGGCCGCCTAGAAGCTCAGACTCAAATCATACAGAGCATCTTTGGGATGTTTTGGAACAAGGCGTGAAAGGTACACACAACACCAACAAACCTTACTGAATAATGGACAGATTTAGCCAATATTAGGCAAGTCATTCCCGTGGAACTTTTCCAGAAACTTGTTGAATCTGTGCCTCGTCGTGTGGCAGCCATTATCAAGGCCATATAAGGCACAACTCGTTACTAGTTAGGTATACCTAATTCAGTGGAACTTCAGTGTAATATAATTAGACACTTGTCTCTTTTGCAAGTATTATTATGAACTTTTTGTAAGACGATTTATCAGAGTAAATTTCAACGTATGCCCTCCCCGGTAGCTTGGAGAAGGTCTAAGTTGGTTTTCAGTTTCCGACAAGTGTTCTTTATCGTGCCTTGTACTTTATAAGCATTCAACCTGAGGATTTTATGAAGAATTCTTACCAAACTTGTTTGGGATATTTGAAATTCATGTGATACATAACAAATTTATTTACTAAGACTTGAAACGATTGGCTAAACGTTTTCAACAGTTGCTTCCCTTACACTAAGTCTGCCAATTTTAAGAAGATCCTTAATGCTCATTCCCTGTTTCTTGAATCATTTCATACCATAATTTAGCACCCGCAGGTTTGTTTCCATATCAAAGTTAAAATTAACGCTGAACATTAATTGGGTATTTGGTTTCGTGAAACAAAGCACACATTGGGGTTTCTCTAAAATCGACAACATTTCGGCAAAAAAGAATATTTTTCTTTTACAATTGTTCCCCGAAAAAGGAGGAAGTCATCAACTCGTTGTTCTGTTAATTCTCTTAGAACCACTATGGACTCACTTTTCTAAAAATTAATACCCAGCCACAAGTGATATGTATTACTGTCTTAAAACTGTTACGTTTAAGACTGATATTGCCCTTTTTAAAAACATTCCGAGTCGTCAATCATCACCATTATTTCTCAATATTTTTAAGCCAAGATGTGATTGAAGACATGAAAAAGAAAAAGATATCGAAAGTATTTTAATTTATGTAAAAGTGCTGAATTAATTTGTGATAAATTTAAATTAACAAGCTCCTATGATATCAAAACACAGTATATTCACGTATTAACATGTCGATGCTTTTCTCCAATTCAAGAACTACCGCCAAATTTTATGTTTACTAGCCGGCAATCAATTGAAAAAAAAATCCTTCACGTACTTAAACGCAGAAACTCAACTTTTTTAAGTTCAGAAAAATCCTAAAAAATTTCTCCAGTTTTAGCTTGGGAACCGAATATATAAGCATTCAAAACAGTAATCTACTTACCTTGCCAAACAAAACTAACACAAAAGGAGAGATGGTACTGAAGAATTAGTCATAAGTATAATTTGTCATTTTAATATAATTGGCAACATACTGTGGAGGTACATATCCGAGGACCGAACTCGCGATCCTAGGGGGTCCATAGTCCCGTAACATAACCACAAGACAAAAGTAATCACACTTGCCCGTAGGCTTATGGAGATACCCACCAGTGGATCAGTGGATAAGCGAACGATTTTTGTTATGAGGAGCCTGTGCAGCTTGTGAGTCGTTGCTGTTAATTGGTGGTGTTGCGTCCAGTGAGTCTAACGACTTGGATTGCTCTTGTTGCGGGAAGTTGGTACAATGACAGCTAAGTTGCGTTTTTTTCATTCAGCCAAGGTCGCCAATGTTTGTGCAAACTCGCGATGCTAGGCTCCGAAGGCACAGAAAATAACCCTTAGACAAATGTAATTACACTTGACCGGAGTCTGTTACTGGCTTGTGAAGATACCACCACAATGTTATGCATAAAAAATTTGAAAACAGCACATAACTTGTTATTTATTTTCAAAGGAAAACAAGCATAAAAATAAGTGTTAAAAAACAGTAACAAAACAAAATAGTTATTAAAACAAGATAACACATCGGCATCAAAGATTAGGTAAAGTAAACAAGGTATTTACGCAATAACTCCGCTCCACTTATTTACAGCCAAATATTTTTCAAGCTATGGCAACTTATTTGAGCGTGGTGCTCTATCCCAACTGGACTAAAAGCGTTTAATGACTGGTCTGTGTGGAAATTCTTTTTCGTCCCAGTTGTTTTACGCGTGCACTTCGGACCCGAAAGAGGACATTTTAAATCACTCTGCCTTCAAGCAGCAACCAAGGTGAACAACGGTTTACGCCAAAAGTGGCGATCGAGGAATTGGACACTTAATGGTGCAAAGTATAACAATATTAATTGATTATGAATTTCCAAAGAGAATAAGACATTCCCAGTGAATCTCGACTGGTTATTCAAACGGCATCGACGCATTAGTCAACCAGACCCGTCATCTCAACAGGAGATTGCCAACAAACATTCCCTCGACAAATGGTCTATAGAAAAGCGTTCTAATTACTCTCAAACCAACTGGAAATCTATATCAATTGCAGAAATATCTGGAAAAAACCTCTCTAAATATCGCTCAGAAAGTCAAACAACTTTTTCTCTACGAGGTGGGTATGCAGCGACCCCTACTTCCCCATGTTGTTAATAACAAAAGAAGAGGGGGGAAAGCGCTTAACGACTGGCCCTAATAGGGATTCCTTTTCGCCCCAGTCGTCTAACGCGTGCACTTCGGGGAGGCCAACTCAAATTATTCTGTTCCTGGAAGTTTAAGGTCCAAGTAGTATCTTAAGCATGGTTTTAAACATTTTCCCTCGCTAACGAAATTTTGTTAAATTTTCATGAAGGTCTTTTAAAAGATAAGCGTAATTTTAAAGTTCAAACAAGAGACTTAAAATGTTACTCTCAGTTATTTAATATGATAATATATGAATAAGTAGGTATATACACTGGTGTGCAAAAATTAAGGACGAGACGGTTTTTTCAATATAACTTTGTACAAAAGCTTTCCAAATCAATACATTTAATACCGTAAGATCCCCAATACGTAAGGACATGTGTAATATGTAGGCAACACTTACTAAAACAGAAATCAGAGGGATAAAAAGAAGCTTGATTGAAAAAGTAGCATGGAGCGCAATGCGACTGAAGGCCGAAACATCCCTGTGATGGGTGTCCAGCAAGAAAAATCCGGTTTTTAGTAGGGGATATGATCTCCCCTGACTGCTAGGCAGGTTTCACAGCGTCTGCCCATGCTTAGAATGAGGGTGTCAATGAGTTGTTAAGGCATTGCTGCCCATTCGTCTTGCAGCACCAATCGAAGCTCCCGAATCGTTACTGGTGGTAAGATACGAGCTGCCAAGCGTCTGCTTAGAAAATCCCATACATGCTCGATGGGATTGAGATCCGGAGATCGTGCCGTCCAATCCATACACATTCAATATCCTCACTCTCTAAGAGCTGTTCGGCAGCTACTGTGCGATGACATGGTGCATTGTCGTCCATGAAAAGGAACTGCAGACCCATAGCGCCTCTAAAAAGACGCACATATGGAAGAAGAATCTCGTTACAATAATTGGTCCCGTTGACTGAACCTGCGTCGAAGATGTACGACTACCAAGCATGATGCCTCCCCAAACGAGAACACCACGACCTCCATACGTGTAACTTTCAATGATGTTCGAGGGATGATTGCGGCTTCCCCGCTCTCTCCAGATGAGTATGCGATGAGAATCACTACTCAAACTGAATCTGCTCTCATCTGTAAAGAGTACTCGTCCCCATTCATTGTCTCTCCAATTCCGGTGTTCCCGGCACCACAGAGAACGCCTTCTCCGATGGGCAGGCGTTAAAGGTACACACCGTACAGGGCGTCGTGCAAACAGACCCCCACCGTGCAGTCTTCTGGCCACGGTAAAACGCGATATATCGGTCGTCCAGTCACCTGTGTCGTGTGTCTAGCGATTTCTTCCGCTGTCTGCCGCCTGTTTCTTCTGGCCTGTAAGACAATGTACCGGTCATCTGCGGGTTGTGGTTCTTCATGGACGACCACTACTGAACCCCCGGATAGCTGCCCCTGTAGTTTGAAATTGTCTCCAAAGTCGTGAAACGATGCTGTGAGCAATTCCGAACTCTGCAGCCACACTTGTCACACTGCGGCCTTCCTCGAATTTCCCAATGATTCGACCTCGGGTAAAAGCATCCAGATGTCGTCTAACAGATTGATTATTCGCTATTTCTCGCTGAGGCAGCAACTCGGTGTGATTTTAACTGCTATACGGCGTGCAATCTTTTTGCCAGAAATACTGATCTTACACCGACAACATGCTTTATACTACTCAGACACTTCCCCATTACGTCTAACTGCATATCTGCGCATGTGCTACCGTACAACACTTTACTAAATCTCCTGATTGGTCTTTCTGTCCGCTCTGCCTCTTCGTTCAGCTGATATGCTAATTTTTCGACTTCGTCCTTAATTTTTGCACACCAGTGTATTTGTGGCATTGGAAGGTCAATATTCAAAAATTTGCGAATAGTTAAAGCTACAGAGATGGAGAAAAGTACAACAGACATTATGTGCACAATGGGGACAATTATTTACAGTACATTGAATGATTTTACATTGTTCCTTTATCTTTGAAAGATTACACCCCCGCATAAGAAAAGAATACTGCTTCAGACACAAAACTGTTCGAAAATAATAAATACTTCACTCCATTGTATTTTTTTTTTATTGTTAACTGTTCCTTTTCGAAATATGCGCCAGCAATTTTTTTAAAAAGTTTTTTTTCCTTATTTTTGCTTCACGTTGAAAAAAAGAGACGTAAATTATTAAATGAGAAATAATAACACAGTCAATACTATTAAAACCGTATTTACCATGCGTTTGCAAAAACTTAAAAGTAGCGTAAACAACATAAAATCGTTCTTTTTTTGGAATATTTTTTCTCCCATTTTGATGGGTCCTCCTCTTTTTCATATCGTTACTTTTTATCACGGCGTTTCTTCTAAAATTACTTAATGGCTTATTAGTTGTTTTTTTTAGAATTTTTGTATCTTTTATGTTCCATAGATGGCTGTGATATTAAACGTAAATAAAGAAAAGCTATGTATTTTTTAAAAAATTTATACTCATCAATCGTTAAGCAATTTTTAGTTACAAAACAAAGCACATATGGTGAAATTATTTTTTAAGATTTGCCATGTTTAATATAATCTTAAGTTCATTAGTGAAACTATGTTAACTGTCGTATAAATGTACATTTTGAGGATATATAGATAAACAAAGTAAATATTTATATTTTTCTTTATTCAATTTATATAAGGATTTTCCACTTAACACACAAAAACTTTAAGGGATAAACAAAAAGTTGAATTACAACGTACAAAGACGGAAAGAGAATCTCTTTAAGGTTTATAATATTCAGTCTTAAATTTCATAGAGTCTTCTCTTTGCAACCCATAGAATAACTCCAGTTTAGTATTAGTTATCAAAAGTGAAATTTCTTTACCTATTTTATTATTATGCATTACACTATTATACATTATATATAATTTTAAATTAGCTAAATTTTTTAACGGTCACAGGATATTGATACGATTACGTGTTCTTCATTGAATTTAGGTCTGGCATTGTTGTTCTAATTGTAAAATTTAGATAAAATCTCAGATTTGATTATCGGATAAAAATGTTCAAATATTAATATTCTTCAAAAATAAAATTCATAATTAAAAAATTCTTATACTATGCATGTACTTTTTAAAACAATTGCATTATATTTTCTTATGATCTTTATTATTGTAGAGTCGTGACCCCCTCCCCCAAATTTAAATAATTCTTGGGTAGCGGGATGGATGACACAGCTTTGGTAAAATATTATTTCATTTAAAAATTAGACTAAAAAATTTATACCATTATTATGGTATATATAAATATATAATATATAAATATAATACCATTATTATGGTATCCCTTCCGCTGGAGAAAATATCCAGATCGCAGTTCTATGATCTTTCCGATCTCTGGTCCCGTTGCCACACAGCCTATCGCAGGTCACTCAATCTTATCATGGAAGTCCAATACCTGGTGTTGCTGATACGCGGCTTCTTTCGCAAGTCTCATCGAGGTCCCGGTTACCGTCCGAATCGTCTCTAAACCCCCTTGGTGGGCCTCTTTCCTCAATAATTTCTGATCAGTGAGAATCATGGGTCTGCACCCCGCACCCTCTGTTTTGCTCCCAATCACACCATTCACTCTTCAGGGACAAAAGTCTATCTGGGTGTCATTATTTATGTTGCCCCACCTCATATACCATAAGGATGGTCTATAAATTGACCTTTCACTTCGA
Organism: Trichonephila clavipes; assembly: GCA_019973935.1. Taxonomy (NCBI): domain Eukaryota; kingdom Metazoa; phylum Arthropoda; class Arachnida; order Araneae; family Nephilidae; genus Trichonephila; species Trichonephila clavipes. The sequence continues at coordinate 251,428 of BMAU01020961.1, forward strand.
CACTGTGGATTATCTATCATTTATTCCACCCCCTTTCAATTAAAATGTATCACGATCAAGAAGAAAGAATGGACAGCCGTCAAAATAGGTCTGTCCCTTCTACTGCTATAAGGAAAATTCCATCTGGGGAATCTATTCTCCTCTGTGTGTCGAAGAACAAGAGGGGTTTCATCAACTGTTCGTCTATGAGCCGATGCCACCGCTGTTTCACTCCTGGGCGTCAGAGAAGAATCTGTAGTACCCCTTGAAGAAGAAAATAACCTATATGTTGATTCTGTACGCCCCTGGGTGTTAAAAATGAAAAGAGGAGTAGGACTGCCGTGATTGAGACTACACTACATTATTGTTGATAAATATGTACTTTTTAAAAAAATGCGAAAGGCAAAATTTGGTAACGACGAAGCTCATACACTGATTGGCTGGAAACATGTTATTGCATTTCAAATGTGAGTACGATACCACATGATATTATAAGCCAGTTGGCTGGAAACACATAATTTCAGTTATCATGTGACTATGACAATTTATGAATTCAGCTCATTAAGCAGCATCGCCATTTTGGTAAGTATTTGAGTAGTTTCTGTTATATTGGGGAGATTACAAAAATTACATTTCCGTGTATGATGCATATTCAGTAGAAATTACAAAAAGCATGTTAATGAGTTTTAATAGTAAGAGTTCATAGAGTAATTCAAATTATTTAATTAATACATAATAATACAGGAAACCATGAACTAAAGTATTGGTTGAATAATATGTTTGAAACAATTAATGAAAAAGAATAATAGGACTTACATTTGGGGGAAATGTTTGAAAACACAACATTCAACCGAATAAACAATTAACCAAGAGACCGTGAATAAAAAAAGTGGGGAAAAAGGAAATCGAACTATCTTTCCGAGCGTAAAAAGAATTCGAACTTTTAATACTTTCTGAGCAGAACAAGAAACAATACAACAGAAAATGACATTTTACAATCGACAACAAAAGTTCAGCCATAAAAGTTCGGAACAAAAAAATAAGAAGTGGAAGTGTGAGAAATATTTTAGATTTTCCACAAATAGGCAGCCGTTGGAGCGAAAAATTTGTTCTTCAATCTCTTTTAGTCGCCATTTTATTTTATTTTTCCCGCGTTTTTCGAAAACGCCGAACTGCAACAAATCGCTGCGTGTAGTGACTGTAATTTATGATATTTTTTCTTTCCCCCTTTCAAAGAAAAGTATACTTTCAGATAAATGATACCTTCAAAATGAAGTCACAAGGAAAAAAAGTACTTTTTTCCCCTCTCTAGCGGAACTTGGCGCCGCCATATTCTCCAAACTCTTGAAGAATAGTTATTGCGAACAAAATGGCATCGTAGAAAGAAAATCGACAGTGTCAACAAAAAAACATCCATGCTTCCTAACTTTTTTCAGAGGGAATTAAAGAAGAAATTTTATATTTTATTTCTGAGCGAAGAGCTATTTAATATATATAGATGTAATGCAAGAAAGCTAACGGACGCCATTTTTTTCCTTCTTTTCTTTATTCCCTGCTTTTCCATCCGTTTTCTGATTTTAATCCATCTTTCTCTCTGTGTTGCCATATTCCGATTGTCGATAATTTAAAAGTTTCCGATTTCTTATCCCGTGGCTCGTGTCATAGCTCGAAATCGATTAATCGATACGGCAAAGCTTTTGTATAGTGCTGGTTTTCGAATTTGCCAATTCGTTATATTTCACCATTTTTACGGAAAGAATTCGATTCTAGGCACAGAATATATTACTTCCTTTTCTTAAAAACGATATTTTTGGAAGGTCTTATGTTAAAGCTTCCAAGCTTAATGATATACATTAGATGTTGAAAGAAATTGTTAAGAATGGAATGGTTTTCCCCGCTTAATGCACGCTATATATATTGTTACTCATCATTTTTATTATACAGGGCAGGTGAGTTTTATGATAGTGTATATAATGAGCTGTATAGAGTTCTTTTTCTTTCAAAAAATTGGGCTACTTTTGAAAAATTCTTTCAATATACATAAATAAATTGCGATCGATTCCCAGTTTTGATATTTACTTTTAGATAAGCATTGGTGTTTTTCTTTCTACAGTTTTGCACCAAAAGCTGAACTTAGCACTTCTTCTTTGTTGCATTTGAAAATTCTTTGTACCGTGTTTAAATATATCTTACTCGATATCTTGTATTGATACTTTACTTTTGCCTAACAACTAAATAACGCAAATTACTACTATTAATGCTTCTGAAATGTAACACAAATTATGTATAAAACTGAATTCAAACGGAAATTTCTTTGCATAGAGAATATTTAAATGTAACGCCTACAAAAAAACTTTTCAGCTTCTCTTGCGAATAAAGGCCAAAATTATAAGGTTTATTTAAGAGAAATAAAAAATGTTTCAAACTTGTAAGTCGATAAAATAAATGCATTGGGTGTATTACAAGAAACTTTTTAATGATTTTTTGTGAAGATTGGAGCTTTGTTGCTCAGATATGGTAACAGATGGCTACTCAAAGTGCTGTCCATCTCTAACCATTGCTTTGCCCTTCTTTTTTGCAGTATATTGAAACCCTTTACGTTGTTGTTTTTACAGGTAAAGCTAGTCACCAAGCATAAGATTAAAAAAAAATAAAAAACACCCCAAGATCATGGTAACCCTAGAAGATGTGACCAAGGTTACCAGAGTGGTGATTTTATCACCCTCAAAGAAAAATTTAGCAGAAAGTACGATATTACCAAGGAACCATCGAGAAAGCTGAAGGATCTATCCTTCTAGAAACTTCCAGGGTGCTGCTAGTAGAACTGCTTAAAGAGTCATTTCTGGAACGTTGTAAAGGCTAATTATAAAAAGTGCTATTTGCACTATTTTGAATAATATGCTATATTTCTTTGTGTATATACATCAATTTGTCTTCATGCAGTCATTTATGTGTCCTTGACTATTAAAAATAATTGGTATTAGTCAAAAGATTTTAGCCGTCAGCTTCTTTTCCTCCGCTCAAGTTTAGGACAACGTGAATTTTTTCAGTTGAATGAATTTCTGGCTATCTCAGAATTGGTCCATATTTTCATTCCTCGTAGAAACGCAAGTGCTGCTATGACAAGCCGTGACTTGTCGGTCGAAACATGGGGTAATTTGAAGGAGTAATGTCGAGAGGTAAGACAGAATATCAATTTGGAATATTTCCAAGTGGTTGCTTACTCGCACTACAAGATGCGATTGAATTAAATCACTTTGCCTTGGTTCTTGGATTAATTTCAGAAAATTCAGCATTTTCAGCAAATTGGTTGGGATAAAAGAAAACTCAACATTTTTTTGGTTCCGAAGGTCGTATACTAGTTTGGCGATGAAAAAATGAGGAATCCCAAATAATTTAGTTGGAACAGTGAAGCTCGCAGATGGATGTGTTCTTGTGTGGTGTGTAAATTGGCTTCAGAATTAGGTAATTTGGTATTTTTGATCGTATTTAGAATCATAAGCTTTCTTTAAATATTTTAAAGAACAATTTGAAATTATCCGTCCAAAATTTTGGTATTGATTACGATTTCGTTTTTTAACAAAATTATGGCCACAACTGCACTGCTATCAATTTACGCCTCTGTCTCTGTAAGTCTCCAAATTCTGAAAACACATCTTAAATCACCTGTTTTAAGCCCAGTAAATATAGCTGGCGAGAGTTTGAATTTAAAATACACTCGTGTCCATAAATTAAGGATAATTCAGAATCCCACAGAAATTGAACTCTAAAATAAAAATTTCACCTGTAGAGTTATCACACACATCTTGAAAAAGAATATGCAAATTACAGGAAACCACCAGAGGAAGCGGATAGTACGTCACAATGACGACAGTGTAAGATAGGGGTATATAAGGAATGGTGGCAAAGAAGTAAATTGTTCACTAGCGCTTTAAAAGCCTCTCAGTGCAATAACCGCATAGATATGGCACAAAAGAAGCACTTGGATGATTTTTTAAGTGGTAGAATTATTGGACGACTGGAATCTGGACGTACCCAGCTGGAAGTATCCGAAGAACTTGGAATCGCCCAGAGTGTCATCTCCAGGCTTTGGCAACGATTCCAAGATGATGGTAATGTGAGTAGATGTTACAGCACAGGTCGCCCCCGAGTTACAACGCCGAATGAGGACCGGTATATATGTGGCAGTTACTACCAAAAGAAACAGACGGAGCACAGCATCAGACCTGTTTCGTCAGCTCTCTTCAGCTACCGGTACGACAGTTTCAAGGCAGACCATGTGCAGACGCTTAGGGCACATTGGTCTATATGCTCGTAGGCCTGTCAGATGTGTTCCACTTACCGCAACTCACTGTCGCCTGCGATTAACCTTGAGTAGAGAGCATGCATTGCATGCATGCATGCAACAGTGGTCTTGTGTGATGTTTTCTCTCCTACGAGTCCAGATTTAGTTTGCAGTCTGATTCTCGCTGGACTTTAATATGGAGAGCGCCAGGTACCCGTTACCACCAAGAGAACAACATTGAACGACACCGTTACGGTGGTGCAGGATGGCTCGTTTGGGGAGGAATTATTCTTGGTTTCAGAACTGACCTGCATGTTCAGAGTGTAACGATGACAGGCCACATCTATCGGGATGTCATTCTGGAACAACATGTATGTTTGTTTCGGGGCACCATGGGTGCTGAATTTCTGTTTATGGATGACAACGCCCGTCCTCACCGTACAAACATTGTAGACGAATGCCTTCAATCGGAAGATATCACCCGTATGGATTGGTTAGCATACTCACCGGACTTGAATCCAATAGAGCATGCGTGGGATATGCTTGGCCGACGAATTGCAGTCCGTCAACCCCCTCCCACCTGTCTACCGGAACTTCGGAGGGCATTGCTTGATGAGTAGTGTATATTCCCCAAGATCGGATTGATAATTTGATACTCAGCATGCCTAGGCGTTGTAAGGCCTGTATTGCATCTTCCGGGAGACATACTCCGTATTAACCATCGTACTAACCATGTTATACTGTTTTTTGTAAATAGGCTATTTTTCGAAATTTGCTCCAGGGAGTAAAAATCGCAATTTTTATTAATTATGTCAAACATATAGCATCTTTTTTGCTCTTTACCTTTTGTTTAATAAATAGATTTTACAAATAAGTCAAATTTGTTTTGTTTCTGTCACTTTCTTGCCTGAACTTCATTATCCTTAATTTATGGACATGAGTGTAAGAAAACATGGCATATAAAAATCAAATGCGAAGTAAAAGGCATGATCACAGAAGAATGAAGGATCGTCGATTCAGAAATTGCAAAAAGTCTGATGAAATCTTTACCAAGACGTTTAAAAGTTGTTGTATACACTAAACCATAGCTTCCCAACCTTTTTTGAACTGGTGACCCTTTTCTAGTGAATATTTCGATACTGCCCACCTACCATTCTAGATAAATAAGAACGTATATAATACATGATGAGAACAAAATTAAATTTAAAAAGTATTCTATTATATTAATAGTATATATTTTTTAAATTTTTTTCTAAGGCCCCCAATTTTTTTTTTACTTGCGAATCTGAAATAGCTATAGCCACAAAGATATTCCAATGTGTAATATTATATTTAGTCTTAGATAGGATATTGTTGGAATTGAAACGCTACTGAATTTTTTCTTTATTTAAAAGGGAGGAATAAAAGTTTTTTGGCGTACCTGTTGTAAACACAGGCAGGGGTTTTGATGATGCGAAGTAATTTATAATAAACCATTGATTTCAAAGTAAATAAATTGACAGTTTCAGCCTTTAAAGAATTACACGTTAATTCCTGGTTAACATATTTAATTATATTTTTTGGATAATATAAGTAATGAAATGCAGGGAACAAAACATTTTTCTTACTGTTCAGAGACAAAGACAACACGTACACTACAGAAATTAGAATTTACTATATCACTCAATTTAATGTAGGTCTGAATATGTAATGTAATCTTTAAATTTTCATCCACTTTCCGAGCTACCGAAATATGTGAATTTTCGTTCATGTTAAAGAAACGATTTAAATACATACAGTCAACATAAGGTTACCAGTATTAAAGTTTACTTTTGTTAGTACATAATCTCATCGTGTCTTTTAGTTTTTTTTTAGATTATATCCCTCCGTGCCATCTCAATGCTTCTCTGAAAGCCTCAAACGTACACAAGGGGGCATTACCGCCCACGTTGAAAACCTATGCACTAAATGATATCCTACTAAGTACTAAATTAAGAAAGAAATGCAATCTTTAAATTTGTGTTGAGATATTTTTTGAGTGCACAAAGGCTTTAGTGGCGTAATTAATCAAAATAGTAGTTATACTCTATCTTTGAAAAATTATTATATAATTTCAATATGAACAAGTTGAATGTATTGAAATACTAGTACATTTCTGATATATATTAATTTTTATTTCTCTAAGACATTAAATTTTAATATTAATTAACGAACGAAAACTTTAACGAACACTTTTGTGGGCCACTGTATTTAAATACAGTGTCACGTGTATTAAAATATGGAAACTGAAATACACACACAAGCTTCTAAACTTATTGTAAAAACTCTTTACTGACCGATTTAAAAAAAAACTTGCTTTCCTGAATGTCGAAGACAGTGTAAAAACATTTTTTTATAACTTAAATAAAAAAATTATAAATCTTTTTGATTCTGAAAAAAGTTTGATTATATAAATTGGTTGCTTTTTTGTGACACAAATGTTGAACCTTTAGAAATATATGCAGTTGTTGACATTTTTTTTTGTTTTGTTTATTCCTCAATGTCGGTACAAATATGTAATTCTAGAATGAACTGTAAATTAGTTTGAATTTTAAACATAGTTCCAAAAGAATGTTATTTGTTTGTTGGATTAGCTGCAAAAATTAGTTGCATCCATATTTTTTTAAATTTATTAGAACTTCTGAATTGACTAAAACTAAAATCAGGATTTTAAGATTCTATTATGATTTTCCTTGAGACAGTTTTAAAAAAAATTAATTATGCTCCTCACATATTTTTTTGTATTAACAAAACTCATGTTTTCCTTCCAGGAATTCATTCTATTTAGTGATACTTTTATAATTAATTTTACTAGAAATTGGTAAATATTTTTGGCACACTTGTGTAAAATTTTAAAAAGCCTTCCTGGTGGTTTTTCCGAAAAAAAAATGAGTTTTTTAACGCGAAAAAAAAGAAATCGTGTTAGGAAGTATTAAAAAAAGGAAACCAGTGCAAGAGCTGCTGTGTATAAAATTTCATTATATCAAAAAAAAAAATTTTTTTTAATTCTTTAAATATTTTTTTCATTCTATTTTTGTTTTAAAAAATAAATTTTATGTTCTAACGATGAGCCAAGGAAGAAAAACTGTTTATTGCAGCTGTTTTTTTCTCTTCAAAGTAACAAAATAAAATGGAGTATGATAGTTCGAACAGCTGTCACATTAAGTATCGAATACTAAAACTCTTTAAAAACTGATTTGTAATTAAATACAAAAGAGGAAGATTAAAAATCACGAAATTATTAATTAATGAAAATATAAGTAGATGCAAAAAGGAATGCTTTGCTGAGAAAATTTGAATTAGTGTATTTCACGAGTGATTTTTAAAATGTTGCTATTTTAAAGGCGCAAATGTTCCACAGACTTCTTATTCTTATTTTCTTTAGAGTTTTGATAAAAATAAATTGTTTGTGATTATTATTTATGAATAATTCATTACTTTCAGTGAGAAAATGGCTCACTTTATTTTCTTCAATAACAATTTTCAACAAAATGGATTGTAATACGAACATTTTGTTGAATAAAGCAAAAATTGGAAGGAAAAAAATTTTCTAACAGCTTTTAAAGATAATTATTTCTGAAGAAAATAAGGCGAATTTTGTGTATGAAGTGTTCGTTTTTCTTCTGTTCAGAATGTTTGCTTTAAAAAATCAATACTTTTAAATCATGTTAAGCTTGGAAACTTTTAAATCATGAAGCGTTATAGTATTTATAATAATTCTTTGCTTTTGAATTTAAATTTTATTACGATTTTTTCTCGATATAAAGTTTATTTAGATTTATTCCATTATTTTGTCAAATCATTTTACAATTATTATTTGATGTTGCCCGTACTACTTTGTGGGTGATTCCTTAGATTTGACACGGCGCCTTCGACTGAATTTGTTTATAATTATTTTCTAAATACTTTTTACGATGAATGCTGATCAATAAATGCATTTTTCACTTTTTTTCATGTTTTAAATCTTACAAAGAAGTAGTGTTTATTTATAAGAGATAAAGGTTTATTTTTATTATAAATACTTTTAAAGCAAATCAATGATATGCTCTTAATTGAGAATTTAATCTACTTGGGACTATTTTTGTAATTAATAACTAAACACACACATGTATATATGTAATAACTAAACACACATATATATATGTATGCAATTTATAATCCGCAGAAGTGTTGTCACATTTCGGTATTTAACTTTATTTTTTCCTTAAATTTGTTTTTAACAAGCAATTAAATTTGAAGCATTTCCTAATTTTAATTGTTGCCGGCGTTGTTGAGTCACGGGTTCGAGTCCCGATGCCATTGAAGACCCGACATGTTTAGAGACCTATGTGCGTTGTATCTGTTGGGGCTCAAGTTCCCTATCTTGGTGTGCTGTGGAAATTATGAGACAGAGGTGTCAACTCATGTTTCATTCTCGTCATCACTTGACCGCGATTCAAAATTACGAAGTGCGTTTCCAGTAGCCTTCGTGTTGTTTTTAGTGTGATATTTTTAAAAGTACGGGGCTATTTTGATATGACGGGGCAAGGCGCCAAGCTCTGCTTGTCGCGTGAAAGGAATTACGCCAGGCAGCGCTTGTTGTCGCTGGATTGCAATCCAAGATGGCGGCCTAGTTTTATCAAATTGTCAGGAAGATAATTTTACAGAATTGCTTAGAAATACAATGAAATATATTTCAAAAAAAAAAAAATATAGAAAGAGATTGAGAATAACCTATATCAATCAATAAATAATTAATAGCAATAAAATATAATAAAAAGTAACATGTACTAATAATATTATGCAGCATATAATAATCTTATAATTTAATAGTATTTATATATAATATTCATATAGTATGATTTAAAAATAATTAATATATATAATAATAATCATTTTACATAATTTAATAGTAATTATAAAAAAGAATAATCATCGTATTCAAAATTATACTTATGAATGCTCATATAACTTAAAATTATAAATAAATAAAAAAATATTAATTTTAAATGAACATCAAAGTAATAATTATAAATAAAAAACATAAAAATTATAAATAAATAACATGTAATAATATTTATAAATATAATAAAAAAGCAATTTTAAATAACGAATATTGCGATTACATATAATAGTAATAAGTGTATTTTTATATTATGTTATTAATAAAATAATTACGTAATATACATTAAAATTTATAATGAATATCAATTAAAAAGTACTGAAAACTTGCAATATTCCAAAAACTGCAAAAATATCAAGGAAACCAAATTGTACTCTTATGGCCCATCTTGGCGAACATAAACAACAACTTGGCGCGTACCCCGTGATATCAAACTAGCTCCAAAAGTAAATCACTATCCTTAATTTTAATCTTTCTCATTAGTAATGTGATATTTGTGTGTGTGTGTGTGAGGAAATTAATGGTAGCGAGAGAGTTAAGAAATTAAATAATTGATTTCTTTACGTCACAGCTATTAAATACAATATATTTAAATTTTAAATAGAAGTTATTCGCATTATTAATTATTTAAATTCTACGAAATATGACTGTGAGATAGGAGTAAACACACCCGAACTTCTTGGAGTTTTCAAACGGGCTGTCCTTCCACTCTGTTGCAGTGGGCGGTTCTTTTCGGACACCTCGAATTACACTCGGGGGTCCGGCTCGCACGTGTGTCCAGCCGTTGCGTTTCTCATGGCCATCGGTTGACGGGACGATGCCAGATGAAATGACCCTGCAAGATATAGAGGTGCACTAGTAGATGGTGCTGTGTATAAGAAAGTCGATTGTTCAGCTGTGGGGGTGGAAACGTTACAGTAAAAGCAAATATACGAAAGATGATATTATAAAGGATGTTTTAAAAGTCGCGTACATCAACCTTTGTGGTAGAGTTTTAAAGACAGATGGTGGCCACGGTAGCTTAGTGGTCAAGGTATTGAATCGTGGCTGGCTTGTCACGAGTTCAAGTCCAGTATCGCTAATGACCCACCTTGTAGGGGAACGATGCAAGTTAAATCTGTCGAGAGCTAAAACATCCTCCCGTTGTTGTGATGTGATAGTTAGGAGGTGCCAGCTCAGGTGTCATCCTCATCCCTTGACCATGGATCAAAATGACGAGGTCCGTCGCCAAAAGCCTTCGTGTAGCTGAACATTGCTACGTTAATATTCCCTCACTCACTCACTTTAAAGACAGATGAATTATGTTTACAAACAGAATAAGTGACAAACAAAGGGTGAACGGTTGTCTTTATTGTCAGGTGTCATACATGGCAAAATTACAGTAAATGTTCAAATTGATGTCCGTTTTCCTGAACACACAATCGAACTCTTTTTACCAGATTAATTGACACTTTACGAAGAGTGTGAGAATTAATGTCCGATATTGCATGAAGGATGTTACTCTTAAGATCATCAAGCGTATGGAGATTATTCCCGATGGCGACATTTTTCAGATTACCCAAATGAAAAATCCTGAATCGACAATTCCGGAGAACGTGGTGGCCAAAGTCCTTTGGAAATGACACAATCATCAAAACATCCACTTAAATCTTATATACTGCCCCGTGATGTGTGACACGTTGAGCCTTTTTGCTGCAACCAAGAGAACATTTCATAGCTGTTCAGCACGGATATGAATTTCGTAATGATGTTCATGTAGAGGAACGGTCTTTTCATTGGACTTCTTTGTAAAGCTGTCTCCACATCTGCCACTTTCGTTTTCACTATGGGCGCTCTACCCCATCACTTCCTTTTTGCAACCGATCCTGTGTCACAGAACCCTTGTACTAAAAGTGCTATCGTTGATGCATTCGGTGCTGTTTCACTTGGATATTTCTGCTGAAATGCATTGTTCACACTGCAATGAGATTTTGCAGCGAAATAAATTTCCACGATGGCTATTCTTTGCTCCTGGAAAAACATCATGCACCTGCCGTTGTGCTCAACGGATTACAACTGTCAAGTATTTTGAAACTGATGCCTGATACATGCAAAACTACTTATGATAGAGCCCCTGCTGCCATCTAGTGACAGAAATCTCAACCAATCCTTTTGGTTTTTAAGCAACAAGGATTACCATGTGGATGTGCGTGACTTTTGAAACACCCAGTAATAATACCCCAAAGTTACTTAACAGGTAATACCAAAACATATTTATAGAAAAATACGCACTTGCATAAATGTGGTATGATCTTAAAATTTTTAGATCTAATTTCTAACATTAATTTATTTTTTTAAAAAATTCAAACATTTAATCTCTCATGGGAAATGATTTTATTTTCCTCTTTCAGATGTTTAATTTTGCAGAACTTTTGTAAACTTCACAATTTGGTTGCGTTGCCTCAAATAGAATCACGGCTCATACCTTGAGAATGGTAGAGGTGCTTGGAAAATTGTAAGTAGAAGGGAAAAGCTCCAAAAGTGTAAACACAAAAAAAAATTCACAAAGTTCAAATAGTACAATGAAAGGGTCAGAAAACACAAAATTTAAAAATTAAGCTGCAAAAATTTTTTTTTTGCGCTCTTTGAGCGAATTGGGTAAGAGAAATAAAAGCTGACAATATTGCTGCCAACTTTATTATGGTAATATTATTTTTATTAATACTTTGCAATATAGTTTTTACCAAAAAAACAATGCGTGGTTCACCACTTTTTGCTATAGTGCTTTACGAATCATTGATATGTGATATATAAGAGTGTTAACTGTATTATGATGCTTGATATTTTTTTGTGTGTTTTTATTTTATTTTCAATTCTACAGGGAACCAAATAACAAAATGTTTTTTGATTTGTTTTTATTTGATTTCGGTGTCCTCATTACCATGGTCATTCGCTGATCATTTTCAAATTTAATTTCTTTTAAGTTAGTCGCTATCCAAATAATTTTTATGCACTATTTATTGATAATAAGATTATGATACTACATTATACTGATATTATATTTTATAAAAGTTAAAGCATATAAATTATTAACAGAGATATTCCTTTTACAACTAAGATAATACCTTATTTTAAACATTTCACAAGATATAATAACCTTCATTAATTCAAGAGTGAATGAGTGAATATTAACGTCGCACTGTTCAGCTGCACGAGGGCTTTTGGCCGCGGACCTCGTCATTTTGAACCATGGTCATGTGACGAGGACGACACTTGAGCTGGCGCCCCCTCTCCTAACTACCACACCACACCAACGGATCATTAATTCAAGAGAGGCTATGTATAATTCTGCTCTCTTGGGTCGACCTACATATGAAGTTTTCGCACCTTTAATAAATTTTTTCAGTAACTGCAGGGTGACCGCTGTAGCCAAGTGGACTTGGTCGTGAAGTAGTGGTCAGTGGTGTTTATGTCGGACCTGAGGCATTAGTGTCGGTACTGCTAAAGATCGACCGTTAAGTGGGGTTTAACCCCGTTAAGGGTGTCAACTTCCCGCATCATTTTCCTTATCTCCATAAAGTTGTAAAGAATTAATTAAAGGTTGACTAGTCATGCAATCACCAATTTTTGTGCGTGAATTTATTGCATTACTATATAAATTAGGTCATTTCTAAAAATTTTGATCAGGTTTTTTTAAAAGAAATTCAAATGAAGTGTAACATTTGTGGTATAGCAGCTTCCAGACTAAGAAAATTCATACACGCTTTAACCCATAAATAAATTCTTCGACAAAAAAATATTTCATTTAAATATTTATTTACACATTATTAAAATCTGTGCAAAATTTTTTAAGTTCAGAAATGTTCTTTTGGTGTTGTAATGTACACTGTAGAGAAATTGCGATTAAAAGTAAGCACTTTTACCTTTAAGTAATGCGTGTTAGCACCTAAATTTGGATTGCTAAAATGATTCTATAAATCTGAGCCTTTCGTAATAGGAAGAGGCCTACGTCAAGGAAATTCCCTGGCTTGCTTGCTATTCAACACAGCTTTAGAAAAATGCGACGGAGACAGCAGATTAGACTTAAGAGGCACCATGTGGAATATTTTACTGCAATTATTGGCCTATGCAGGTGATATAGATATTATTGGAAGGTGAGAAAGGGCAATTAAAGGGGCTTTTTCAACTCTTGAATCTTCTGCCACAAATATGGGCCTCACTGTCAATGAGGATAAAATGAATTTTATGGAAATCTCATCCTCCATGGTAAGTGATTCTAACCCTTCGAGTATTAATGGTTAGAGTTGACGAATTTAAATACATTGGCGCAATAATTAACGATAACATTCAACTAAGTGCAAAAGCTGATTGCAGAATCAAAATGGCTAACCTAACAAATGGCTTCTACGGGCAGAGAAGACAATGAAGATCTAATTTAATCAGCTGCAAAACTAAATTAAGAACTTGCAAAACACTTGTTGCCCCTCCTAATATGTTCCGACATTTCCTGTTAGATGATACTTAATATTTGTCTTGTATTCAATATTTATTCTCTGAATCTGGCAACATAATTTTAGTTAAGTATGTTTTTTTGGAATATTCTAAGTAGTTTGCGTTTTACGTTAAGAAAATAACTGTACAATACTTTATGTTAACGAAGAGTGTTCTCAAATAATTATTCCTCTTTCATGTATATAGATTAATTAATTCATAAGTATAAATAGTCTCATCTTATCCTGCGTGTTGAAGGAAAACAAAGGATATTGAAATCGAAAGTTTCTAGAGTCACAACAGCACTATTATTACCTAACTTGCTTTATGCAAGTGAAACAGTGACCTTAAAAAAAGATATAACGCACTCCCTGGACACATTTGATTGATAAATTCTCAGAGCTATCTTTGGTCTAATGCATAAAAGAGGACGGTGGAGAACTAGGTATAGCTTTGAACTGTACAGGCTTTATCGGCAACCACAAACAACATAAATCATCAATAGTAATAGATGAAGAGTTCTTAGCCCCCATATTCTGAGAAGCTCGGACGATAACCCCTAAAAATAAATAAGTCCCCGATAAAAATCTTGGCATTTATAAAACCTGCTAAGGAAAGACCACTCACACTAGATGGTTGGATGACATCGAGGAAGACCTAAATACTTTGAATATTAAAAACTGGAGTGGCTAGAAATAAAGAACGCTGGAAAAAGCATGTGGTTGAGGCAGCCAATGCCTATAAGGAGCTGTTGTGCTGTTGAAGAAGAAGAAGATGCTTCTATTTTAATTAGTGTAGTGTATTTTCCAATAAAAATGCACAAATTAATTTTTTCATTGATTTTTTTTAAGCGATTCCCCTTCCCTAATCTGTCGAAGCTCATAGTCCTCACATTGACGTGTTGTGGAAAGTTGGCAAGAGTTGTTCAAATTGCAAGCTCTTTTGTCAATATTTTTCGTGTTACTCTTTAGAGCAACATTAATAAAACAATTAATAATTGCCAAAGTATAAAAATGAAAATAATTATATATGACAACAAAGTTGTAAGAAATTTATTTTTGATGTAAAATTCATATTTTAAAGTGGCTAAAATGGAATAAATATTTAATATTCACCCCTAAAGAGCACCCCTTAATTATTTCCACTGTTTACGAGGATGTTAAGATGGATTACGAGGATGTAATTAATACCTTTAAAGGGTATTTCAAGTTTATTTAAGCTTATTTGGGAGAACCCCTCTGGGTTCCATCGTGGACATTAAGATTGAATTGAGGCAAAGAATTACCAGATGACATTTTTACAATAACAAATTATATTTATTCGCTTGAATCAATTATCAACCTTCTAAAAACAAAAATGAATCAATATGTCTACGTCAATGAGATTTAACTTTACTATTAAAATAAATCACGAAATATGATACTAATCAACTATTAAACTCAATATCGAACGGGTTTACCGGAATAAGAAGACCGAGAGATATACGCAATTTGAATTACTAGCAATCATTAACTTTCCACTAACTCTATTATTTATTTACTCTTATTATCCGATAATTGAAGTTTAAATATCACCTGACTTTTACTACTTCGCTCCTTTTCAGTCAGCTCAAACTTTTCGAATGTAGATAGCTGCCTGATAATCAGTCAGAAACTAATCACACAATCAACTTGAATCTTCTTAGAGCTCCGTCTATGTATCTCTTGGCTCAATAGCCTTCTACCTGCTAATTTACAACACTGTCCTTAAATACTCTGATTCATTTGCATATCCCGTTTTCTCCTTTTAGAGCTGGCTGGAAATATACGCGAATTTATAATCCCCAAAGACACCCAAGAGTTTTAGTGATAAAGTGCCGTATAGATTCGTCACATATTATAATTATTTTTTTCAGAATTATAAACTTTAAAGTCGTTTTTCTCAGTTTGTGTTTTTCTTAACATTAGTGCATTTAAAATGCTACTCCTTCCACAATTATTTACCAATCACTTCCATTTTTTCCCTGTGTGTTAGATATAAAGCATACAACAAAATTGGGGATCCATTTTGCTGTAAACTGAATACTTTTTTAAAAAAAAATTAAAATGTTAGAGATATTGGCTTTTTCATTGATTTTTAGCATGCATATCAACATTTTACTTTTTTTCTCAAAAACGAATTAAGTTATTTTGAAATAGATCCCTAAAGTTGTTTATAACACCCATAAGAATATTACAAAAAATGTCAGGGCAAAAAATTAATAATTACAAAAGGAGTAGGATTTTAAGATTTTCCAAATTTTCTTCAGAAAATTAAAATTTTTAAAATTGTGGGAATAATATGTGAAAAATTTCATCTCGTATGATTTTCTTGAATAGAAACTTTATATAACATGCTAAAATATAATTTTTAAATAAATAAAGAAAGAAAGTAGTTCAAAGGGTACCAAGTTCTCTTAAAGAGAACATAAGCGAATTAGAGGGGGTGTATTGGAGTATTTTGTGGCGTCGTAGAGTGTTGAAGCGCTTCGGGTGGAATATTTCTCGCCTTTCCAAGCAACAAGTGACGCAGAATCATTTCTGTTTGAACGTAGCCGAGGTATTATATTGGGTCATTGTTCCTTGCAGCCCTCGTGCGTTGAACCTTGAAGCCGAGGATTGGCGGGAAACTGCGTTGGTGACTTCTCTGGGGGCTGGATAAAGGGAGGTCAAAGACTAACTTTTTTTAGGACATAAGCATCGTATTGTCCTGTCTTGGATACTTTCCCACTCAAAACTAAGTGATCGTTGAGACGTCATTTGTTCCCTATCAGGAAATCGGTCTTTGGGTGGAGACTATTGAAAGGCTTTGTATTGACCAACAAGTATTCCACCATGCAATTTCTGACCTCAAAGCAAGGGTTAGGTGTGAGTGTTTTTGGCCGCATTGGTAATGCTTTTATCTTTCTTTAAACTTAAAGGCATTTATTTTGTTGGACATTTGTACAGGAACAAGTTCTCTCTCTCAGAGAAAGGCAAGATGAATAAATACTGCTCGCATAACCGAGCGTAAATCTTGTTAAGCAGCTACTTTTGGTGACGTCGAATATAAGTACTTACTGTTAGTTAATACTAATTATTGCTTTTTACTGGCTTTAGTCATAACGGCCATTTTGAATTCCTGAACGCAATGTTAATCTTATGCAAATTTTACTCTCCTCCTTTGTAGGAAAGTAGATCGTAAAACAAATTTTGCAACTGAAAAAAACAAAACAATTGGGACAGGAAAACGTTCGGACACGCGATTGTTCGGATAACCAAAAACCGAATGTGATCCATGCAGTATATGAAACCGGAAACTGTGATAATATTGAAAACCAATCATCACATGCAGGAAATGTGCTTAAAGAAAAAGCAAAATAGATGCAAAATGTCGCAATTTTATTTTTTGTTGTGGAAAATAATCACTTAGTTTTCACTATACCATTGTACACCTTCGTTTTTTCGCTGCAAGGTCTCTGATTCTCTTGAGCAGCAGTAGTTGAGTAGGACAGCATTCTGATTGTTGTTCGTACCACTCCATAGCTGGAAGAAGCATATAGGGTCCCCTTTGCTCCTTCTTTGTGAAAACCACGAGTAGAGTGCACGATCAAGAACAACATCGTTTGCTTACCTCATTGTTATCCGTTTCTTCTCTCGAGCCATCTTCTGAGTCAAGTTTTGACGCAAAATTTAAATGGTTTATCGATGTTTTTTATGTCAGAAATTTTTGACTTTCCAACATTATATAAAACTGTGCTAGAGACGCTCCACATTCTCCCTTCACGAGACGGTTCAATATTTCGAATTTTGCCTCTATGTTCAAGACGTTGCGCTTTCGTGTTTGATTTCGAAGCCATAGCAGTTCACAACTCAACAAAAGAGCATTTATACACCCCTCACTTGGAAATAAATTGACCTAATATTCCACGCAGATGTTTACCAAATCACACCACTGAAATTCCCCAAATATCCCTGACCTTCGTTTTCCCCGTTACTTTTGGCCTCACGCGAAACAACTATTTAGCATTGCACTGTTCGAAAGCGTATTCATATACAATACATGCAGTTGACAAAAAAAAACTGGTCCGGATAATCAACGTCCGGATAAACGACGTTTTACTGTATAAATATTGGACCATTTTATAATTTTTTTAAAAAAAAATGGCTAATTTTACATTACCTACAAACACTTGAAGCAGTTTTGAAAACGAGAAAATGAGCTTCCAACAAAATAAACAGGATAAATGAACATAAATAAATGAACAACCATAACATATTTATACAGACAAAAATTGCTAAAAGATTCATTCATAATTCGCCCGATTGCCTTTACTTCAATTCAATCTGTTTAATTTTTTTCTTTGTGGAGGTTAGCTCGATTTTCTGCAGAAGGTGGCAACAAACGAAACGAAAAATCTCTTTTTCTTCCCTTCCTTCTTATGCAAACGATAAGCACACCAAAGTCGAACGTCGATTTAATTTTAAAGTATATCCCATTCTCTTTTTTTAAGCAAAATGAAAAGAAACTGTATTAAGAATTCTGAAGTTCGAAAACAGAATAAGAGTATTCTAGATCGGAAACAAAATAAGTCTCTCAGACAAAAAAAAGTAAGATAAAAATAAATAAATAAATAAAAATCAAAAAAACCCGACGGGTTAAAGAACACTATCGAAAAGAGGAAAAACACTTGAAAAAAGAAAGAGGAAAAAAAAACTGTTCGTAAAGAAATGGCGCAAAAAAAATTGGAAGGAACTCCTGATTTCTAAAGTCTATGTTTCGAATAACTTCGGAATCGTCTGATCGCCGATCATTTCTTGCAGTCACACAAATGGAATTTTTTTTCGTTTTATTTTATTTTCTTTTTTCTTATTTTTCTTTTCGTTCTTGTTTTCATAGACAAACAGCTTTGAGACAGATAGGAAATTCGAAACAGCCAATGAGAGTAAGTTTGAATAAGTAAAGAAAAAAAAAGTAAAAAGCAGAAAAAAAGAAGAGTTCATTTTCGCTGAATCATGGTTTAAATTCGAATTCTTTCCTTCGAAAATATAGAGATATAATATCGTTTTCTACGAAAATATTTTTCGTTATAAAAAAAAGTAGTTTCAGAAATAAATATTGATAAGGGATAAAACTGAAAAATGGCAGAATATTTATCAGTAAATATATATTTAGTTAATGCTTAATCCAGACAAAAAAATGAATCGCCTCATAAATCATTTGCACTGAAGTTTGGACTGTACGATATTTGGATAAATATAATAAAAATTTCCGTAAAAAAATACAATAAAAATGAAATGTAAGAGTTAAAATAGATTTTAAGCCATGTGTAATGGAAATTGCGTTACAAATTTATTTTTTAAATTCCAGAAACTAAGTAAGTTATAAAATTTTAAACAAAAATAATTTGCTTATATGTTCAATACAATTTTGTAAATTGACTTAACATGTTTTTCCGGTTTGTAAACCATGTAAAAATAAAGATAATTTAGCACAAACACTGTTTACTTATCCACACCCTAAAATTAATTATGCATATTCTTCGACGAAGTGAAGAATTCCTCTCCACCCTCCATAACACAATAAGATCATCTTTTATACACATAAGCAACACAGGCAGCTTCTGCAACGCATGAAAGACTGCGTTCAATGGGGTGAACCATCACCCTGCTGATTGCCTTCGGTAGTCCCATTTCCTTCCTGCCTCTTCCTCTATTCGAACCCGCCGGCGCTCTGCTTGGAGTTGCGCCACTCCTCCCCGATTATGTGGGGATCTTCTACTTTTGATTATTGTATCATTTCATGGTCTCTCATTTACAATATCTACTGGGTATAAGCGCCTTCGGCGCTGTCATCCACGTACATCTAATTTTAGCAGCAATTAAGGGCATATTTTTATTATGAAATAAAATCGGTACCCGTTCCAGGGATAAGGAGTTGCTGAAATATTTTTCTACTTATCACTAATAAGAACATACATTACCGATATCAGCATTCGGGGATAAAATCCCCGTTTTTTGTCCCCGTTTAATCATTTGTTTCGGGGATAAAATCCTTCTCACAAAAGTAAATTTCTAGACCTAACACTAATCAAGTATAAGGCATCTGTATCGGTCACCACACGAAGAACAACAATAATCTTACAACCAATGTTATTGCACTAGTGACAATTCTTGCGAACTCTCATTCCACTACATATTTTTGTATACGTTTTCTAGCCATTTTAGATATCTCTTCAAATAATCAATATAGACAATTCTAAATTTTCTCGGGGCAATTATTTTTATACCAATCTTTCTCAGTTTGGTGATATTTGGCTTCCACCCTTGTAGCCAAAATCGACATCTTTGACAAAATTCTCTCTTTGCTTCCAAGCCATCATTCTGGCTACACTACACAAACTTTCCGTGACAACTAGCAATCTTATTAAATAATAGTTTGCTTGAACCGTGATATGTTGCCTTTATCAATGTCGCATGGGCAGTGGTAGCGTAGTGGTCAAGGTAACAAACTCGTGGCCAGCGTGTCGTGAATTCGAGCCTAGTACGACTGAAGACCCACCCTGTAGGGGCGAGATGCATGTTAAATCTGTCAAGAGCTCAAACGTCCTCCCATTGGTATGTTGTAGTAGTTAAAAGGAAGAGATGCCCGCTCAGGTGCTTTCCTTGTCACTTGACCGTGGCTGAAAATGAGGAGGTGCGTCGCCAAAAGCCCTCGTGTAGCTGAACAGTGCAGCATTAATATTAACTCACTCACTTTATCAAAGTCGCCAAGAGAAGTTTAAATTGGCATACTCCTCGAATTATTTTTCCTAACTTAAAGGAGAGGGCACGACTAAGGAAATTCATTTGGGGTCAAGACTTGGTGAAAAAGAAGTACTCATTTAGGGTGTTCACCCTCAATGTAATTTCGCCAAATAGCCAGTCAATTCGGGAAGCCTTCGAAATTCATGCTTAGCTTTTATAAAATTAAGTTTCTATTTCCTCCAACGATTTCGTAGCTTGGTTGATATATCGTCTGCATACTATGCGCGAAGTCTGGGTTCAATTCATCGGTCACTTTTTTTTTTCATTTCATTTAATTATTTTTAAAATTAAATAAACATATTTATGAAAGGTTTTTTAAATATTAAATGATATTTCATGTAATTATTTTGTATTTTATAAAGTAAAAAAATACTGAACTATATAAATATTTTTATTAAATTAATTTTATAAATATATTTTATATTAATAAATAATATTTTAATAAATTATATAATAAATATTAAATAATATTATACATAAAAATTAGTTACAAATAGTTTTATAATGTGAAATAAAATATACTATAAATAAAATATTATATATACATAAAATAATTTATAAAGTATATTATTATTAAAATAAGTTATTTTATAATTATTACAATATAAAATGTCTTTTTATATATTATTAATTTAATTATTTTATAAATTTATAAAACATTTAATAAGTCCTTTTTAAATAAATTTGTTTAATTTTAAAAGTTTATTTAAATAATTTTAAAAATTTAATAATTATTTCAATAATAAACAATAAATTTAATAATAATTTTAGTAATGAATTAATAATTTTAATAATAAATTAATGATAATTTTAATAATAAATTAATAATAATTTTAATAATAAATTAATGATAATTTTAATAATGAATTAAAAACTTTAATAATGAATTAAAAAATTTTAATAATGAATTAAGAATTTTAATAATTTAATAATTTTAATAATAAATTAATAATAATTTCAATAATAAAAATAATCATTTTAATAATAAATTAATAATAATTTCAATAATAAAAAAATAATCATTTTAATAATAAATTAATAATTTTAATAATAATTCTTATTAATAATAATTTCAATAATAAAAAATAGTCATTTTAATAATAAATTAATAATTTTAATAATAATTCTTATTAATAATAATTTCAATAATAAAAAATAGTCATTTTAATAATAAATTAATAATTTTAATAATAATTCTTATTAATAATAATTTTTATTAATTAATTTTAATTATTAATTATTTTAATTAAAATTATTTTAATTAAAATTATTTTAATTAAACATTATTTTAATTTAAAATTATTTTCAATAATTTTAATTAATAATTATTTTAAATAATTTTTATTGTTAATAATTTTAATCAACATTTATGTTTTATAAATTTAATAATAATCAGCAAAATCAACACTAAGGTTGGCCTTGCATTTGTTATCTTCCAAGATTTTATTGAAATTGAAACTCGCCAATTTAGAATAAGAAGATGAGTGTAGTGTGTTTCAAGCTGAATTACTTTTGCATAGCTCAAGCAGTCTCTTGGATCTGCAATAACGAAATCCTCATCGAATTTCTTAATTTGCAGCGATTCCCTATCATCTTTGTGTGCCTTAAATAACATTTATTCCCAAAATAAACTAATAGTTAAAACGCATATTAATCTCGATTTTCTTCGAAGCAGAGGAGTACAAGTTTTCTTTTCTTTTGTTCGAGGTCATACGGGAATCTATGGCAATGAACGTGCTGACTGGCTTGCAAAAGAAGCGACAAAATTAAGCGATCAGATTCCTATGAGCATTCCAAAATCATATCATAAGAAAGTTTTTAAAGAAAAGATTATTTCGAGTGGAATAGCTTGTATCAAATTTCAAATAATGCGCATCTCACCAAGGAATTTTTTCCTTCTATTGAGAGCCGTTTAAAGGCCAAGCACTTTCACCCTAATTTTAAACCTACCCAGTTTCTAACTGGGCAGGGAAACTTTAAAGCATATTTAAAGCGCTTCAATTTGTCGCCTACTGATCAGTGTTCTTGCTTCAGTGACACAATCCAAAATGCCAAGCATCTGATTCTTGCTTGTACTAATTTCTCTTCGGAAAGACGTACACTCATGAATTGCCTACAAAAGAACAATACAGTGTGGCCTCCTCCTTTATCTGCTTTTGTTGAAGGAAATTCATCTTTTACATTTTTTTGTGCATACATTAATAGCATTTTTTCCTGTATTATTTAGATTCTAAATTTTGTGTGTTTGTTAACATTTTCTGTACTTGAATATTCATGTGTATATGTGTGTATATATATTTGTATGTGTGTATGTATGTATGCTTTATGTTTTTGTATTTTGAACATTTTTTTTTTTTTTTTTTGTTTTCATGTTTTCTTATCTTCCTCATTGTATAATTTTATTATTGATTTTCTCCGTTTGCATGTGAGCATTCTTGTATTTAATTCTGTATTTGTTGTTTCTGTATTCCCCCTTTGGTTCCCATTTGTGCTTATATACATCTACATGTAGTCTCCATTGTCTTGTGTATTGACTTACGTTTGTAAGCCTTGTATTATACTTGTCGGCACACAAGGAGTCTATCTAGAGTCTCAAAAAAATAATAAATTTATTTGATTGTTTTACCATATAAAATACAAAATAATTACATAAAATATCATTTAATAGTTAATAAACCTTTCATAAATAAGTTTATTTAATTTTAAAAATAATTAAATGAAATGAAAAAAAATTCACCGATGAATCAAACCCAAAGCTCACGCATAATATATTTCAACCAAGCTATGAAATCGTTGGAGGAAATTGAAATTTAATTGTATAAAAGCTAAGCATGAATTTCGAAGGCTTTTTTCTCCAAATTCTTTGGCCATTCAACAAAATTACATTGAGGGTTGATCACCGCAAAGGAGTGCTACTGTTACACCAAGTCTTGACCCCGAATGAATTTCCTTAGTCGTGCCCTCTCCTCAGTAGCGCACACAGGAATTTTCAAGGGGGTCTGGGGTCACCATTCTTGTAAAGTTCTTTTTTATTTTGTCGACAGAAAAACAAAAACTAAAAAACTAATTTTAGAATAAATAATCAGCATTAATTAATAAAATTAATCATTAATAACAAGTAATTAATTAAATTTTACGTACAATATACTTGGAATTATAATCAATCGGAAAAAATCAAGGGCTTTGGGCGGGGGGTGTCCGGGCCCAAAGGACCCCCCTTGTGTGTGCCACTGCCTCTCCTTGTTAGTTTCATTCCTTATGCTATTTCATCTTTTTCTCAAATTTATATTGCTTTGGATTCTTTATATTATCCTTCTAGGTTTAAAGTTATTCAAATTCTTAAAAACAAATTATGGAATCGTTGGAGGACTGAATATATTTTTCATCTTCAGACACGTGGTAAGAGCAGTTTCCAGAACCAAACTTGAGAGTAGGGATTCCAATATCGGACCAAAAGTTCAATACCGGTAATAGAAATTTTAGAAAAAGAAAGAAAACATTGACGTTTCTTTATTTGCTTGTTTTTGCTGTTTTATTAAAGAAAATATGTATCACAAAAAGTAATTCGCAACTTATAAATTATAACGGTATATAATAGATCACAAAAAAGTACAGGAACATCTAATGTATTTAAATCACAAGAAAGTGTAAATATCACTATGCAGTCTGTGGTATTATTACAAATTTTTGAAATGTGATCTTAAAAAACATAATGTATCCATTGTACTGCCATTAAGCCTGGAGCGTAATAGTGTGCAAAAATTAGCAGCTGTTGAAAGCGCTCTTTCGGCATCTACGCTAGTTGGTGGTACTGTTGGCAATGCGTGATATACTTTTAAAATGCGTGATGTTCTCAAATAAATAATGAAATCAAACCGAAGTATTACCAACTGATTTTTTAGTGTTCTTTAAAATTATTCTTATTCATTAATATGGGCTATTATTTTTAAATATATATGTAAATATACACTCAGGAACATTGAAAATAGTGACCCAAGAAGGAAGCATCGGATTGAAATGAAATTTAATACACATAATGACACAGATGAGAGATTCACTTGATCTCAAAAACAAGACAGTTAAACGAATACAGGGTGTGCAACGACACAAATACTGGGCAACTTCAACAGTGCGTTGGACCGCCACCAGCTGCAATACATGCCGCCACACGGTCCTGCATTGAGTTGATTAGACACCTTATGTTGTCCTGAGGCAGATGGGCCCACAAATCTTGAACAGCCAACTCTAAATCATGTACAGAGTGACAAGATGGCATCTGCCGTTTTAGCTGATCCCACACGTGCTCTACAGGGGACAAATTGGGGGAGCGGGCTGGCCATGGAAGAGTCTGAAAATGACGTAGGAAGTCTTGAGCAACTCTTGCTGTATGCGGACGAGCATTATCTTGCTGGAAAATTGCCCCTGAGAGACCATTTAGGAAAGATCCTACATGGGGTCGAAGAATATCATCAACGTAACGTTGGCCCGTTAAGGTTCCACGCATCACAATTAAAGTGGACCGGCTATCATAGGCTATGGCCCTCCAGACCATTACACCAGCTGCGTGGGCAGTGTGACGTAGAACAGTGTGGGGAGAAGTGTACCTCTTACTAGGGCACCTCCACACCCGTACACGGTTATCATCTGTCCCCAAAACAAACCAGGATTCATCACTAAACACAACCTTTTGCCAATATGTGACATTCCACATTGATCTGGCTTGGCACCACTGTAGACGCAGTTGCCGATGTTCCCGTTTTAAAGGGAGTGCACGGAAAGGGCGCTTGGATTTAAGATTTGCTTGTGCAAGGTGTCTCGAAATTGTTTGTGGAACAATTGTTACTCCTACGTCTGCTCGTGTCGTTAAACGAGTCACTGTGGGGTCCACAAGTGCTTGCCGCACGATCCTTCAAACATCTCTCCTCGTGGTCTACCTGGTTGCTCCAGACCCGGTTTTCCGCGCGTGGGTACCTTTTCGTGTCCACTACTCCCAACAATTTCTAACGGCACACTCCGAACGATCCCCCTGGCCAGCAACACGGTGCATCGACCAGCCTGCAGTTTTCATCCTGATGATCAGGCCTCTCTCAAACTCTCTTAACTGTGAGAAATGTCTTCTAGCACGTTTACCTCTGGCATGTTTCGTTTACTAAAGTCTTCCTACAATCGGCGAGTAATCGTCACGTTTATGAATCTTCGAATTTGCGCTGGCTTATATAGCACCCTCTTCCTGATTGTAGCGCCACCTCAGCGTGTATGAGCATGCGCATTGGCACAAAACTTGGATCATTTGCATGTCACATTACGCTGTACTTATTTGCAAAGTTTCGCGATTGTACTTAGCTTCCTTCTTGGGTCGCTATTTTCAATGTTCCTGAGTATATATATATATATATATATATATATATATATATATATATATATATATGTGTGTGTGTGTGTGTGTGTGTGTGTGTGTGTGTGTATAATGAACCTGAAAAATATTTAAAACCCTAAAGTATGATATGCAAATACAAATATAAATAACAAACTCACCAATTTAAAAGATATCGAAATATTACGCCCTTTCTTCACAACTACAACTTTGTTGTCACAGATACGGATATCAGACGACGGATTCTGCGTGTGTGCAGTATCTCCCTGAGCATCTAATAGGATATTTTTTGCCTGTCTCCTTTCATGATTCACATATTTTATTACTTTTCTTGATTGCACGATGTAACTTTATATTTACAGTCTAATTAATTTCGCCCTTTAGGGAGACATAAAAACAAAAACGTACACTATTTGATTATGTTGGCAATCTCTGAGCATATAGTGGAGACAATTTTAAAAAAATCCTAATAAATACCGAAAAAACCGGTATTTATACTTGTGAATACCAGAATTACAAAATTTCCCAAATGGCTTAAAATACCGGTATTCGGTATATTGGTATTGCAATTCCCTACTTGAGAGTGAATTAGCTCGTTCCTTTGAAGCCCTCGAACACCAAGAACTGGGACTGGCCTATGGAGCGCATCAAAAATAATGGGTCATCAAAGGTATTAAATCATTCGGGGCATTGAGATGGTTCAGTTTCAATTCAGTAAATCGAGGACAAATGATGAAAAGGTTAACTTAAGTTTAATAACAAATAGAATGCGTCAGCACTCGTTCATGTATAGAAGATCTCTGACCATAACAAAGCAAGTTTTCAAAAGCTGCGCCCTCTATACTGAGAGGGTCCTACCACCTTATTTGTGTGAGAAAGCTATAATATGCAGTGTGCTTGAAAATGTATCAGACAGTTTTCTTATATTTGTAGATTTTCATTGGTTGTGTCGCTCTTACATAATTTTTCTTAGTATATTTTCGAATTTTAGATCTTATGCTTGTATTTCATGCAAAAGATAAAATGGTTTTTTTAGGCGAAATGTTTCTTTTTTTAATATTTTTCGAAATTTCCCTCTTTTTTCGATTCAAAAATAAATTTTAATAATTACTCTGGTTTTCTTTTGCTCGAAATTTTCTTTAAAAAAAATCCCATCCAAAAAGACAGAGTATTTTTTTAACAAGTAAAGTCTTGTAGCTGATTATGTAAAATTACTTTTAATATTGTTTGATGTGCAAATGCTCAAGCGTAACTTGTTTTAAAATAATTTCCTTGAATCAACAAATCAAAGTAACAAATTTTAACATTGTAACAACAAATTTAACCTTCGAATGACACATTTTATGGAATTCAGTATACCTTTAAATTCGCTCAAATGGTTTCGTTTTAAATAAAAAGGAAAAAACGAAAGGGGAAAGAGAAAAGTTCAAACGATTTTCGACAATGTTCTTTTTCATCAAACGATCTCCGTAATCAATGGCAGCAAACGATCAAATTTCCGTCATATCTATCTAGGAATTAAGGTATAAATATAACCAGACAGAACCGTTGATTTGGGAAATAAAGAATCCTTTTTATCGTCACTCGTTCGAAATTTATCGTCTGTGCACCCTGTAATCAAATGCTCCAATCCCACTTTTTGTTCGTTCGTTTGCCACTCGAAATATCATTTAGGTGCAAGCGATTTGAAAGACCAATTATTTATCTTGTCTTTTTTGGCATAAGCTGTGAATGTGGATGGATTGCAACTGTTTACGAAGTGAAGTGAAGCAATACCAAGTATCGGGTTTGAATATTTCTTGAATTATTAT
Source organism: Trichonephila clavipes (assembly GCA_019973935.1). NCBI lineage: Eukaryota > Metazoa > Arthropoda > Arachnida > Araneae > Nephilidae > Trichonephila > Trichonephila clavipes. The sequence continues at coordinate 279,050 of BMAU01020961.1, forward strand.
TATTTTAGAGGAAGAAAGTTGAATTTTTAAGAAATAGGTTTTCCCCAAATATATCGTGTTTCTTTTCCGAAGATTAATTATTTTCAGTTTTGACCAGAAATCACAATTAAGGATAACTTTATAAAAGAAAGATCAGGAATTCTGAAATTTCAGAAATATTTCAAAGCGATGTAATCTATCGCGCAACATATTTTCAGATGTGGCATTCATAAAAAAATGTTTTGCGTCACAAAATTCGTTGATCCATGCTTTTGACTGATTGGTTTTCACTTAAAAAAAATTAAAACTTTGCGGTTTTAATTACAGAAATGTTCTGAAAAGAAAACCTCTATAAATATGTGCTGCAATTGCTCAGATTTCTGAATTGTTAATTTAGCATTTTATTAGTTTAACTCATAGGTTTCCAAGAAGCTTCTGTCGGAACCTAGGGGCCCTTGTGACTGTTGGAGGGTTCTGTGGCATATTGGATTAGAATACTTTTGCCATTTGTTGTATTAATAGGATTTTTGAAATCGCAAACTTACTGATGTAAAATATTGGTAACAGTAAATGTATTTTTTATTGCATTATTAAAAATGCTAAACCTCTTCAATGTTTATTTTATAAGCCACTATCGTAAGGAAAAAACTGTTTTAGACAAAATCTGTTCTTAAATTAATTGAAATACATATTTATAAAAAGAGTTTATATTTGGCTAATCATCAAACGAGTATTAATATTTTTGCAAAATTTATACAAAGAATTTACTCTATGTTGTATTTATATTGAAAATTGTAGTGTTCGCAAGCAATGCCGTTCCTTATATTATAATGGCGATTAAATGGAAACATGGCAAAATGTTGGTGATAAAGTCAAGTTGATATCATTTTTGGCGACTATGATGACGACAATTTTTGGTCAGATGGTGACCATATGGAGGCTTATGAAAATTACTGGAGAAATCTAGTAATATCCCGATTAATGACGTAAGCAGATTCTTCGAGAAAATCCGTGTATGCTATAAAAAGGGATTCGCTTGCTAAAACTGAGTCAGTATTGTTTTGACCGTTTAAAGTCGACCGGTGATGAGTAATTTTTTCGGCTGTAAAAATAGGAGGAGTGAGTGCTTGTGAATACATTACGCATTTGTATTTCGAGACACAGATAGTTGTGTCTGATCGCTGTAGACAGTGTGAAGGCCTTCTTATATTTATTCTGCGAATTTGGCTGTTGAATCATGTTGTTGCTAATAATGCCACCAGATCGGCAAAAGCCAGATCAAGGACCACGAAATTCATCATTTCAAAGAGCTAAGTGATGCCTGTCGTAAGCCGTAGCTTTGAGCACCATACAGGTGACAGAACGATTTAGCTTGATTTCACCCCAATTTTGAGCGAGATCAGGGGGTGGTCAGGGGCCTCCCACCTCTATTTCCCTTCCACCAACCTCACTAGAGGTCTTGCGGCTTGACGGATATTTAAAGTACCCCCCCATGCCGCGAAGACACGATACATTTACAAACATCATCGTCTTCTCTGGAATTCGAACTCAGGCCCAACGGCACAGCAGTTAGCATCCCTTACCATTATATTGGATGGGTGACGATGAATCCTGTGTGTGTTTTAAGGATTCTTTTTCGACCCTAAAATTTCCGTCGTTCTTGAATAATTGTCTTGTCCTTTGCGACTGATTTGGATAAAATCATCGAACCCCGATCTACATAACAATATATTACGAAACTTGCAAAGTTTCACAAATCTATAATGCTTCTTAAAAATATTTATATACACATACATATATGTATATATTTTAATATAAAATCTAACACTGTTAAGAACTCATTCAATGGGAAAGAATTTCTTCATTTTAAAAGCAAAAGACTTACATAAATATTTGCACAAATAAAAAAATAATATTTATATAAAATGTATTCAAGCCACCTCTTGGGGAAATCTTTATTTTGCACTTGAGAGAAAAACAACTTTAATTTCAAAAATAAAAAAACCGAAAAAGATTTTTAGAGTTAATTTCTTTTTCCATTTCAGAAATCAATACCCTTTTTTTAATAAAAAAAGGAACCCTTAAGGATTTTTAGCTTTTAAATTCCAAGAGGAACAATTGATATTTTTATCATAATTTTTTTAAAGATTATTTTAAAATTATTTCTTCTGCACAAAAAGCGAGTTTTATTTAGAAAAGAAGTCTGAGAAAATAGATTTCTCTGTAGAATAAACAAAGATTTTTGTTATTATTATTGAGAATAATAGTAAATGCTGATTCATTATTTTCTGTTATTGAATAATGAATGATCAATAATTTGCCCAGTATATATAAATTATTGGATTAGTTTTTTCTGTACAAAATTTATATGTGTCAAAACATAATATTTATTTTGGGCAAAGAGGAAAAAAAATTAGTTAAAATTCACATAATTCAGAAAAACGAATCAAAATTAAAGCTGGCGTTGAGTAATACAAAATAATGTATTATATTGTAAAATTCTATACAACTGAAATGGACCTGAAAAGGACAATTTTTTTATTATTTGAATACTGTTGCTGTTTAGATTAACAAATCAATTTTCTGAAACGTGAAATTAATTAATTAAATTTATTTTTTAAGTTATTTTTGAAAGTATTTTTTTTTTTCTTTTTCGTGTTTTTCAGCTTACTAAAAGGATAATTTTTTATGCTGTAGAACATACTTATCAATAATCGTGTTGTAATAAAACTTATTTTCTACAAGTTTCTATAAAATAAATAAAAAACAACTTTGAAGGGGTTTTTTTATCTTATTTTTTTTAAAGTACGATGCTTTGGTGATCTGTTGAATAAATTTGCGGGAGAAAGCATTTGGACGACAATAATTTACCGTATCTGGGAACCGCTGTTGGCAACATAACTGCACCTAAACTTGTAGGGTTGCTTTTTTGAAATGTTAGTTTATATGCAGTTGAATTTTAAAAGTATAACATAAAAACGCATTTTGTTCGAATGTTTTATTGAATGTAATATTTTTGTATATGTGTTTGGTACATTTGGTAGAAGGAGCTTTTGAGCCTAAAATTAGAATTATTTGACACATTTTAAAAGATTAAAACAACTTTACTTCTGATTGTTCACTTTCCATTGATAGCACCTTTTCTTCGAATCTCAGCATTTTCGAAATAAAAATTGGACCTAAAAATAATGCACTGATAGATCAAAATCACAGGTAATAATATCGAAAGAGCCAGTGTTGAAGAGCTATCTCACGAGTTTTCTCTTTTGAAACTAACCCTATCTTCATTTTGATGAATTATTACAATTTTTATGTGCCTCTTTCTTACACGAGAAATATGATAGGTTTATGAGATTGATTATTAAAATAAATTTGTGAAGCAGAAACTTTATCGGTAGAGGCAAGGTTGTGAGAGATAGTCAACAATTTCTAAGCTGCTTATTTCATATTACATTGAAATTCGTTTAACACGAAAACGTTTATGAAGAAATATCGGCTACCACGAAATAGTACAACGGTCCCAACAAACTACTATATGCTTTCATGCATTTTTCTTCTTTTAACACGAAACAAAAATCGCTTAACATGAAAAGGCTTTCTTTCTGAGAATGAACAATATGCGGAAAACACCAGAAATAAAAGAGGGGTGTGAGATGAAAAAGAGGCGGGTTTTTTCTTCACATGTGATGGTGTGAGAGAGAGATATCGATATAAACCAGTAATAGCCTCCACGCAGAGACGATCATTTTGGCGTGGTGGCTAATATATTCGTTTTCGGAACAGAAGGTACTCAGATCAAATCTTCCTTTATTGGTGACCCTGGCCGTGCAATGAGAACCGCACCCTTCACGCGCAGCAGTCGCGACGCCATCTATCCAGTGCAAAAGCAACCAAGCCGTCAGACACATGACGCAATTAAGCCGTCACACGCGACGACGCAACCCACAAAGCCGTCACACACGAATGACGCAACCCACAAAAGCGTCGCATTCAAAGTGACGTAACTGATCACACACTCACCGCGAATTTGGTATCGCTCGTTCACCTATTTGTCGAATCACTGGCGTGGGGGTAGTGTGGTGGTGTTATATCGATATAAACCTTCTCGTAATATCCTAATAACCTATCGTAATATCCTTCTCGCCACAATGATCGTTTTGGCGTGATAGCTAAAATACTCATTTTCGGAGTGGAAGGTTCACAGATCGATTCTTCATTCCTTCACACATTATTTTTCTGTATTATTGGACTATCATCGGAAGAATTCGTTGCAGTAAATGATGATAATGAGTCTACATCCCCAATAATGACTGTCAAAGACATTTTGGAGTTTGTTCAAAGCTCAAAAAGTATCATTGATCCAGATTACTGCGACAAAAAAGAAATGGATAATGTAGCTCCTATTCCCACGTCATCCGGAATGAGAATTGATTGCCTGATTGAATATTAACGTCGCACTGTTCAGCTACACGAGGGCTTTTGGCGACGGACCACGTAATTTTGAACCATGGTCAAGTGACGTGGACGGCACCAGAGCTGGCATCCCCCTCTCCTAACTGCCACACCACACCAACTGGAGGACGTTTCAGCTCTCGACAGATTTAACGCGCACCGCTGCACTACATGGCGAGTCTTTAGTGGTATTGGGCTCGAACTCGTGACAAGGCAAGCCACGATCCGATACCTATACCACTCGGCTACCGCGGCCTCCGGAATGAGAAATATCGTGAAAAGTATCCGCAGTAACTTATTGTTGCAGATCCCAATGGTGAACAGAATAAAAAATGGGCGACATCGGACAATGTGTTGACAATTTGATGCAAAAAAGGCAATGCAAAGAAAAATATCAGATTGTTTTTCAAAAACTCAATAAATGTTTTTTTTTCGAAAAATTTGAAATTTTCGTATTAAAATCCATCAAGTTCTTGTGAATGTTATGTTTCATTTATTTTTGTTAAATGCGTGCATATATACATATCTATGCAAATAAAATAGTCTAATAAGCTTTTTTTTTTTACCACAAAAAATATTTTAGTTCCCCCTGCTTCATGTTAAACGATTTTCACTGTCTATCTAACCTTCCGCTAAAAGGACTTTCTTTTTTTTGTGTGAAGTAAAATATTTTGAATGTTTTTGCATTATTGAATGTGTCTTGCAATCCAGCTACCCTTATTCCCTGAGAGGTTTTGGTAAATACTTTTCCGATTATTATAACATTAGTCTGATGAAGTTTTACCTCTATAAATCAATTTTATGATTTATCAGTAAGATTAATAAATGGAGATTACTTCTTGTGTTTGCTTTGCCTCGGACAACTGCACTGTAGAGTGTTTTTCAGGAACGAAATCTTCGGAGTTACCGTTACAGAAATTCATGATTGCAACTAAAAGACCTACGTTTATGTCCTTCCTCACTAGTAATGAGATGAATGGAAGAATCTATTAACTAAAAAGGAATTCTTTTCAAACTCAACTAGAGTTGATCTTTTTTTATTCGAGCTGTCTGGCTGATGAGCCCTTAAATTCCCTCCACTGATCCTTGGCTACAAATGTGTGAAATTAGTTTAGAAAGTTTATGCAGGAGTTTAAGAAAAATAATCTGTTGATTTAGTTGCACTTTATTAAATGAACAAAACGAAACAAAAAGCTAATTTGTGCAGTTAACAATTCTTTGTTTTAGTTAACTGACTTTTGAGTGTTTGAAAATAAAATTCTTTAAAAGCATTGTTGTTGTCGTAGCCTCATGGTCACGAACACTTACACGATGTTCTCTATTTGTACAATCGAATCCCGATGCCGCTGCAGAGGGACTAATTCATGTTTAATATGTCTTGGTTCAGTTTTCTCGCTGGTGTTTTGTGGAAGTTGAGAGAATGATTTGAACGCTCTGGTGTTGTCTCCATCATTTGACCACGGTTCAAAATGACGGGATCCGTCACTAATAGCCCACCTGTTGCGGTAAATGCGACTTTAATGAACACTCACTCACGCCGTACAAGTACTTTTGTGGACCGTTTTTTATCTTAAGCAGATGTATTTCAGCTTACATATTCTCCATAATCCTTTTAATATGTTTTCAGTAAATTCTGGTCCGAATGAAAATGACGAGACAGCCGCAACTTAGTGGTCGTGATCCCTAATTTATAGATGTTACTGTTTCTACCGAGTCTTTCGTTCGAATCTTGATGGCACTAAGAACTTGCCAAGAAGAGGGCTAATGCACATTAAATCTATCAAAGCCCAAAGTGTGACATTAATAAACTATTAATCAACAGTGAAAACGCCACTTATAAATTTCCAGAAGCACCCCACATATTGTATTTAACCTATATAAGTTGCTCATTTTTAAAGCCCACTCCAAATATCGCAAAAAGCATTTAAATTTAAAATAGAAATTTAAAATCGTTTTTCGCACAATGCGAATTTCTTCCCAAAATCTGAAAATTCCATACAGTTGTTTCTAACCAGATGTCATTTTTCACAAATCAAATTCTGTATATCGAATGAGGTATATGTAATAATGAAAATAAGCACAGAGCAATTGAATCATTCGTTGCAAAAGTTACGCCTATTTTTAGGACAAATATTTAAGAATAAAAACGCTCGTTTTTTTAATGCTCGAAATGATAATATATTTTGAAATTATTGATTATGTCCTTTATTTTTATATATTTTTTTGACTTATGATTTGGATGTTTGTAGATTAGTTAAAAACATATAGCAAGCACAGTTGCTGTATTGAAATAGTTGCTTTAAATATTTACGAAATAATCAAATAAGAATTTGAAAGTTGTACAGTGGGTTCCTCCGCGTGTTTTCCTTATCTCACATCTGAGGTTACTTTATGATATTGTTTGATATGAGAGATATGTAGTGATGCATTCAAATACGCATTACTGCAGTGCTTCTCAAACTTTCAGTACGTGCGACACACTATTCAATCATAATTTTCATCACCTCCCCCTCCATACATTAACGATGTATTGCATTCGATAGTACGATACTTTGACACTAAAACTATAATGCAACGTTAACCTTTTAAGTGCCACCGGCGTATATAAACGTCTCGCTCAGCCAAAGTATTAATTGCCCCGGACGTATATGTGCGTCTTTCCGAAGTACGATGTTTTCTGTTTACTTCTATCTATAAAATTATGTCGAAGGCTTTTTAAAGCAGTAGCATTACCTTGACAGTGCTTGCGAAGGATTTACTTATTTCAGAGTATTTTCTTATTTATTCCCTTTCTTCCTTCCCAATATACTACATACGCATGCATACGTGCAAAACGGTGGCATTGAAGAGCGAATCGGGTAACTTTTAATCGGCAGCTATGGGATTAAAAACCGTACAAATTATCACGATAAATGTTAATTTTTGCATTTAATTTTATGTATGACAAGCCGTCCCTGGTAATTATAAAACTTATTCTTAACTTGGTATTGTTTAATTAATTATAAAACACATTATATGCAGTACTGGTACAGTTATAAGTGTCTTATATCAGTGAAAATGTGTATTTTATACTTTGTTATGTCAGAATGTATTTTGTTTGTTTACTTTAAATAAATTAATTATTCTTTGAATAATTTTTGTTTTTGACGGTTCAAAATATTCACACCCTCCCCTTTGGGTTACCCCCCCCCCTGTTGGAAGGCGCCCACAGTTTGAGAAGCGCTGCATTACTAGTTAAACTCATCTGAAATGAAGACGGGGGAGGGCACAACAAAATGCCAGAAGATGTTACGGTATTCGAACTCATTAAAATGTCCAACTTCGATCAAAAGACACTTTTTTTTAATTTGGTTTTTTCGAATAAAACAATCTTTTAATTATACAAAACATGTGTATTATTTTGTCTTTCTCTTTCACAATAAATAACCTAAAATGTAAGAAACCGGAAAGTGATATTTAATCTAGCAAAAATAGGCATTTATGTGGTTCAAAATCTTTCATGGTGAGCCTGATGATTCCAAACATGTACTTCTATTAATCTTTTTGAACCCGATATTTATATTTTCTGAGGAATATACTAAAATAGTTCTTACTGTATGAATATTTTTTGAGTTATGACCAGTTATTTCAATAATATCCTCATAAACACGTCATATTTTTTTTCATAATATTTATTCGGTCAGCTCAAAATTTTTCTATTTTAATAAAGCACTAAAATTTTAGTACATTCCCTTTATAAATGTGTGTAGATCAATTTAGCAATGCTTTATTGATATAAATTTATTACTTTTTTTTTCTCTAACTCTGGTATAAGGAGTTTTTCTTAAATTTGCTAAAATTCTCCTTATGATTGTGATTTTTGACAAAGGTTAAATATATAAATATTTATTAGCTAAAAAAGCATTTTTAATGCTTTTGTATGTAATTTTGAAAAAAAAAAAAAGGCTTTTAACGTGTTCGGAAACCTTATAGAGCAATAAGTGGTACAAATTTAAAAGAATTTCATAGATGCAGAGCGACTTAACACAATGGTCTAAAGTAAGCGTTTCTCAAACTGTGGGGGGGTGAGGTGCCCCTAGGGGGGCACGAGCTTATTGAAAAGTCAAATACAAAAGATTATTTTAAAAAATTATTAATTTTGAGAAAATAAACGAAGTACATTCTAAAATCATAAAAAAAAATAAAATACGCATTCTTACTGCATGTTTACATTTTTACACAATACACATTACAGATTTACATATTATAAATTATAAGTGTTTCAGTATTGCACAACGTTTTTTTTTTAAATTTATTTAACAATGCTAAGTTAAGAACAACAACAATAATTACCAATGACCCTATTTGCTTGTCATATAATATATAAAATTATATACAAAAATTAACACTTATCTTGATAATTTGTACGGTTTTTTATTAATCCCTTAACTGCCGATTAAAAGTTACGTGATTCACTCCCCGATGCCACAGTTTTCTAAGTAAGGGCGCGAATGTGATGTATTGAGGAAAGGGAGGGGGGATAATTAAGCATATTCTCTGAAATAAGTACTGTGATACCCCCCTACCTAGGGGTACCATTTCTTCATCTACACGACCTAAATTTGTGGGAGGTAAGAATTGATCATCCAAGTGCGCGCGCGAGCCATAATAGAACAAATGTATTATCATCCAATTATATTGATCAAAGACAGTCTTACTATAGGAAGGAAATTAGGAGTGATATATCGTAACCTAAATTCTATGAGAATAAGCACCTGGGAGCCTAAGCGCTTAACTTTCAGTGACGTTATCCTGTGAATCTCCATCTTCCTTAATTTTTTAGACTTGCTAAAGCCCGTTCTATAATTACGCTTCAAAGTTTAAATCCTTACCATCAGCTCACGGCGTTTAGCATCTCATCTTCCTTTCTCCTTCTTCTACCGTGATTACTAAACCTTCACTACATATCTACTAACTAAACTGAATATCGTGGTTTCTTCTTGAGAGGATTGGCTGGGAAATAACTCAATGCTGGGCCGAAAGATTCCCCAAGAGGATTAGTATGAAAAACACGATAAAGCCCCGTCACAGCATATCCTTCGTAAACATTGTCAAGGACCTTTAATTGTATTCCAAAGCTTTCGAAAAAATGTAATGGTTAACAGTACCCAAAAAAGTTCGTACTTCGGAAAGAGGAATATATACGTCCGGTTAATTAACGCTTTGACTGAGTGAGACGGTACCCGGTGGATATATATCCGGTGGGACTTAAGAGATTAAAGTCATATTGTAGTTGTAGAGCCAAAGTATAGCATTTTTGAATTAAATGTTGTTGTTTTTTTGTTAATGGAGGTGCGCGCGTTGAAAATTATGATAGAATATTGAGTCACAAATATTAAAACTTTGAGAAGCCCTGTACTAAGTAAACCTACTGGAAGATGGTAAAATGTCTTTCAAAATTGCTACATATAAAATACATTTACGGATAAGTTATATTTATTGTGCTGTTGTAATATATTAAGATAATCATTCCCGCTGAATAAGTATCCTTGGCATTTTGATTAAAAAGGAATAAAAATATATTTAAACCTTCCAGTATCGCTGATTTGACGCTGATTACAACCATACGATATTTGGGATACCGTATCCACTATAATTGCATTTAAAAATTCTATTACTTAAAAAATGTTATTGTTATCTCTGCACTTTTATCCAAATTATATTTATTTAAGGCCATAATTATTTCAAAAATACGACGAAGCTCAAAAGTACTAATTAAACATCAAATATGGGGGAGATGTTACTTTTAAACGCATATTCATTACTCAAGTAAAGATCATTATCAAGAACACACCTATCGCTATTAAAATTGCAGAAGATGCAAAACAAGACGACTGACAGAAAAAGAAGCAGCGCCACGCAAATGAATGCAAATAATCAATTTTTCTCCGAGTGATGGCAACGCCTAAGCGAAAATACGTCTCATTAATAAGGTCCTTTAATTGCAGCCGATACAAAATCCCGGAGAGCAGAAATTGGAAAAATCTGTTTTTCGAAATGAGCGGAAACACGCTAATGAGCAAGAAGAGAATTGAAATGCTGTCAGCGCCGCTGGCCGCGAAAATGAAACGAAAGCGCTATCATTGTTATCGACGCCATGTTCCTTCTCGAATTAATCATAAAGGAGCAGATGGGGTGAAGCCTTTGTTGTTGTTTGTCCCTGAAAAGTCCTTGAAATTTCCTTTTGCAATTCGAGATTTTCTAAAACTGAGCTAGAAATATTGTGTTGCCGAAACTAATTTAAATAAACCTGTAATTAGGTGACGGAAATCCTTCTAAACCGGAAATAGTTTGGTCCTCTTTTATCGACTAAAAATATGAAGAAGAATAATACCAAGATTTTTATTTCTCTCACGCCTATATATACAAGTGCATGATTGCCCCTGTATATTATTAATTCCTCCCTGTCGATAAGTAAATTAGTGTGAATAAATTTTGAATTAAATCAAAATATTTAATTCAAATTATTATCCCAGCTTATTGAGCGCAGAAAAAAATTATAAATAGTATGTCAACCTTAGTGAACAATAAAATGAATCATGGTGATAATTGAAATAAAATTGGCGATATTTTTTTTTCAGTAATACGATTGATATAGTGTTCATAAACTATTTCTTCAACATGCATCAATGTAATTAGGAATGATCAAACTAAAAAAACACCAATTCTCATTTTCTACTCTTTGCAGAACCGTAACATATGATAGCGTTTAAAAGAAGAAGGATTTATTCCATTGTAGGACGAGGATAAAAAAAAGAAATGAAATTCTATAAAAATTGATACGCTACTGGTTGTTTAACATGTGACGCTAATAATGAAGCAATGGACATGCGTCAAATTAGCAATATTCGTACATTTCAATAAGACAAAGGAATGATTAGTATTACGGTGCATACGCAAATTATGTAAGATAGCAGTGCCATCTACAAGAGCTGTATAAAAGAGCAGAAGGCATTGTTTTTAAGCATTGAATTTGTGTTTTTCTGGGGGAAAGGTTGCGTGAAAAGGTTTAATATACCTTGTCGAAGAAGCTGGAAGTCATTCTAATAAATTTCAGAGTTTCACAAAAAAGAATTGTGGCTTAACCTTTAGGAGATGGGAACAGCTCTTCTGGAAGGGATTTTACAGCTATAATGTCTTCTTGTGATGTTCTCAATAATTTACATTACTATGAGTAGCCCATCAATTGCATCACAAAAAGATAGCACGCTATTTGCCACCTATAAAAACGGGATATTTGAGGGGAAATTTATACTACATACTCTTGACTGAAAAAAAATATAGCTTGACCAAGTGACTGACGTTCATGGTATTTTACGTTACATTCAGAAAGTAGTTGAGGGAGAAGGAACTCTTTGGTTGATATTTGAACCAAGCTCACCTTTTTCGAGATTACTCTTTTCATCTGAAGCATCGAACACTCGTTCTATAAAGGTCAGAGTTTTATGACTATCATTTTGAGAAATCGCGCGTTCTCGTTTTTGACCAAATTAAATCAAAGGTGACTCAAATGTGGATAAATTGAATGCAGGAAAGACAACTAACGAAAGTGGGATGATTGTACCAGCCATGTTCTACAAACAAAAGTAAAAACAGCAATACAATAACATTTACAATGTTTATCATACAGAAAAGTTTCAAAAATCAAAATTATGTGAATAAATGTAGGAATGAACAATTTGACGAAAGTGTTCAAATCGTCGGCTTTCGTGGCACGGTAGATAATACTGATCAGTGGAATCCGAAATGTTCCTAACCGTTTGGGTACCACTCACAAAATACATTGGAATAAAATTTCATTGGACACGCTTTAAAATACAATGGGTGCTTGATTTTGGGACTCATGTCTCCCGAGATGTTTGCAGCCCTCGTGTAGATTTAGATTTTGAGGTTGATATAACTTTCACTCTCTCACGATCCGCTTGCAAAAACAGATTTTCTAGGCGGTTGAGGAAACCTTTCGTTGAGTTTTCTTTCTCTTGTGACTGGTGGATGTTTGTTGTCTTTTGGAATAGTTTTTATGAACATTCTGAACAGATCCTTCTTCAAACTTATCTCGCAAAAGAGTCTTAGGAGTCTGGTTGGTGCATCATTTTGAAACTTCTTTCTAATCTATCTTTGTACTTCACGTATCTTCTCAATCTTCCTGTAGCACTTAAAAATGAACTTTCTTTGCTCAACTTCAGCCATTCTCTCGAGTAGTCTCATCCTTAAAAAGGACAAAAGGTGTGTGATTGTCAAAAACATTTAAACAGTCTGTACATTTTTATTGGAGCACTCTGTATCGCACGCTTGACAAGAACGGAGCGTTCTGCAATGTCGAGAATTCTAGAGCAAGAATAAGGGTGTCTTCTGTATAATCGGTGTCACCCCCTACTACTCGACGTCTCCATAAGCAAACATGAATTTTGTCGAGGCGTTCATTCCTGTGATTCTCTTTGACTGCAGAACACAGCTGCAGATGGCTAAAGCAGTGTACTGAACGCACGACATGGGCCAACGAAGGGCGAAACATTTCTTCAGAAGTCTTCATTTTCTACTTATGATGATCGTATTCGAGTTTGATGGCGAGAAGTTAAGAGAAATAAGTTTTAAGATCTCGAGGCAAACAAAGTGAAATTTCAATTCTGAATGATTTCACACAACCATGAGTTATATAATTAAATGAATTTCTGATTATTTAGGTACTAAAATAATACATCCACTAATAGGCAAAATCATTTTTATCTATGTGGGATTTTTTCAAAGGACATAAACACCATAATCTAAAAGGTGAAAACCAAGAAGGCTTACACCAATGGGAGAAAGTTTCGTCTGTATATTCCATGAGTCGGCAACCATTTAACTGTGGCGTGCCAAACCAATCTATCAATATGATTCAACTTGCCACAAGTAGAACATTTTTGAAAAAATTCGATTTCTGAGAAAATGCACGCAGAGTTAGAGAATGGAGATCTACAGAGATTTATAGTTTTATTATACATTAATTTTTTGCATCCTGTAAAGATATTTCTGTGAACATAAAAATAACCAGCATAAAATATACCTATTTCTTCAACAAAAATTTTAAAGTTAAAATTTTACATATATTATGTATTTTAAAACATGTTTATTAAAATAAGACATAGACAACATAAAATACAAGTACCCCTTCAATATAGTTAAATAAAAATATAAATAAAAATTGTAATGCGAATACTAGTTCTTACACCGCTTTACTTTCATATCGAAAAACCAGTGGTATAATTTGTGATTTCCAATTTGGCACGATTCTGAGCATTCAGTTGTTAAACAATTTCTTTTCGGTCTCAAAATATTTTTCATACGAGGAAAGATTTTTTTTACTTAGATATGTAGAACCAAAATAAAAAAGCAGAGTGCATGCAATTTTCTCCCTTCAAACAATAAAATCTGTCAAGAAATAATACTCAATCCTTTGACTAAGAATCGTAGGTTCTTTTCTCTTCAAAATGAAAAAAAATTCATCAGTAATCCAGGTACAATAAAGTAACTACTTCTTTAATGGCCAAAGACTTTTATTCGAAAGACAGCCACACACACAACCCAGCATAAAAAGAAAAACTAACTATATACATTTAATTTTAATATGTTAACACCATTTTGTTTCTATCCTCGCCAACGTAATCACTATCCCGCTCATTCCCACCATGTTCTCTCGCTCCGCCATGTTGTTGACCTCCTTCTTTCCGTTTTTCCTTCTCCCCTTTCGAGAGCCACGCCACCTATAAAGTTTTTAAACTAACTGTAAATTTATCTTTCAGAATTTTTCGTAATTACATAACTGTGCATACATAACTGTCTGAAGATGTTTGTTAAACAAAGACCATAACAAATTTATCAACTTCCATCCAACCAAAAATTGACAAATTTGTAGAATGTTGTAGAGAGCCACTGAGAATTGTACCGCGTGCCACATGATTAGCTGTAATCCCAGCTTACTAGTGAACTTAAGGTGTATAAAACATAAATGTTTAGACATAATTCCTACAAGAATGAGGTTCCACACACACACACGAGATACCAGTGAATGCAATGAGCATCAATGGGTAACTCAGCGAACGGGGGCTGAATTTACGGTAACCATTATAAGTACTGCCCTTTTTTCGTTGTATAGCACCAGGCACATTGGTGCTGGGTGCATTTGACCAGGAATCTCATGGATTGGTGTATAAATGTTTTCAAAGATGAAATCCGTTGTAAACTGAGAACCCATGACCAACTAAGTCGTATCTAAATACGTTCTAAACAGTGGTTGGAAATTGACCTGTCGTTTGCCCCCCAATCCAACCAATAACAATTACGGTATGAGAATCATCTACGATCCCAAAATTCAGGGAGTCTGACGACGAAAGCAAGTACTTAAAGTTAAATCGCTTAAAATGGATTCTCCCAACCCTCCCTTACCTAGCCAGGTAGGTTTAGACTATGTCGTGTAACCAAACCGCACACGCAGTTGTTATCTTCTGAAATTAGTTAGCTTTGCTCCGCGATGTAAGAAAGATGGATTTTCTTGAACAGCATTGAACAACACATTAAATTCTGTTAAGATTTCCGTAAAGTATCAATGGAGACTTTGGAAATGCTAAGTAAAGTCTATGGTGAGTTTACCATGACGAGATCCAAGGTTTAAGAATGACATCACGTTTTAAAGAGTAATGATAATCCGTCGAAGACAATGAAGGCATCACGGGAAATGCAGCGTTGGTGTCTGAATGGGCTTGAAAAGATCGTTGCCAAACCCTTGCACAAATCGCTGAAGCTACACTTCTCGAATACGTCATTTGAGGGAATCTATTCGCCGTAAACGGCCTCAGTTGTGCAGAGTGACGACTGATATCTTCTGCATGACAAAGCCCCAGCACATCGATCAAAATTGGAAAAGATTTTCTCGCGAAATCTTGTATTACTGTGCTTCCATATATCCTCTATTCACCAAACTTATATGATTTTTACCTGTTCCCATCAAATTAAAAACATTTACAGGGGTGCCATTTTGTGTCAACAGATGAGGTAAAAGATCGATGAGGCCTTACGGGAGGCTCCGAAAAATGGCTTCCAGTTGTTCTTTCAGAAGTTATATGAACAATGGCAGAAGTGTATCGTCCCCCAAGGGGAATACTTTGAATGTGGATGTGCCTCGGTGCTGTGAACAATTCAGGGTAAGGTTTTCTACACCTTCTTCACGAACTTCTGGATCCCACTAGGTACATACATCATTGATGAGAGCAAGCTTGAATGGTGAAACTAACAACTATTTCATTTTCACGCTTCATCGCCAAATGCTGTATGTATATCAAGCTGTTCATTTTGCTGTTTATTTCCAAAAATGATTGATTACAAAAAAATATGAGCTTCATGCCACATTTAAGGATTTTTAGAGTTAGTTAAGGATTTATTCTTACAAACTTCTTTTCGTTAGCTTTCTTCTATTATTTATTCGTTAACCTTAATAAGATAACGTATCAACACATTTTAAAGGTTTCCAAAGTCTCCTATGTGCATCCATGTCTCAGTTTTAGCTACAATAAATTTTATATTAATAGATGGCCGCTGTATCCAAAAGGTCATAATCGCGAAATCGTTACCGGAGTCATTTTTGTCATTTTGTGATTTCGAGTCTTGTTAATAGAAATTCTATGTCAGATTAACGCGCATTTCGAAGCTCAGTTCCGACATTGGTATGGTACTGAAATTAGGAAAGTGCGTTGCGAGCTGGAGCACTACCGTGGTCTCTTGACCAAGGGTCAAAATTACGAGGTCTAACAGTCTTTTTATTATTCTGAAGTACCTGTATGACACTAACAATTAAACTCACCCCTGTTAGCTAGACATGTTGAAAATTTTTTTCGCAAGTATTAAATCAACTATGTAGTACTTAAGTCCTTATTCTAAAGTACTTAATTATTTTTTCTGGAACAAATGATTCCTTATTCTGGAGTATTTAATTCCATTTTTAAAGTATTTAATTGATTGGAATTTTCTACTAGCCATCTGTGTGACTCGTGAAACCGAAGTTTGCGATTCAGTGATATCTTAGGATATAAAAAGGAATTAACTTCCCTTTATTTATAAGAATGTATAAAACACAAAGAAAAAACAATTTTTAAAATTTCTCCACTTGCAAAAACCAGTCAATTTTTCTGAATTATTATAAGCAAGCATCCTAGAAGTATTGCTAATTAAAAAAAAAAAAAATCATTCATTTATATTCTAAATCAAAATTTAAAACTTCTATAAATAGAAACAAGTCAATGTACCTGAGGTCATCGATATCATGTTTGCACAACTCTAACCCTGCAATTAAAACTTTTCTTATTCTCATTTTAAAAATACTTTTCCCTTACACCGAGTGGATTACAGATGCAACTGTCGTGATTGTTAAAATTTCTAATGATTCTAATTTTGATGACGCCCCGTGACCAGTTAATTAAAAGAGTATTATCACGATTCTTGAGTTTTTAAACTTGGAGCTCTTACACCTTTCTGTAGAATGCCTCTCCCAGATATCAAATAAAGATAGAGGAAAAATAAATCGTGATGAATGTACTAAAATATATATCGTAATTTGATTCTGATTTCAAGTTCGAATTAATTTTTATTCGTATCTTTGGATAATGAGATTCAGTAAAAGCTTTTTCTCGAGATGGGGATTTTTTTATCCCTCGAGGCAAAAAAAAACCCTCCTTGACTGAGTGACTGTCTTTAATGCTGAAGGCGATTTTTAATGATATCGAATTAATTTCATTTATTCGTTGAAAAAAAGAGTGTAACGGTTCTTGATCTTTTAATGATTAAAGGACTCCATTAAATAAAATGGGTTGGGGGTGGATCTTGGCGTTGAAATAGTTCCAATTAAATATCGCTTAAGTAATTTTTAATACCGTATTCTGCATACAGATAGAGAATTATCTTTAAAATTAAGTAACTGGAGGCTTGTGCTTCAAATCTTATAATGGAATTCGCGCTGTTCATCATTTATAAATAATTGGGAATTTCAGAACGAAGATGTATTTTTGAAATGGATGAAGTACTGTATATTTAAGAAATATGTGCTGACCCGTGTCGAAGCCAAAAGTGTCCATTTCTCTTCCCCTTCCACCAACCTCACGAGAAGACTTGCGGCTTGACGGCTATTTAGAGTACACCCCCACACCTTGCCCGGAAGCTACTGTACATTTACTAACAACCATGCCTTCTCCGGGATTCATACCCAGTCCATACGGCACAATAGCCAGCGTCACTAACTACAATTGGCGGCTACAATTTTTTTACTTGAACAATGAGCAAAAAAGTAAAATTTGCATATGGGGTGTGATTATCAACCTGTTTCCTGTCTTGAAACAACTCGTTGCACGAAAATCTTAAGCATCGAGACATTCCAAGACTGAATGTGAATTTTACGAACACTTCACTGTGGATTAAGACGAACTGACTTTGCAAGATTTATGTTGTTGTTTTTTTCCTGGCTAATTTTTTGTTCATAGTTTTTTTCAAGCAGTATTCTTTTTTGCCCAACAAAAGATCTTTCCAGTCACAACAATATTGTTACATGGTTTTCAAATGTAGAGAAAGGTTTTCAATGCTGCAAAGGGGAAGATTCAAAAATTTCTATATTAAAAATGATTGAAAGATTTAATGGAGATACACATTTCAAAATGGATAAACATTATACCAAAAAACTAGTAGTAGAAAAATAATTAGGTGCAGGTTAAGTTTTTTTTAAAAAAATTCGCATTACATTCATCAATTGAATTGGTTTTCTTTAAATTTCTGTCTGGTGTGATATTTTAAAATAGGAATTAATCCACTTGTAAATTATTTATTCCAAAAATTCTAATTTAGTCTCTGTATTTAAGTCCTAGCTACATATAGTCAAATTATTATTATTATATCAGCAATTTTCGTGGATGGAAAATGTTTTGAATGTATGTCATTTTTTCTACATTTTTTTTGCAAAAAAGTTTAAATTATACTTCTTGTAATATTCTTCATGCAGTTTTATATGTACATTATTATTCAACTGTAATTAAATATCAAAAATATTATCTCTTTGTACATTTTCTCAAAATTACAGTTCCAAACGTTGTCAGTCACATGTCATATTTCTTATTACCAACTTTTGTAGAAAAATGTAGTTAATATTTCTATCGCAAGTGGTACCCTCTTCCAGAAAGGGCTCTTTTAACTACTTTCTGATCACCATATGATTTGTCAAAACACTTAAGTGTCAATTATTTGACCAAACTTTTTGGTTTTCAGACGAAGATGGGGTTTATTTATTTTTACTTTACCTCCTTAATTGCAAAGATCTCTATTATTCAGCAGGTTAACATTATTTAATTTTGTCATAAATGGACGAAGACTTATTCAATCATTCACAAAAAAAAAAGACAGCATAGACGAGAGTCTTTTATGAAGAACGCTTTCGTCACGAAACTAGTCGTCTCCTAAACGCTTCCAAACGTTTAAAATGTTGACTATCCGAAAAGCATAGCTAAATTTTCACAAAAACTTTCGCATGCATTTTTTACATTCCATAATGAAAAAAGATTAAGTTTCTATTTATAATAATAAAAAAAGGACTAGAGAGGGGGGGCAACGTAAATCATTTGCAACATTTTCATTTCAAAATTACTTCCACGCATTAACGAGCTAAAGCTGTAGGTTCATATATCGAATTTAAATCTGCAACGCAATAGTAGTGTAAATTTCGGGCTACCTGTGAACGAAGTCCACCACCAACATCTACAATTTGAAAGATTTATGCCGATAGCGTAATGGATGGCCCGTGACATTCATTAGTGGGAGAGGCTTGGAAGGAAGATTAGTCATAGTCAATGCGACCTATATTTATTAACAATTCTCAAGAAAGACACCAAGTTAAGAAGTGCCCCAATTGTTAAATATGGAAGCAATAGCGAGGTAGACGAGATACTAGAAGAATAAAAAATAAATCGGATCACTTACGTCTGGCAATTCACCTACTAACTCAAATCGACCTAATATAATTTAACCATTAATTGACCAAATCGTCTTAATATTAATCAAATAAGCTACGAATTGCTATCGCCTAGCTTTACGTTATTCAATCACTGCCATCCTTCAGCAGTCTAACCTCTCTTCTTTCGAGCTTCAAAGTTAATATTTATATACAAGCATTGATTTGCATAATTATGTCTTCTTCTCCAGAGAAAAGTTTTCAAAAGAATAAAATTTAAAAAACCAATACTCCTCAAGAGAGTTATTAGTAGAAAGAATGCGAATAAACCCGTTACAATAGGTAGCGTAGTGTCAAAAACAAAATCTGGCCACGCAAGCAGAAGCGGAGATGTCGTTACTGTAATAGACTCCAAGTGTCTCGTGCAACTGAAGGTGCGCACATTGAAATCGTGTAAAAAAACATCGTAAAAAACTTTGGTATTTTCTTTATAGAACATCAAAAACCATAAGTGTGAATATTTTTGTTTATTGGTGATAAAAATTTGAAAGTGTTGCCATACTTTGTGAACACCCGGTGTTTATATTAAATTGACAAAACTTTGCTGCTTTTGTGCTTTTTAATATACCATATATTGAAACTCAAGTAGGATACCAAATTATTATTTCCATGTGTTGCAGGAAATTAATCTTTCAAGGGCTAAAATAATTCTGCTCTTGGTCACCCAAAAATAATATATTCAGGAAAACAAAGCTTTATTTCTCTATAAACAGTCACAAAAAGAAGGGGGGACATTAACATACATGCATTAACTCACAAACAATTTATTAAAACCCCTAACAAAGAAACATTCCTCCCACGCACAAAACTCTCCACACAAAAAGGGGACACTATATTTCAACTAACGACTTCACTAACCGAAGGGACACTTTAATATATTAAACACAAAACTGACACGAGCCAACAAAAAGACAAAACTTCTGCAAGGAAACGAACTTTTTATTGGAGAAAGATTGATGATTTTTAAAGTAACTAATGGTCCGGGTCTTCGAATTTTCTTTGCTTTTTTCTGACCGAAGTCACCATTTTCAGATATCCAGCTACGTATTTTCTTTAGAAATCTTAACCAAAAGTAAAAAAAAACTCTGTGGTCCTTAAAAAGTTGACCAAAAAGTGATTTTTTTGACAGATTTGTGGTTGAGTAATGTCCGAATTCTTTCATTTTTCTCTCCTCATCCCCTTTCCCGTTTATTTTGTCCCTATTTTTTCCCCTCGAGCTGCCACTAGTTAGCTTCATTTTTCTGTCCTTGAGCACGTGTTTTTGCGCCGTTCGGAGGCGTTCTCGAACGGGTACTGGTTTTGGCAGGGTTTTAATGGTGGTCATATGAGAGTGGATCCAATAAGAAAGAAAGAGAGATATCCCTTCCATAAAAAAATAAGTTCTGAAAAGTCCAAGAACTGTGATGGTTTCGACTCTATTCAATACCGCACAGACTGAAGTCATTTTATTTTGATAAAATCACTCTCCCCTCCTTCTTTTGACTTTCTAATAAATATAGAACTTTTATATTGTCAAGGCTGCATAATAATAATATAATGACACATTTAAAAACTGAAGTATTTTTATTTCAATCACTTTTTTATGCTGTTAACTATTTTCCATAAATGAATACATTACTAGAAAATTACAAGCCGTACATCACTATAGTGAAAAGAAATAAATATCATTTTAAACTAAATCAAAAGTTTTTTTTTTCTATATTGAATCGTTATATCCTTCCTTCCTCCCTCAGTGACATGGCAGCCCAGGGTAGGCCTTGGCCTTTTCCAGTCCAGCCTTCTTCCTGCTAGTGTTATCCAGTTCCTAGTTCTCAAAACTAGGAGATATTTTTCTAGGTCATCAATCCATCTAAGATTCTGTCTACCCTTTCTCCGTGTGCCAATTGGTCGAGCGTTGAAGACTTTTTTAGTGGGGTGGTCTTCGTTCATTCTGATAACGTGAGCTGCCCATTTAAATCCTTGTATTTTGATGAAGTTAACAATGTCAGATTCTTTATATGATTGATAGAGCTCTAAATTGGATCTTCGCCACGTTCCATTTTTCTGAATTCCTTCAAAAATTAATCTTAAAATATTCCTTTCGTAGATACTTATCATGTTCTCTACTGTTCGAGACATGGACCAAGTTTCACATGCATAAGTTAATACTGATCTTAAAAGACTTTTATACAATAGAACATTTTTTTGTTTTTCTTTTCATTACATTTAAAAAAAAATTCATATATTTTCACATTCCATGAAGACATCCATTAGCCATAGTAATTCTCGTTAAGATTTCAGTAGTAAAATCATTTCTATTGTTAATTTCCGAACCTAAATAAGTAAAAAAAAAAGCTGTCAACAACTTCAAAACAGTACTCTTCAGTTTTAAAATGGGAATTGTTAAAACATGATTTAGTGCAAGGCATGTGCTTGATCTTATTCTCATTGATTTTCAGTCCAATCCTGAGGGTTTCTTGCTCAAAAGATTAGAAGGCCTATATTAGTGTTGTGGGTGTTCGAGTGATGATATCAATGTCATCAGCAAAAGCCAACAACTATATCGATTTATTAAAGATATTTCCTCTGGTATTGATATTGGAATCTCTTACCACTTTTTCTAACGCTAGCTTAAAGAGAAGACATGTCAGTGCATTTCTCTGTCAAACTCCATTTTCTTATTTCCAATGGGTCCCAAAGATTATTCTGCACCTTGACCACGATCTTTGTCTCACTTAATGCAAGGCTTATCAGCCTTAATAACATCAGGGATTTTAAACTCTTTCATGGCTGCAATAAGACACTTTCTGTTGATGCTATCATAGGTGGTTTTGAAATCAATAAAGAGGTGATGCGTGTATCGTTATATAAAGTTCAAAAATCATACGTATTCATTGTCCTTTTTGTAGAGGAGGGGAGTATAGCCCATGGGGACTTTTGGGGCAGAGTGATGTGAACTGGCCACCTTCTGCTTAAGACTGTTGGAACGAAACAGAATCCTTTATTCGGACCAAACGTTAAGCGCTTTTATTTGTGCTCTCTTTTTGGGAAATGTGGTTGTTGACGTATGTTTTTTATCTTGTAAACATATGAAATACAAGTGAAGAACAGAAAGCATACAATATAACAGAAGAATACACACATTTATTACATATAAGGATCTCAGCATATAACAAGAAGGGGTGCGCTGCTTCTCCTTTCAAGACGGGAATCCATCACAGGCGAAAAACCGACTTCATTCCCGAAGAATATACAACCATGTCTTACTCGGGATTCAAACCCAAACCCCCTCAGTTATAAACCGAGGGTCATAGTCATCATACTGGCTGGGTGACGGGACTTGTGGTGGAAGGAGAAAATCATCTATCTTCACCGTGACTCAAAATTCTCTTCTTGCTATCGCAGGGTCACAAGAAGAAGCATGATTTGTCTATAAGGATAACTTTGGGCCATTCGATTCTCCGTGTACATTTTTCAGTGCATCCTTGTAGATGCAAAAGCATTTAGTTTCGAGGTAAAGATAATCGCATTAATGGGCAAGTTGTAGGCATTCCACTGTGCTACAAATAACTGAGATTGAATGCTACCGGAAGTACAAAATGTTGCGCAACAGACAATTTTTGTTGTAAAATGCTTCATGATGTGGAAGAGTGGTCCACAGTCAAGAGTCAACCTGCCATCATGACATGTAATATTGCTATGGGGTTGGTGCAATAGGTGAGATTGCTCAATACTTTATTGTTATACTGTATCCATCTATTATAGCTTCGCATCACTGTTGATTCAATGCTTCCAACTTGATCACCAATTTCTCGAAAGGATAATCCACAATCTCCACAAGGAATATTTATTTTTCAGTAGGCTCAGAAACAGCTTGAATATTACTTGTGTTCTTCTTGAAGACATATCGAAGCTTCTAATTTTAAACAATTGTATAAGGGTATGACATTTGGGGAAATTAATGGTAGTGTGAGAGTTAAGAAATTAAATAATTGATTTATTTACGTCACAGCTCTTAGTTACAGAATATACATTTACATAGAAATTATTGATACTATTGACTATTTAACTTGTTCAGAATGTGTTATTTGTGAGGGAGGAGGCAACGCAAATGTTCTCTTTGGTGTTTTCAACGGCCTGTCCTTCCAATCCGTTGGAGTGAGGTGGTTTCCCTCTTATCCTCGAATTATCTTGGGATCGTGAGTAGAGTGGGATCTTTTTCATGGTCGTAGGTTGCCGGGGCATTGTCAGATGAGAAGAATCTCAATACTGTTGGGGTGGATGTGTGTATATGAACGGTGTTATCCATTTCCCAAAAATAAACCTATTTTGCAGCTGTACACATTTACAAGGGGGGAAATTCAGTTCTCAAAAATGGCATTCCATTCTCCTTGTACCTAGACGTGGGTGACACTATAAGCATCCATGATGCGCGTTAGTGATGAAATGTTATTCATTACAATGTCAAATAGCTGCTTACACTCAAGTAATTTTTCAGATGTTTTTAAGGCTTTCTTCATGATTTTGTATCTTGGGTATTTGTTAATTTATACCTTCATCAACGAAATCTTTTTTTTTACTTTAATGCGTGTCATATTATGTATATGAGAGTCATCTAAAAATAGAAAAATCATTTAGTAGTACATAATGAAAAACGCAATGTTCTATGTAATTACCTCCTATATTTATACACTTGTAAAATCTGCTCACAAGCTTTAAAATTCCCATGTCTTACTCTTTTGCAACACTAAGGTAGACGCATTTCTTGCTCGTTCGATGACAAGGTGTTGACCTTGGCAACAATTTTTGTTTGAACCACACACACACACACCCACGTGGCGGTCCACGGCTACGTCATGCATTACCTTAGGCGACAGGAATTAATAAGAATCCCTCTTCAGAGGCTAGTCGCTATGCGCTTTTACACCAGTTGGTTGCTACTTGCAGGAAAAGGTGTTGCTGCACAACTTCTTTTTATACAAAAGAAAACTGTTTTTAGTGTTGAAGTACTTTCCGAGTGATTCCGAGAGAAAGCTGTTTTTCAGCCACTACCTCAATTGACACATGCGAATGATGCGCATTGTTATGATATAAATCCGCGATCATTTACGCCAGGAACCATTAAATTATTTTAAGTCTGAAAAACTTTAAACAATAAATTTATTATCAGGGTTAGGCTGTGCTGACACATTTAGTGGTCAGTTAGCTCTGTTGATGATGGAGGGAGATCTTCGAATGGGTGGTTTGAACTGCCCATCGCTAGGTCTGAAAACCAAATTTTCCAGGAGTTAGTTGACTACGACAAAAATCACTGTCTATTCGGGCCAGTCACTAAGCACTTTTGTTTGAGTTCCTCATTGGTTCCTACTTGCGGGAGACCCGACTTGCAATCGGACCCGAAAATCTCATATCTCTCTAGAGAGTCACCACTCTTAAATGGTATCATCCCTTGTAACGTTTGAGTTAAACAAAGGTTGCATGATATTGATTAATTTTAATATTTATTTTATTTACGTCACATCTATATTATTTAGAGATTATACATTGAAGTTATTAAACTTATTCATTAGATTATTAGCATTGTTACAAGTTTTGTTTGTGACGAAGTTTTCAGAGCATATCCCGTTCTCTCTCTGTGTCCTCTCTAGCTTCGGAAATGACAGGGACAGGTGTCTTTAACTTCGAGTTACTACCGGATAGTAGTCGAAAAGGGGTCCTTCGTGGTGTCAAAGGTTGCCAAGGTGATCCTAGACCTAACCGCGACATAATTTAAAGTTGCTGGTGTCATTGCAAATATGGTGATCATTTCCACGGATCATTTCCAGATTTACAGCTGCGTGGCGGGAACGTTACATCCTTATCACCCCAAAAGTGGAGAATATTTAAACTCTCAAAACCAATGGTAATCGTAACTACCATTATGGACCTTAAAGGTGGATTTTTGTGTGGATTTCATGGCAAAATGGACTACGACCACTTCAAATCTTTGTTGTGAGACTAAGACGATTATGGCAAACCATCCAAAGTAGGAGGCGAAGAATAGTTTCTGGAGAAATCGTGCTTCTTCAGGACAATATCCATCGTCACACTGCTACCTCCTCTCCAAATTGCTGGATAAATTCATAAAGTAAAATTTTAATCATCCACCCGGTAGCCCAGATCTTCCCCAAGCAATTGCCATCTTTTCCCTAAGCTAAAAGTGCTTTTGTGTGGTAAACGTTTTTTAAGTGATGGAAAAAATTGGAGACTATATATACAGTTTTCACCTTGCCTAACATACTGGGACTAAATATTACCATAACAAATATTTAGATGCAAGAAGTGATTATGTAAAGAAGTAAAGGAAGCTGTAGAGATATAAAATAATACTTTTTCCAATAAGCATTGCTTTTTCTCATTTCGTTTAACTGAACGGTCTTCATTTTCTGGTTGACTCTCGTGTGTATATATAATCTAACATGTATGTAACAGATTATAAATAAATAATTAAGAACAAGAGAAGTAGGTGTACTCTGTGTTTCAATATTTGAGTTTTATCTAAATTTTGCCCATTGTGTGATTGGCATTGGAAGATAGGACAAGCTTAAAAATCCATGCCTAATTTGTTGTTTTTCTTAAATAGGATTGCAGGCTTTCATTCAGAAGTTTAATTGTAATCTGACTACCTAAAATACTTTGAATATACATGAGAAAAACATGATTTTGCTTTTATCATTATAAATCTTGTGAAATATTTTTTGCTTGTAATTTGTCGTTGCTTTCATAAGATTTTTCAGTATAAAATTTTTAGGAATATTAATTTTGTAGATATACAATTATATTCAATCAAACTAAATAGTATGGTCTAGTAAAAATAACTTCTTTGAAGTCCGTACAATTTTTAACTATTTGTTACTTTCCGAGAATTGTGTTCAAAAATATGTAGCAACAAGTAATATAAAAAAATATGTTAATTCCTACCGGTTGATTCAAAATTT
This sequence comes from Trichonephila clavipes, assembly GCA_019973935.1. NCBI lineage: Eukaryota > Metazoa > Arthropoda > Arachnida > Araneae > Nephilidae > Trichonephila > Trichonephila clavipes. Next base: position 305,495 of record BMAU01020961.1, read on the forward strand.
CAGTGACCAATTATAAAAGTGTATAACTATGAATGGTAAGTTTTTATTGCTTTGCTGCCAGTTATATTTTAAAAATGAAACATTTAAATTACCAATTTAACTATTTTTTTTAGTGGAAGTAAATTAAGGCTCCGGAATTAGATACTGTCGCTGTAGAAAACATTCTGGCAAAAAGAACTTTAGCAAAGAAACTACAGGTAGGGCAATTGACAATCTGTCGTCAGGGAAAAGAAAATTGACAATAGAAAAGTGGATAAACCAGACTAAATCTTCAAATGTCTGTTAAGACGGTAGAAAAACGAAGAAAATATTTTTGGTCTCTGTATTTAATGTTACGCAAAGGTAGATACAAAGCATCCATAACTTCGGATGAAGCACTGTTTCATCTGTCATTCACAACTGGCTCAGCAAAGATGCAATATGTTTAACGCGAAAAACGTCAAAAAGACGCAGCTGTTTTGCAAAATGCAAGTTGTCCGTCAGGTGTTATGGTATGAATAGATATGTCCTCTCAAGGCTGAAAAACCCCATTTTTTGTAGAACCAAAGGCTAAAGATGCTTAATACAATCATAATAAAGTTTTGAAACACTTCATCAAAAAAAGTAAAAGTCTTTACCCTCAAGGAAACTTTATTTTTCACCAAGATTCTGCACCAAATCATACTGCAAAAACAACTATAAAATGGCTGAAAGATTACCAAATAAATTGTCTGCATCCTGTGAAATGGCTACCACCATTTCCTGACTGATGATGTTTTTACGGGGATACTTAAAAACAATTAAACAGACGTACAGTAAAAACACTCCAAGGTCTTCAAAAAGCATTCAAAGAGGAAGCTGGAAAAATACCTCCAAAAATGGTCAAAAAGACTTTTAGGCTTGACGGAACCGTTAATGCAAAATTCCAAGGGAAAACACATAGAAAGGTTCATGTAAATAATTTAATTCGGAAAAAAAATTATGATGCTTTGAAAGTGGTCACACTATTTTTGAATCAACTGGTACTTAGGTCAACAAGGAAAATTTTTATTTTAGTTACTTTTTATTAAATAGTTACAATTAATACAAATATGTACATACATATGACAGAATCACAATATTTAGTGATAAAATAGAAAGCGATTTTCTTTTTAATTTTCTATTTTCCTTTCTATATAGGGTGTTGGACTATTTTTTGTTACTATTTATTCATTAATTAAATTTAATTATTTTAATAAAATAATTAAAAATAAAAAAGATAACAAAATTTTCAGAAATTAGGCCATACTAGGTGGCATTCAAAACCACGCCCTTTGGATTAGATGTCCAATGCGCTGTCCTTTGCGCTACGGGGAATCAACGAACCATTGTCTTTTCTGTATATGCTGTTGAACTATTATTTTTGTTCGTTACTATTTTATTCACTTTTTAATTTAATTGATAAATTAATTTGTAGAAACACTATATCAACATCAAGCGTCCTCCACTACAAGTTAAAAAAGGTATTTTAACTTTAGTGGATGAATTGAAAGTATTTTATTAACTATTAAAAATTTGAACAAAGTGTATATATGTGGGGGAGTGAACTAATTGTAGAAATTGAAAAATAATTGTGAATGTTTATTTTGATACGACTAAAATTAGTACTATTTATATATTTTTAAAAATGATCTTAATAGAAAAATTATTGAGATGCTATATATAAAAAAAGATTTTTTAAATATCTTATCATGAGCTTGATATGTACGTCTAAGTGTGTGTAAAGAGAACAAATCGAAAATATGAAATATTGCGGTATCAGAAAAGTTTAATTATACAAATGATTTATACCTAATTAAAAAAGCAGTGATAATTATGATAGTTGTAAGACTTTAAAATCCTCATATTTTCAATATGAGAGCTTAGAAATATACTAGTCGAAAAGATTAATCTTCTCCGATTGGCTAATTTAAAAAATCATAGTATTTAATCCATGGAGATTTATTACTATGATTAATTAAAATCAAATATTCAGATCAATTATTTCAATGATGTTAATTGTGTACTAGTAACTAAACGTAAGCGTTTTCCTTCTTAATTGGATTTAGTTTTTTTATATATTTAAGTAATTACGAATGAATGCTTTTTTTACGAGCATGTACACCACTGGCATTACTAGCTCTGAGGGGGCCCTGTATCAAAATTTCTTCGGGGCCTTTTTTAGATATGGAAGCCTTGTTAGTAGGAATGTAGCTACATATGTTGGGGCCCCGTATCATTGATACGGTGGTAGCTACGCCCCTAATGAACACCCAATTTTTTTACACGATTTTGAAATAACGCGGTACTAGAATTTGATGTGAGTCTTTTTTTTCACACAAACTTTTGGTTCTAGCCCGATACCCAAAAGAAAATTGTTGTTTCATATCCTTTGGATGAGGACGATTTAATTGAATTTATGACAGTTTAAGATAATAAAGAAGTCGCTGGTGAAGTTCGGCTATTATAACGTCTGATTTAATTCACGAGGGCTTGAGATTTGCTACAAGTAAGGAACACAAGATTTTCTTACTCATGATCCTGACATAGGGCATGCATTGACATTTCAACGTAATCATAAATTTTACGTATCAGGATATCAAGAAATGTATAAGCCACTTGAAAAAAAAAACAGCAGCTTATAACAGATACACAGAAACAACAGCAACAACAACAAAAAAATAATAACGAACGAAATTCTTTATTGGAACAAAACTGAAAGCTCTGCAAGACAAATCGGGCACATTTACTGTTAATTCTGTTGTGAGAGTCTGGCACCTCTCTCTCGGACACCTAGATGATTGGGGAAAAAAAAAGAAACACTCGACATGATCCAATTAATGTATTCATTTTCTACACACAAAGAACAGACACAATTTCATTTAATAATAGTAAGAGAATGTCTCAATGCTAACCACAAAATTGAAATAACGAAGGTAAAATGCGAAAGAATAGGAGACTATCAAACTTGATCCTTACCTTAATAAAGGATCTAACCTTTCATCCGATGTAATCTGATATCAATTACATTTTAGTGAACAATCATCGCTTTAAAGTTTCCGCTTAATAAGTCTCAAATCACAATAATTCTAATATTATACCTTCAGTAGCAATCTCCCCTGAATCGAATATATCTTCTCACCTACTCTCTCAAGCTCGAAAATTTCGTCTATATATAGTAAATTAATTTAAATATCACGATTTTCTTCTTTCGAAGGTTTGGTTGTGAATAAAGCGAATGGATAGCCCAAAGATTTCCCAAGAATATTAATTGGAAAAACGCGTATAGATCCGTCACAAATTTAACAATTCGAACAGAAACCTACAGCACATAGTTTTCTGTATCAAAAAAGAGTCCATCCTAAACATTTACACATCAAAAGGTTTTTTTATCGAATATTTAAAAGATTTTATGAGACCAAGAGTGTTCTATATTGTAATAGAAGTGGTATTGTAATTGAAGAATCGCGTATAGATCCGTCACACAGTTTGTAATAAACGTGTACGCTAGTTATCTAGTAGCGGTGTATAGTTGTGAATTAGTAGTTTTATTCCTTATCTCAAATAGAATTTTTATATGTTGTATGTACTTTTAGACTGAATGATTTTTACTCTACGCTAACCTTATTTTTTTTTGTTAAAAAAAACGAATTGTTTTTGTTGTATAAATAAGTAACATGGATATTGTTATTACTATTTTTGCACGGTTGAGAAAATATTTAGAGATTTTTCATTTTAGACAAATTTTTAAAGTTGTAAAACGTATTATAAAATTTACCACATGCAGCATGCATTTTCTTACATGATCCTTTTACATGATCTTTTTTTTTTTTTTTTTTTTTGCAAGGTTTTCTATAAGGAATGTATTTACCATGTAAAAAAGAGTTGGACGTATTTACTTTTGTGATTATTTATCTTCCTTAACTATTATATATATATAATCTTATTCTTATCTTTTCACAATAGAAATCAATTGAAAGATTATTTTTTTTAATGCATACAAGTTTTTCTACAACAAAAAGGGTAATTTAGGACAAAATTACTTAATTTTCACCCGTTCTAGAAGGTCATTCACCCCTAAGAATTGACAGTTACCAACTGCAATAGCTGTCAATGTTATTCACAAAAATCACCTTTTCCAGTAAAGCCGTAGAGATCTCACACCAAGCCAGCCATCTACGGTAGTGATAGATCGTTGGTTTTTTTCTTTAGACCCCTACCCGAGCCACCCCTCCCCCATCTTTCGAATCTCACTGCGCATCATTCCAACGCAATAGACTATCCATCAAAAGGCATATTTATCTATTTATCAACTAAGACATCAAGACGAAAGCATCTTCGAACTAGAGGGATGTCGTTTGGTGGGGGCGGAGTGGACAGGAAAGCAGTGGAATGATTCATTACCCCCCTGGCTAACTCCTGCAGACGATTTTCGTGCACAAAAATAAACACGTAAATGCCCGCTTGACGCAGTGGGGAGTCAGTCAGCAAGTCCACTGATCACTGTCGGGTGTGGATTCTTTTCTGTCTGCTAGGATGAATTGAGTTCTCTGTTCGTCGCCTCCCCCTCCCCCATTTCGGGACAGATTCACCCCCCTTTCCTTTGCGTTCGAAGGGATCCTCAGGGGAGTGGGTGGGATGGACATCTGGGAGAAGAAGTTAGATTTTTTTCCCTTGGAGAGAGAAATGGAAATGGGGAGAAGAAAAATGGGAAGGTAAAAAGAGAAAATGGTGCTGTTCTTTGGAAATTGAGAATGTTAGTGTTCGGCATGAGGAAGTATTCCTATCCATTTTTGTTTCCTTCTTCATCTGCAAATGTTTCAACAATATGTTGTCGTTTACAACATTTTTACCGTGTTGCCAATTCATATTTCTATATACTTGAAGTTTAGTACTTTTGTTTCAAGGGCGAAAAACTGTTGACGAAAAAATAGTAATTAAAATGATGGTACTGGGAAAATGCTGAATGATTATATAAATTCCCTCACAAAAAAAGCGTTACATGAAATAATGCTAGTGACGCAGTGCTGGTTTATCCATTGGGTGCCCAGGTGCCGCCATAATCACCCTTAGTACTTAGGGGTCGATTTTGACAAAATCGATCTTAGTGGATTTTTACTTAACAAAAGAATCATAACTGCCAATTTTCTAGTCAGTTTGCCTAAAAGTTGAAAAATGGGAATTTTCGCTTATAACGCCACTGAACATCACCTTGGGAATCGACTTTAGCAAAAGGTATTCATAAAAGCTCTCTACTTACCAAAATGACCATGCCTGCCAAATTGCAAGTCTGTTCATCTAATAGTTCTGAAGATCTCGTTATAAGTGAATGAGAGAGTTACCTTGCTCTTTCTCCTATAAATATGAAATTATTTGGCTTGACTTAGGGCATTTTGAACTGTTAATATGACAGTTTGGGGGTGTAATTAATAAATGGGTTTCAGTTGTTAAGACATGAGAAAGCTTGGTATCTTTCAATTCCTACTCTCTCTCTCTCTCTAAATACATATATTTATCTTGTTCAAATTTACAATCGTTAATAAAATACATTTTAATGCGCTCCATTGAGCTGAAAATTTATATACACGATTATTTTGGATGACAATACGACAATTTAATTATAATTAATAAATATTAACTGATTAAAACTAATTATTCAACGAATTACAGATACAGCTACGTTGGCATCATTTTCGTAGGCGACTTGTGTCAAAACTTTAAAAGGTTTTTTCTCACATTTTAAAGTGCTCATTTGAGCTGAAATTTTCAGTACGTTATTGTTTTGGTGACAATACGATAATTTAATTACAGTTAATTAAAATTGATCGAATGAAACTAATTATTTAAAGAATTACAGATACATTCATGTTGGATTCATTTTTAGCGACTTGAGTCAAAACTTTAAAAGATTTTTTTTTCCTCACGCTTTAAAGCATTCAGTTGAACTGAAATTTTATATTCATGATTTTTTTTGGTTACAATACGATACTTTAATGATAATTAATAGAAATTAATTTTCACTTAATCTTGTGATTCTGTCCTATGTGCATACATATTTATAATATTTTACCGTTTATTATTTTATTATTGTTTACCGTTTATTGTAATTACTTGATAAAAAGTAACAAAAAGTAAAATTTTTTTTGTTGTTTCTTAGTAGGAATTGACTTAATTTTTTTATATTACTTGTTAAATTTACATTTTAATCACAAGCAAACGGTTAAACAGGTGACATAAGAAGTGCAGCCTAAATACTAATAGACAGATGCAAGAAAATTTAAGACAGTCTCAAAAGCATTCTTTTTCCGTTCCCGCGATCTCGTCTATTTATAGTAGAAGTTCCCAAACGTTTCTGTCTCACAGACCCCTTGCCATATTTGTCGGTTTTGTGTAGACCCCTCCATACCTAATATTAAATTTTTTCACATTTATCAACATAAATTTTTTTACCGCTGTTATATCACTACCTACTTTAAAAGTTTTATGTTTCTAACTGTACTTAAGGTGAGTGTTTAAAACATAAGAGAAACACATGTAAATTAATTAAATTAAAATTTAATTACTATATAAAATAAGGGTTGCATAAAATAACAAATGTTTTTAATGGGTGGGATGAATCTGTTACTCAAAAATCAAATTTTCAAATTTTGACTAATATTTCAGATTTAACCCTAAATCTCCTCGATTAGTAGAATCGAATCGTTCTATTTTTTTCTTTCTGTTTTTATTTTGGAGATTGGCTAGCGCGCTGAAACTCCTCCGCTCTGGGAAAAGCAATTAAAATCTTTCTTGAGATGTTTCATAATTCGGGATAAATAACAGGTATTTCTTTTTAAAGCCAAAATTGTTGACATTCGTTTCTAAACTTTACTTTAAGATCTCCGTAAAAACAGTTTCTTTTGTAATCATAAATGTGACAGTTTCAATTCATTACCTATTGTGATAATACCGTAGTTGAAGCATTCTCAAACCTAGTTTTAAAACCTGAATAAAGATCATTTAAATGTTGAACATAGGTGAAAACGTAATTTTTCTGTGACAATTGAGAAACTGTTAAAATTCGCGACGTCCAGTTTCATATTCCTTTAGCTTTATTTTGGCAAGAAACACCGAAATGAGTCTTTTTTAATTTGTGGCCTTGTAACACCAAATTAATCCCAGTAAATTTAGTAAATAAAGCTGTTAAATTGGTAAATCTGATTTACACAATTAATTAAATTTTCGTTTAAAATTAAAGTCACGATCTGACTTAGGCTATTGCAGACCCCTTTTGCATCTCATGGTCCCCAAATTATTTTTTAGCTGGCATAGACCCCTTGCAGTTCGTCATAGACCCCTGGGGGTTCATATAGACCACTTTGGGAATCACTGATTTATAGTCTTGGTCAACCGTAAGCTTTTAACCCCTAATATGCCTAGTAAAAGTTACACGATTCGCTCTCCAGTGGCACCGTTTTTTACATAGTCGAGTGTATTGAGAGGAAAAGAAAGGCACATAGATGAACACAGTATTCTATGAAGTAAGTAAATCCCTCAAGGTGATTTTATCACATTACAAATGCCATCGGAAGAAAGTAGTAAGAAAAGTAACGTATTTCGTGAGGATGGATAGGATGCGAATTATAATGGTATAAATCCATGTCAGTGGGCACACAAAGGAGGTGACCTAGGGGTCAAGACCCCCCCAACCCCTTGGTTTTTTTCCGATTGATTATAGTTTTAGTATATAATACGTAAAATTTAATTAAATATTTGTTTTTAATGATTAATTTTATTAATTAATGCTGATTATTTGTTTAATAATTAGTTTTTTACTATTTTTGGTTCCCGAAAATCGACAAATTCAAAAGGAGCATGATACAAGAATGGTAGACTTTTGACCGTGGACCCTTGAAAAATTTCTGTGTGTGCTATTGATCCGTGTTCATTTACGCAGTAAAATTCTCAAGGACTTTCAAATCAAAGTCTGAAACACTTAACACATTAAATTATAAACATGAAAACAAGCAGCTAAATCTCCAAATCTAAACATATTAATTCAATATTCAATCATGCTAACATTTTAAGAAACTGTCATAATAATAATAATACTCCAATCTCTTGAATAAACTGATACCATGCACTTTTATATTAAGAGAAGAATTGATGTCATAAGAGAAAAAAAACTTTATAAAAAGTTTTATGTAAATTACGTGCAACAGGTTCGATTGTGTTATGATTACAAGCATCTCGATCTGTTTATACTCCGCTTAGCGGAAACTCCAGGTGAGATAGAAAATTGTGTTAAAAACAGGCTGAAGGTTTTTTTCCAACAGAATATATACGTCCAAGGCACAAAACGCACAGGTTGAGCTAGACGGATATTTACGCCGGTGGCACTTAAGTGGTTAAAGTCATATGATTTCCGGTAAAAGCTTTTCTTATTTGTTAGAATAGGCGGGGATGCATTATTGCACCATTTTGTTTCACAAAAAAAATGACTAATGTGTCAATTTTTTTGGAGATAATATTGTGGAATTCAGTGGCGCACACAAGAATTTTTCAAGAGGGGGGGTCAAAAGTTCACCATTATTGTATCATGCTCCTTTTGATTTTGTCGATTTTCGGGAACAAAACGCAGTAAAAAACTAATTTTTGAATAAATAATTAGCATTAATTAATAAAATTAATCATTAATAACAAATACTTAATGAAATTTTACGTACTATGTACTTGGAATTATAATTAATTGGGGAAAAAAATCAAGGGCTCTGGGGGGTCCGGACCCAAAGCCCCCCCCCTCTTGTGTGCGCCACTGGTGGAATTTTTTTCTGTTTGGCAGATAAACTGAAACAGTTATCGCGAAGAGTCTTGGAAGTTTCAAGACCAACATGAAGTAAAATCCCTGGAGGGGAAATATATAGACAAATAGATATACTGGTTTCGTAAACTACCACTAGATGGCGGTGTGTAATGTAAACTATTGGCATATGCAAATGTCGTAACCAGTGGCGCACACAAGGGGGGTCCTGGGGGTGCCCCCCCCAAAGCCCTTGATTTTTTTTTCCGATTGATTATAATTCTAAGTATATAGTACGCAAAATTTAATTAATCACTTGTTATTAATGATTAATTTTATTAATTAATGCTAATTATTTATTCAAAAATTAGTTTTTTACTGTGTTTTGTTCCCGAAAATCGACAAAATCAAAAGGAGCATGATACAATAATGGTGAACTTTCGACCCCGGATCCCCTTGAAAAATTCCTGTGTGCGCTACTGGGTGTAACCATAGTAATCCTGTGCGTACTTTGTAACCCGCGTTATATAAAGATGCAAGAGTTGAACTGCAGTCATACTCATTTCCAAGTCAAGGAAAATGACGTTGACTTAGCGTGCTTTACTGGTGAAATTGTTTAACCAAAATGGAGACTCTGCTACCGAAGCTCTACGGAAATTTCGGTCTTTGAAGCGGTTACGAAAATATCCACTCAGTATTGAAGGATTGTCAAACAGGATTAGGAAATTTGAAGCAATGGGAACATTGGGGATTCTTCCAGGAAGGGGACGAAAGTTGTTGCAGCACTGGTATTTTATGATGTAGTGACGCAAGTGGAGGAACACAGATCACAAACCATCAGTATCACTGGTATTCGGCACCTGTTGACCAAACTCGTTCCACGATTCATAAGATTCTTTGAAAGGTCTTACGCTACTATCCCTATAGACTATCGCTAGTGCAGCAGCTCTTACCATATTATCTGGATTCTGGAGGAACTTTATCCTTGCGGTTTCTTGATCTAGTTGGGCTCTAGGATGAATGTCCATGGAACATTTTGTGGATCGACGAGACCCTCTTTTATCTGGAAGGTGCGGTTAAGAGGCACAATTGCCGTATTTGTGCTGGTACAAACCCACATTAATTACTGCAAATTCCATTGCCCTATTCGCATGTAAAGGTTTGGTGCGGCTTTACTGCAACCTTCATTGTGAGTCTGGTTTTTTTTCGAAAAACACAGCACCACAGGGCCTGTGACATGCACTGGTACCTGTCAACGATGCGATTCATTATTAAAGCAATCCGTTATTCCGGTTCTTCATGCAAGGTGATATGATACAACCATTGTTTATGCAGGATGGTGCTTCTCCACACTTCGCCTGTTGTGTGAATTGCTCAGCCACTATTTCTGTGACAAAATAATCATCAGCTGGCATTTTCCTACAGCTTAGCCTCCTAGATCCCCCGATTTGAATCCTTGCGACTTTCAGCTGATGGGAAGCCTCAAGGCCATGGTCTCCTACAGCATTCCATCACATCTCTATCCTATCTCAAAGAAAGCATACAGCGCCATATGCTTAAGTTCATGCTGGTTTCACCGGTAGTGATTTTACGCTTCCAGATGGTAGCAGACAATAATGGACAGCCTATTGAGTATTTTTTGTAAAATTGTTTAGTTTATTTATATGATCTCTTTCATTTTTGTTGTTTAAAGTGAAGAAAATATCAAGGTGAAAGGGCTTACCTTGTCAATGGAGGGCTGTCACGTCTTGAATAAAAACAATCTTGTGAATTTCCACAGATTTTTAATTCCTACAGCACACATAATAATTCAGTGGACGTTACACAATTACTACGGCACAAACACTAGACAAAAAAACATTTCTATCAGTAACATCTATAGCAATTTGTAGAAGCTATCGCGTAGTCTTGAAATATTTCTTCTACATGTCCATTTTTATACTGAATTAAATCAGTTCCTTTCAAACGGTGGCGCTGCTGTCGCTCTTTTGGTTGGGAGTTTGAGACAATATCAATAAAGCTATGATACTCCACTTAGGGGTGATTTTTGAAACTCGTTGTTTTTTTTCCTCTCGATAAAATTCCCATCATTTCATTCTGCCACTACCCAATTTCCATGCAATTCCGCAGCATAGTTTTTGCTACAGACTGCTCGCAAATTTCAAGTTTAGCTATGGACACCCGGTATATAGATATGTAGAAGTATAACGATGATTGAGTCGATTAAAGTAGGTAAATAATTATTATTCCTTACAGTATATCCTATATAAATAAGCATTTTTCTTTATATCGTGTCAATTTTTCCCCAACGAAAATGATAATATCCGGCTTTGTTCGCTGTAACGTCCGGTGTGTTTGAATTTTTCTTATTACTAACCTTATCATGAAGCATATTGAACAGCTAAAACCTACAACTGCACGGAAGCACCGGAACAACTCTACTTCTCGGTTCTGTCTTCTCTTTCTAAATTTAGGACAGGAACTCGGAAAAGAATGGAGGGCATCTTCAGTTTCCAAAAGACTTCATCCACATCGGGAAATCGATCTGGCAGCAGAGAAGGATTCCTCGACGCGCGCCCTCAGATAAACAGGAAAAAGAAGGAAAAGCGACGAAAAAGAATTATTTTCTTTTTCTTTAACGAGACGTCGTACTTGGAACGCGGAATAAGTGACTCTTTTAGGAATCAGGAAGGGGGGGAAGGGGAGTGAAGATCTAGTATCTGTGCTGATGTGGTTTGGGGCTCTAAGTAAGGATGATGTGTTTAGGGTTTGGTTGAGATGGGGGATTTATAACAAAGGATAAAGAACCTCAACATAAAATAAGAGATTTATGTGATACATTATATAAATTAATTTATTTTGTGAAATTTTGGTAACTAATTTTTGTCAGAAAATTATTGCTCGAGGTGACTTACTACGCGTTCGTAACCTTGATTTTAAAAAAGCGTATAAGTGAATAATTTTTTTATATAATACTTAGTGTCAGTTGAATTAGAATATACGTATACAATGGCTTTAAGAATATTTTTCAATAAAATTATTTAAATGCAATTATTTGACAAAAAATGAAGAAACAATAGGGCTTTTTAAAAACACATTCTTCTTTAATATATATGAAAAATGCTTCAAAACTTTTGTAACGGATCTATACGCGTTTTTCCAATTAATCCTCTTGGGAAATCTTTGTGCTATCCATTCGCGTTACCCAGAACCAACCCTTCGGAATAAGAGAATCGTGATATTTAAATTAACTTACTATACATAGTTGAGGTTCACTAGCTTGAGAAGAGAGTTGAAGAGAAGTTATTCTCGAGTCAGGTGAGATTGCTACTGAAGGTATAATATTAGAATTATAGTGATTTGATTCTTATTAGAAGGAAATTTTAAAGTAGCGATTGTTCACTAGGATTAATTTGGTATTAGATTAAATCGGATGATAGGTTTGATCCCTTATTAAGGTAAGGAACAAGTTTGATAGTCTCCTAATCGTTCGCGTTTTACCGTCGTTGTTCCACTTTCACGGTTAACATTGAGACATTCTCTTACTATTATCGGTTGAAATCATGTCTGTTCTTTGTGTGGCAAATGAATAGATTAATTAGATCCTGTCGAGTGTTTCTTCCCTTCCCCCCACACATCTAGGTGCCCGAGAGAGAAAGAGTCTGAGTCTCTCACACTTTCTTATTTCTTTTTCTAATAGAGCTGCGTATAAGTATTTTTTACCTTTAATGCCTAGTACATTCCCCAGGAGCTGGTATCCCGTTTTAGTGCGGCACCCTATAGACGATACCAATTGCTTCAAGTCATTTTTATTTTCAGTTTCTTCCCTAGAAGGAGGCACTTGATCTCGGCCGATGCGAAATTTGAACTAAGGAATTTAATTTTGCCGAGAGCATCCGAGCTTCAATACTAAAAATTTTTTGGTTATACAGAGGTGGCAAAAAGTACTGAACACACTCATTTTTTAGCGTAATTTTTGTGCTTGACTTCATTTTTCGTTGTGAAATTATCGCAATAAATCTTAATCTTAAATATTGTTATTGATTTTAATGTATTTTTTATGCTGATTTCAAATCTACTACTAGTTTTTTAATGACTAAAATATTCTTTGTAGTAAAGCTGCCTGAACACAATAATGTGAAATATGTGCGGAATAAAACAATATAGAATAACATAATATGCAAAGAAAAATAACACGAAAATTGACAAATACGGTATATTTAATATATATATAAGCATTTTGAAAATTACATTGTTGTCACATGTTAGAAAATCAATAATTTATGGGCCAGCCATTTGCTTTAATTACGTCTCTACATCTTTTTGGCATGGAATGCACCAATTACAAAAGAAGATCTTTCGTGAAATTATGGTTGAAGGAAAATATTAAAGCTTCAATTAATTCACGTTTGTTTGAAGGTTTTTTCTTTGAAATTTCATAATCAATTTTAAACCATAAGTTCTCTATCGGATTAAGGTCGGGAGACTGTCCTGGCCAGTTCATTCTATTCACAGTATGGTCTTTTAACCATTTCTGGACTACCTTTGCACGATGACAAGAGGCGTTATCGTCCTAAAAAATGCATGACTGATTCCCAAAAAGATCTCTCGCAGTTGATAGCAATTTTTTTTGTAGTATTTCAGTGTAATCCATGGCTTTCACTGTTCCGCTAACGATGTGAAGTCTTCCAACACCATGAAAAGACATGCAACCCCATACCATCACTTTTGTCGGGTACTTTACTGTGGGCTTCAGACACTGAGGGCTGAATTCCTCATGAGTGCGTCGTCTTACATATGCACTACTTTGGTTGCCAGAAATACAAAACTGACTCTCGTCACTAAATATTACCTTTTCCCAATCTTTAATAGTCCATAATGAATGTTCCCTCGCCCACGTCAATCACCTCTTGCGTTGAAATTCAGTCAGTAATGGTTTTGGGCGCGCTTTACAGCCTCGTAACCCAATTTTCAGCAGTCTTCCTCTAACAGTTCTTGGGCACACACTCACATTTGATGTCAAAGTCCATTGTTTCAAAATTTGCGAGGAATTAAGCTTTCTGTTTGAAAGTGAAATTCTGTGCAATAACCTGTCTTCACGTAAAGATGTTTTTTTTTGGTCGTCCTGTCCGCAATAAAATTTGTTTCAGAAAATCTTATCAAAGTTTTCACAACAGTAGAAAGGCTACATGGTACTTTAGCAGCAATTTGGCGCATAGAATAACCTTCTTCCTTTAAATGTATTATTTTGTACCTTTTATTCTCAGGCAGATATGAAAATTTAGCCATAATTCCAATATTTTCCACAAACGCACTTCAAATTGTTTTCAATACACTATTTTCCACAAGCACACAACTGCATTCAATACAATAAACCACGTTTCACCTTTTTCTTTCAACCCTTTATCGCTACTGCTCTCTGATTGGTTGAAATAACGGAGCATTTCATTGGTGGAAAACACACTCACTCATTCTTACAGTGACCTTGTGCTTTCTTGTCAAGTGTTTTCAACATATCAATGAAACTATTTACTTTAGATGAAATCTACAAACAGATTTGAAATCAGCATGAAAAAATACATTAAAATCAATAACAATATTTAAGATAGTGCGATAACTTCATAACGAAAAATGAAGTCAAAAACCCAAAAATTACGCAAAAAAATGAGTGTGTTAAGGACTTTTTGCCATCACTGTATATAGCTAAGACTATACTATGCTGAGCCTATATATATAAGCTAGGATGTTTGAAAATTTTACATTACTTTCAGAGCGATGATCAATTAAAATACTAACGTGTGATTTTTGATAAAATGTCTCCGCTCTGATGTAATAAAATGGGAATAAATACAAATTTCAAACAGAAATAGAATGTTTGAAATATTAATTCAATTACAGTATAGAAATCCAAGCTGTATATAGCCAAAATATTGTTGTTATAGAAGCATTTTCCACATAAAAGGAGAATGTTTTCAAAATAGTATTCTTTATTTCTTCATTTTTTCCAAAAAATTGCACTTAAAATAATGTTTTCTTAGTGTAATATTGGAAAAACAATATATATGTATATTAAATTCAACTGACTCTAAATATATAAAAAAGAGTATCCAACAGTGGCGCACACAAGGGGGGTTTTGATTTTAATGTTAACGTCGCACTGTTCAGCTACACGAGGGCTTTTGGCGACGGACCACGTAATTTTGAACCACACACAAGGGGGGTCCTGGGGGTCCAGACCCCCCCAAAGCCCTTGATTTTTTTCCGATTGGTTATAATTCTAAGTATATAGTACGTAAAATTTAATTAATTACTTGTTATTAATGATTAATTTAATTAATTAATGCTAATTATTTATTCAAAAATTAGTTTTTTACTGTGTTTTGTTACCGAAAATCGACAAAACCATAAGGAGCATGATACAAGAATGGTGAACTTTCGACTCCGGATCCCCCCCCTTGAAAAATTCCTGTGTGCGCCACTGGTATCCAATTATAAGTTGTTTTTTTCAAAATCCCAGTTCCGAAAGTATTCGGTTACTTTGAATGTGAAATAACAGGAATTGTGTTATTAAAATACTATTAAACCATATTGTGAAATAATTAGTTATACAATTGGGAGGAATATTTGAAATATGGAAGAACGATTACAAACATCGTGCAGTGTTAAGTCACAGTTTTTATTGCTTCCAATCCAATCCAAGTAATTACAGTTACAATTAATAAAATAAATACAATATTCTAACCCAAAGAATTAAGTAGCGGTTGCTGAAATAACACGGTCTCGAACTCGTAGCCGACGTTGTTTCTGTCGAGTAGTGGGCTTCCATTCACCGTACTGTAGAAAATTTGGCGTGCAGAGGAGCGTGATAGCCATAGATGGTTACGTAAGCCATAACACTGTAAACTTTACTCTTAGTTTTGGAAATAACTTTTATTATTCCTGCTTCTTAAGCTTTGGAATCTGTTCCAAATAACCCTATAAGTCATATTCACAGATCGAAAAGCAAGCGCGTTCTGATTAATTACAGGTGCTCGCGCTATTCTGAATTTCGTATCAGTAAAACTCTCTCTCTCTATGAACATTTCCTGTTTTAAAACAAAGCAAAATCCACAGAAAACGTTTCTCCCGACTACTAAATGATAAACGGAACAGATAAACGACGCTTGGGAAAACTCATTTGGGATGGCAATGAATTGATGCCGGTAAAAAGTCAACTCTCTATAAAAGATGAGATGTCATTAGTCACCGCAATTGACGCCAACAGTCAATGGAATCGTTTCTCCACTATTTTTCACTCTTTTGAACTCAAAAGCGCCGGAGCCCAGTGAAAAATGACCAATCAGCGTTTCTACTTATCTTCGACGGCGTTGTTAATTGGCCAAAGGTTTCGTTTCACGAGGAAAATAAAGTTATCTAAATAAACCGCAAAATAACGAAATAAGATAAAGATATTTCTAACAGTTTGAGTCAGCGTAAATGAATGGAAACCTCCAATTACATATATATCTTAAAGTTTAATCCAGGAGTAGTCACGCACTCAATACTAACGTTAGTGGTTATACGGGGTGACTGAGCCACCCCAACTATTTTTATTATAACTATTTTTGTTGCACACGATAAAAATTGTAATATCAGTAAATAATTTACCAAAGAGAAGGTATACTTACCTAATTTTAAGGAATTTACACTTTTTCTTTGATAATTTGAAAAAACGGCTTATCAAACTGAACAAAAATGTTTCAAATGTGCGTGACTTTAATAAATGACACACATCAGAAAAACTTCATGCTAACATTACAGGAATGATATTTGCAGACAAAACTTCCATATTTTGTTCAAGCTATTGTAGTTTTATTGGCCTCAGATGATCGACAAAGAGCATGTTGAATTTTTTCTTACTACTGTCTGTTCGACAGTGACCTGTGGTACACTTGCTGTTCATTTTTTTTAAGGTAACATTTGAAAATCTCCCTCTCAACTCAAACGTTTCATGTTCATCGCTTTTCTCAAACTTACTGTTGCTATTGAAGGAAGGAGGATTCGATCTGAGCACCTTCTGTTTCGTAAGCGAGTACTTTATTGATCACGCCAAAACGATTGTCTTCGCGTGATGACTAGTACTGGTTTATATATAGATATCACACCACCACACTCCCCCATGCCAGTGACTCGGCAAATTGGCGAACGAGCGATACCATATTCGTGGTGTCCTTCAAACCGCCGTAAACACAACATAAATACTTAATTGCTACATATTACAACACTCAATTGCCTTTGCCACTTGTCGAAACTGGGATCAGTGAAAAAGCTGGCTCCTGCATCTTCCTCCAACTGTTACGTTTGTAAGTTTCTACTTGCAAACTCCATTCTTTTTATTCTCGCTGCATTAAAAAAATAGCGTCAATTCTTTCTCCCTACTGCGTTTTGGTGCTCCTCGAACGCGTTTTTGGGCTTTTCGCCCCCTTCCTGCGCTTTTCCACGTTCGCCCTCGTGACGTCACTCCGGTTTTGCTCTCTTTGGCTTCTTCCTCCACTGGCCTCTCCCCTGCGGGGGGAGTGTTTTCTGATATTGCATTTCCATTTACCCTTTTTTCCTTGATTCTGGGTATAAGCGATTTATTTCGCTGGCACCCGAGCCATCTAGTTTTCGTTTTCGTACCATATTCGTGGCGAGCGTGTGACCAGTTGCGTCATTTTGTGGGTTGCGTCATTCGTGCGTGACGGCTTGTGAGTTGTGTCATGTGTGAGATGGCTTTGTTGTATGACGGCTTAATTGCGTCATGTGTCTGACGGTCTGATTGCTTTTGTGGTGGGTAGATGGTGCCATGACTGATGCGCATGAAGCGTGCGGTTCTCTTTCCACGACCATGGTCACCAAGGAAGGAAATATTTGATCTGAGCCTTTTCTGTTCTGAAAACGAGTACTTAAGCAATCATGCCAAAACGATTGTCTTCACGCGATTATTAGTACTGGTTTATATAGATATCACACCGCCACGCTATCAGGATTAATATCCATTATTTTATCAGGTTCTTTCTTTGCTTGATCAATTTCTCTTTCCTAAGTTTCAATTCCATCCAATAGAATGGCAGATTCACATTTCTTTTTTCTATATTCTGTTTATTTACTTTTAAAACCCATAATGAACCGTACAACAATCAAAACGACTACGTCATTCACGGGGGAATGTAGCCAGTTCATAGAAAATATTTTGGAACAAGAGTGGACGGAACTCAGTCATCCCAACATAGTAAAGAGCTTGCCACTCACAAAATAAAGGGAGATACGCATCTTCGCTCCTATGAAAACGGCAGGATATGACAAGATCATTGGTAACATACAAACGGTTTTCTCGCAATGAAAGATTTCGCGAACCTTAGGTTTCTCTGCGACCTCTCCCGAGTTAAAACTGTGTGCAATAGACCAACATAATTTTCTGTGTTAACTAAAGAGAGAAAAAACATGCTTATATATATTTAGTGTTAATCATGCATAACGCGAAAATTTAGTTAACTTAAGCATGTAAATTAATGAAGCCCAGTGGCTGAAAGGTAGCATATCGCGCTTCAAGGTCACAGTTCCGGGGTACAAGTCTTGGGCTGGAAAAGATCAACTCAGCCTTTCATCCCTTAAGTGGGTCGATGCAAAGCTTTCTTGAGAACTAAACACATTGAGGGTTTCACGTCACACTGACCATCTGACCGAAACGTTTTCTCATGCACCTCAGTGCCGAAGGTTGCGAAAACAAATTGGCACAGCAGTCTTTGGCCCTCTTTGGGCTGTTAAAAAAATTCTAGGTAGAGCAAGATGGATTATACAGCTTCAGTAAAATTATTCTTCACTTACAATTTTGACATGCGCCCAAAACGTGTTTTTGACTCTACATACATAGCAATCGGGTGCTTTGTCGTATCGTTGTCAGGTAGAATATTTTCGTCTCGTCTCGTAGCGTCCACGATCCGTCAAATAGATAAACTAAAGCTCGTAATCCAGTGTTTCTCAAACTGTGGGGCGCGCCCCCCTGGGGGAGGCGCGGTAACCCTGCGAGGGGGGCGTGAGTATATTGAAAATAAAAGGTTTAAAAAATAATCTTTTGGAATGAAGTAAAACAAGATGATTTCTGACATATAATAAAAAATACACATTTACACTGGTAAAATTTATTTTTATCATCTGGTGATCATCAAAAATAAAAGATTCCACTTCAAACGTTCATTAGCCATCTTTGATCCTATAACCAAATTAAACAAATATTTTGTTTGCTTCGCGGTCAATATGAGAACGATGAGAGATTTTTTTTTACGTTTCTTTTAACGATATCAAACGATGAGAGATTTTTTATTACGTTTCTTTTAACCTAAAATATTACTTTAGCTGACCTTCGAACTTACTGGTAGGGTTATCTCCGTCTTTTTTTTAGGGAAGTTGTAAATATATATAATATATTTCTGTTTCATCTTTTTCCATGTGAAAGAGTTTTATGATATATGGATAAGCATGAGTATTCTGAAACATATAATGCATAATGAAAAACGTTTTACACAATTATTTTTTAGAACATGCTACACTTTCCCCATGAACAATTTTGAAGTTTTGATTGCTTTGTTGTACGACTTATTATGGTTTATAAATGTAAATAAGCAGAATATTAAAAAAATGGGCATCTGTGATCCCAATTAAAGGAAGTTGAAACTGATCAAGCAATTGAAGAACCTACTGAAATAATGCATATTAATCAAGATAGCGAAGGTAAATATCAAAAAGGCGTGAGACATGAAACGTTTGAGTTGATTTGAGTTTAGCTGGAAAATAATGTTCCTGTGTTGTTAGCGAAAAGTATCTCTGATTTATGTCCTTTATTAAGGGCATTATTTATTTGGAACATTTTCTTTAGTTTTATTGGATTTTTTCTCAAATTTTCTACGAAAAATTGAAAAGTCCTTGAAAGTAGGTAAGTATATTTTTCTCTTAATTAAACTATTCACTGGAATTGTGATTTTTATAGTGTATAGTAAAAATAACTATAAAATAAATTATAGTTTTAAAACAAACTAAAAAACACGCGTTTATAGTGAATCGAACTAAAAAGCAAAAAAAAAATAAATAAATAAATAAATAAATAAAAATATTACTTAAAAGTAAAATATACAAAATTTAATACTTATCTTGTTAATTTGTACAGTTTATAATTATGATCGTATTGTAGCTTTAGCGTCAAAGTGCATTATTATTGCATTCAGTACATTATTAATGTATAAGGGGGCGCGATAAAAATTGTGATTGAAAAGGGGGAAGTTTGAGAACCACTGTCGTAATCTCTTGTTTGATCCTAACTCTTTGATCCCCTTTTCACTTTCCAATCCGTCTCTTTAAACCAGGGGTAGCCGGCACGCGTGCCACAGTGTGGCTCGTCTGAGTTATAAAAGTGGCACGCGAATGCTTAGTGAAAATTTTTTAAAAAATTTAAAAGGTAATAGTAAATACTATTTTATCGAAGCGCGGTTGTGTCTTACAAGGAGAGGGAACGACTAAGGACATTCATTTGGGGACGAGACTTTGTGTAACAGTAGTACTGCTGTAGGTATTCAAACCCCAATGTAATTCTGTCGAATGGCCAGTCAATTCCGAGAAAACAGCGTTCGAAATTCATACTAAGCTTACACTGGTGTGCAAAAATTAAGGACGAAGTCGAAAAATTAGCATATCAGCTCAACGAAGAGGCAGAGCGGACAGAAAGACCAATCAGGAGATTAAGTAAGGTGATGTACGGTAGCACATGCGCAGATATGCAGGTAGACGTAATGGGGGAGTGTCTGAGTAGTATAAAGCATGTTGTCGGGGTAAGATCAGTATTTCTGGCAAAGAGATTGCACGCCGTATAGCAGTTAAAATCACACCGAGTTGCTGCCTCAGCGAGAAATGGCGAATAATCAATCGGTTAGACGACATCTGGATGCTTTTACCCGAGGTCGAATCATTGGGAAGTTGGAGGAAGGCCGCAGTGTGACAAGTGTGGCTGCAGAGTTCGGAATTGCTCACAGCATCGTTTCACGACTTTGGAGACAATTTCAAACTACAGGAACAGCTATCCGGGGGTTCAGTAGTGGTCGTCCACGAGGAACCACACCCGCAGATGACCGGTACATTGTCTTACTGGCCAGGAGAAACAGGCGGCAGACAGCGGGAGAAATCGCTAGACACACGACACAGGCGACTGGATGACCGATATCACGTAAGGTGCACCCACCGTGACCCCCACCGTGTAAGATCCCCACCGTGCAGAAGACTGCACGGTGGGGGTCTGTTTGCACGACGCCCTGTACGGTGTGTACCTTTAACGCCTGCCCATCGGAGAAGGCGTTCTCTGTGGTGCCGGGAACACCGGAATTGGAGAGACAATGAATGGGAACGAGTACTCTTTACAGATGAGAGCAGATTCAGTTTGAGTAGCGATTCTCATCGCATACTCATCTGGAGAGAGCGGGGAAGCCGCAATCATCCCTCGAACATCATTGAAAGGGACGGGTATGGAGGTCGCGGTGCTCTCGTTTGGGGAGGCATCATGCTTGGTAGTCGTACAGACCTTCACATCTTCGACACAGGTTCAGTCAACGGGACCCGTTATTCTAACGAGATTCTTCTTCCATATGTGCGTCTTTTTAGAGGCGCTATGGGTCTGCAGTTCCTTTTCATGGACGACAATGCACCATGTCATCGCACAGTAGCTGCCGAACAGCCTCTTAGAGAGTGAGGATATTGAACGTGTGGATTGGACGGCACGATCTCCGGATCTCAATCCCATCGTGCATGTATGGGATATTCTAGGCAGACGCTTGGCAGCTCGTACCTTACCACCAGTAACGATTCGGGAGCTTCGATTGGCGCTGCAAGACGAATGGGCAGCAATGCCTCAAAAACTCATTGACACCCTCATTCTCAGCATGGGCAGACGCTGTGAAACCTGCCTAGCAGTCAGGGGAGATCATATCCCCTACTAAAGACCGGATGTTTCTTGCTGGACACCCATCACAGGGATGTTTCGGCCTTCAGTCACATTGCGCTCCATGCTACTTTTTCAAATCAAGCTTCTTTTATGTCTGATTTCTCTCTTTTAGTAAGTGTTGCTTACATTACACATGTCCTTACGTATTGGGGATCTTACGGTATTAAATGGGTTGATTTGGAAAGCTTTTGTACAAAGTTATATTGAAAAAACCGTCTCGTCCTTAATTTTTGCACACCAATGTATATGCAAGTTATTTTCTCCTAGATACAACGTTGCCGTGCCGTGATTGTCAGCGTATCGGAGTACTGTCCAATGGACCGGGGTTCTATTCCCGCGAGCACCAACTTTGTTTTTATTTTTTTTCTCTCCAATTTATTTTATTATTTATTTTCAGAATTAAATAATTTTATTTTTTAAAAAAGATTCACATTGATTTTTAAATAATATTCTATATATTTATAGTAACTATTTTGCTTTTTTAAAACAGAAAACAACTAATAGTTATGATAATAATACTTATAAATAAAAAGTGAAAATAAATTAAATAATAATAAATAAGGTTAAATAAATATAATTAAAAAGTAAAAATAAATTAAATTATAATAATTAAAGTTAAATAAAATATAAGTAAAAAGTTAACTGTGTCTTACATATTTTTTTTAATATATACAAGAACCTGAGTGATAATTATCATAATAAACAATATCTTTATTCACAGACATCTTCAATAAAAAATATTCAAACTATTTACGTTACATGTGATCTATGTAAAATAATATCTATCAAAACACTACAATCTCTCTTAAAAATCTAGAAATAAACTAACAAAGTTGTATTGTAAATTAAAATCTCTCTCTGTTATCCTAATGATTTCTCCTTTTATTGGAGCATTCTTTGTTTCTAAAAGAATTTCTTGTTCTTAAAAGAATAACACCTGCTCTTTAAAAACAGCTGCCCTTCTCTTGAACAAAATCGTTTTGTTAAAAACAGAAGTAAAAATTTATGGCCATTTGGATATACGGAATAATCTTAAAACTACAATTAATTAGATTTCAATGACAGAAGCAATTGTAGTTATACTATATATTAGTTGTTTTTGTGTTTTAAAAAAGTGAAATATTTACTATAATTATATAGAATATCATTTAAAAATCAATGAATCTTTTTTTAAAAAATAAAATTATTTAATTCTGAAAATAAATAATAAAGAGAGAAAAGAAATAAAAACGAAGCCGGCGCTCGCGGGAGTGGAACCCCGGTCCATTGGATAGTACTCCGATACGCTGACGATTACGCCACGGCGACGTTGTATCAGGGAGAAAATAACTTAGATATAAGCTTAGTATGAATTTCGAACGCTGTTTTCTCGGAATTGAATGGTCATTCAACGGAATTACTTTGGGGTTTGAATACCCTACAGCAGTACTACTGTTACACAAAGTCTGGTCCCCAAATGAATTTTCTTAGTTGCGCCCTCCCCTTGCTAGATGAAACAAAACAGCCCAATTTATTTTAGATAGACTTAACCAAATTGCAATAGAAAATTATAACGTAGATAATACTCCTTCACATTGTTGTGTGCGTTGATTTTCCAAAGGGAGTGCATTCGTGAGAGTCTGGAATTTGTGGGAGCGTGTTTTAAAATATCTCGTAGAAAACAATGAACTCCCTAGTGAGTGCTTGCTTTTCAAGAACGAAGATAGGCTCTGAGGTTTAGCTTTTCTTACCGATACTGTAAGACATTTAAATAATCTAAATTTAAAATTACA
Organism: Trichonephila clavipes; assembly: GCA_019973935.1. Lineage (NCBI taxonomy): Eukaryota > Metazoa > Arthropoda > Arachnida > Araneae > Nephilidae > Trichonephila > Trichonephila clavipes. The sequence goes on from BMAU01020961.1 coordinate 329,046, forward strand.
ACGCGAAAAGATTGCTCTTTTCGAATCCTGATGGATCATATATCTTCTTTTGACAGTACACTTTTGCTTTTTTTTTTGTCTCGATTTTGGAGAAAATATATTATAGTTTAAAAAACTAAAAAACACGCTTTTATAGTATGTGTGTGTGTGAATCGAACTAAAAAGTAAAAAATAATTCTTAATATAAGAATAAAATGATTAATGAGAGAATGAATGTTATAGGGATAAAAGCGTGGGGTGCTCTATATTAAATGCTACAATTTCTTACTAGTTCTATTCCGAAAAGCTGAGTTAGTGTAAAAATATTGAAAAAAGCACCCCACGCTTTAACCACATTGTCAATAATTTTCTCGTTAATCAATTTATTCTTGTATTAAGAATTATTATTTTACTTTTTAGTTCGATTCACGGGTGTTTTTTTAATTTTTTTAAACTATATTTTTCATTTTTTAGTTCGATCTTCAGTAAAAGCCTCTTTTTTTAGTTTTTAAAACTCTCATTTAAAACTATTCTTTGTTGAATTCATCTTACTAATAAAAGGATTTAAAGAAGAAATATTAACTGTCGATCGTATTATCACCTTTTAAACGTATTACTATAGTAATGTTCATTCGTATCATCACTTCTAAACGTACTTCTTTACCAAAATAAAATATATTTATCAGTTAGAACATAAATCTATTGCCATTTAAACGTATTGCTCTTATGTTAATTCGTATCATCACTTCTAAAAACATATCGCTTTATAAAAATTAAAAAACGTTTAGCAGTTAGAACATAAATTATTTTTATTCACATGCGCGAGTCTTTTTTTAATTTTTATTTTCAGAAAAACTGCGCGCCCACCTACCCTTTTTCACATATAGAACCCTTTTTTTGTTTTATTTGTATTAACCACAAACCTATTTGCGGTTTTAGAGTTGCACCTTAATCTTTTAGTCGCTAACTTTGGAATGAGTCGCCAAATCTGACAATAGTTTATGCAATTAGTCGCCAAATCTAGAAACGATATAATGAATTACTCGCCAAATCACGTAAATCCTTAAAATCCTGATCAGGACAATGGAATAAGATTATGAAATTATTGTAGTGTCATGGGTCCTTGACAAGTGTGCGAAATTTCGAATTAATCTGACTTTTTAAAGTGGGTAAAAATCGAGTCCAAAGATTCCATTATATGCAAGTGAAACTTATAAAAGCGTGTTAAAAAGAGAAACTGATATACACCTAAATCAGCTCAATTTTGTTAGAATATTCGAGAATTAATTCTAATGTAGATGAATCAGTAAAAAATCTACAAATTGAAAAACCAGATTAAGAAAGTATTGACTGTTTAGTAATTAATTAGAATTCAATTTTTCCGATTATTCTTTTTTATTTTATACCTAACCTAACTGATTGAAACTGAAAATAAATTTTTAACAATAAAACTTAAGTTCGTTTTTTTTCTTATATTTATTATATTATTTTTAAATGTCCACTACTTATACATCGAATTGCATAAAGTATGTGTTGTTTGCGTAAAAATTTCATAAGCCTACGAGTAACATTTTTTCATCTCTTTATATTCTTTTGTTTGTTGGAAAAATTTTAAGTGGCACACACATTTCTTTTTATCAGATGGTGGCACTTTTCCCAAAAGGGTTGGCCGACTCTGCTTTAAGCCTACCGGGCAAGACTGTCACACAAACTTTGCGAAAATTGATTCCCAATTATGGTGGCGAGGGTTTAAGGAGAGTTTATGATAAATATTCTCGTTTTTGAATTACTATATAGACATGCAAACTTGAAATATAGCAGACATGTTCCTTTCACGGAATAGAGATACGCTAAAAATGAATTTTGTGAAAATTGACTTCCAAGGGGTTTAAGGGTGGGAGTTATATACAAAAATTCTAGATCATGGAGAACGTTAACCTGGTAAGCATGTTTCTTTTGTTGAATAGAGGTCCACTATGGACAAATTTTTATGAAAATCGAGTCTTCTAAGGAGTTGCGGGGAGTTATTAGGGGAGCATAGATTTTTAAAAAAATCCTTCTTTGAAATATTACATCTACAGTAATGAAATTGGGCATGCAAGTTTCTATTGTTGAGTTGAATTCCGTGAAGAACGAGTCAAATGGAAATTGATTCACAAGTAAGGCTAAGGAGCATATTGATAAAAAAAAGAACTTCCGTTGAACTATTAGCTTTAGACTTGAAATTGGACAGGCATGTTTATTTTGTTGAGTAGAGGTCCACTGAAAATGAGTTTCGCAGAAATTCGCTTAAGGGATGGGGTTACGGGAACGTAGGTTTTAGAAATTCATGTCGTATCTTTTTTAACCAATTAACTGTGATTGACGAGTATACTTGTCAGGCAGTAGTTGCAAGATTTTGTGCCATGACGATTATACTCATCGTGAGTAAGAAGTAGGGACCAATGGCTATTGAAATTGGAAAAAAGGAAATATATTCTCACATTTCAGGAAGCTTAGAATATAATGAGGTCAGGCTTATTAAAGCAAATAAATAAAAAAAAAATATGCAATCATTAAGATGAAGTCATGCATCTCCCCGTATGCATCGGCTGAAATAGCGTATAATTTCGCATAACTAATTCATTTGTGTTATTGTTGATAATTATTTTTAGGTGTTAGCTATAAAAAGGAGAAAAGGCAAGAAAAAAAAAAACGGACAGCTGATTTGTAAAAGATTTTCTTCAGGTATGGGCAGCCGCGGGAGAAATGCATGACGCCTACCAGGCGCTAAGCCCATTGATAGCTACTTGCTCGAAATTACCTAGCTATCGAGTGGTGTAAATGCCATTTTTTTCATATTAGAACCATGCGCTGACATTAGAGTAATGCTGAGTAAAGAATCGGAGCAACTCTATTGGGATGGGAAAGGCAAGTCTTTCTGCTAAGACAACTGCGACAAACCCTACGGCACGTACTCCGGAACTCCTTTAGTGCAACGTTTCTCAAACTGTGTGTGGGGGGGCCCTCTCCTAGGAGGGCGTGAAAACTCTACGAGGGGGGCACGAGCATATTGAAAAGTCGAAAACAAAAGAATGTTTTTAAAAAATCAAAATCATTAATTTACTGAAAGTAAACAAACAAAATACATTCTCACATCATAAATAAAATACACATTTGTACTGATATAATACACTCATAAATGTTTTAGTATTGCACAATGTATTTTACAATTAATTAAACAATAATAAGTTAAGAACAAGTTTAATAATTACCAGTGACCCTTTGGACTTTTTGTACATAAAATTATATACAAAAAATAACACTAATCATGATAATTTGTACGGTTTATAATTAATCCATTAACTTTCGATTAAAAATTACGCAATTCACTCTCAATACCACCGTTTTCCAAGTAGGCGCACATATGTGAAGTATTGGGGGGGGATGAAAAGGAATAACATTGTGTAGAACCTTCCCTGAAATAAGTAAATCTTTCGCAATCACTGTTAAGGCCCTTTTATTGCATTCCAAAGCTTTGGGAATGATTTTATGGATAGCAGTGCACAGAGAAGATCGTACTTCGGAAAGAAGTATGTACCGTAAAATCCGGCGTATAACGCGTACCAATACTTTCATAAGCTGCATTTTTTTTATTTCAAAGCATATTCACCTTACACCGCATCCTCCCCATCTTTTTTTACGAAGAAATATGAAATGTTAGTATACAATCATTGCCGTAGCTAGTTTCGAGTGTGGGCCCTGTATCAAAATTCTTTTGGGGCCTCTTTTTAGATATGAGAATTTTGTATTTGGGCTGCAGTTACACATTTTGGGGCCCTTGAAACTTGGGGCTTCGTATCATTGATACGGCAGTAGCTATACACCTTTATGCAATGCTCTTAAGTTTTGAAATCATTTATTAGAGGTATTATCCTAAACTTTTGAAAAAAATCGTATACTTCTAGAACTACAGCTTTTCTTTAGTTCATAAGGCGCATGTCTCATTTCTTTCAAAAACACACTATTTCGATTTGTGTAGAAGAAAAATATTTTTATGCTGACCTCTCTTGTTACTTTTTCAAGCTCTCATTTTTATACCCGGCGTATAACGCGCCCCCTTAAATTTCCATCTTCTTGTTAGTATTAAAAGAGCGCGTTATACGCCGGCTTTTACGGTACATATGTCCTGGACATTTAACGTTTTTGCTGAATGAGACGTTTATGTACCCCAGGGGTACTAAAGACAGCGTTTCTCCTAAGGAGCGTCATACCACTACGAGGGGTCGCGAGAACATCGAAAAGTCAAAAATAAAGCATTTAAAAAATTACAAATCTACCGAATGGAAGCATATATATATATATCGGGGGATCCAAAAAGTCAGTATAAATTTGAAAAATTAATAAATCACGGAATAATGTAGATAGAGAGGTAAAAATTGACACACATGCTTGGAATGACATGGGGTTTTATTAGAACAAAAAAAAAAAATAATAAAGTTCACAAAATGTCCGACAGATGGCGCTTCATCTGATAAGAAAAGCAATAATTAGCATAACAAATTAAGACAAAGTAAAGATGATGTTCTTTACAGGAAATGCTCAATATGTTCACCATCATTCCTCAACAATAGCTGCAGTCTAGGAATAACGTTCAGCACTGTAAAGCATGTCCGGAGTTATGGTGAGGCATTGGAGTCGGATGTTGTCTTTCAGCATCCCTAGAGATATCGGTCGATCACGATACACTTGCGACTTCAGGTAACCCCAAAGCCAATAAATTGCACGGACTGAGATCTGGGGACCTGGGAGGCCAAGCATGATGAAAGTGGCGGCTGAGCACACGATCATCACCAAACGACCTGCCTAAGAGATCTTTCACGCGTCTAGCAATATGGGGTGGAGCGCCATCCTGCATAAAAATCTTACGTTCCAGCAGGTTTTATCAGCCAGGCTGGGGATGATGCAATTCTGTAACATATCGGCGTACCGCTCACCTGTCACGGTAGCAGTTACAAAACCAGAATCACGCATTTCCTCGAAGAAAAAAGTCCCGATAACGGTAGATGTGGTAAATCCAACCCATACCGTGACTTTCTCGTCGTGCAATGGAGTTTCCACGACAGTTCTAGGATTTTCAGTAGCCGGAATTCTGCAGTTGTAGGTGTTGACAGACCCTCGGAGCGTGAAATGAGCTTCGTCGGTCCACAACAAGTTACTCAACCAATCGTCATCTTCCGCCATCCTTTGAAACGCCCACACCGCAAATGCCCTCCGATTCACGGAATCGCCAGGTAACAAATCATGATGCCGATGGATTTTGTACGGATAGCATCAGAGGGTACGCCTAAGTGCCAACCAAACAGCAGTGTATGGAATGCCGGTGCGACGTGCGACTGCACGGGCACTGACATCCCCGTGCATAGACGAACCCGCTATAGGTCTCCATTTCATCCTTAACCGTCTCAGCAGCATTCCGCCGTGTGCTCGGTCGGCCACTACGGGGTCTATCGTCTAAACAACCCGTCGCTTCGAACTTCGAAATCATTCTCGCCACAGCTGCATTTGTCAATGGACCTTTACCCCTTCGAATCCCCTTCGTATAGCGATAGGAACGTAACGCTGCACTAGCACATTCCCCATTCTGATAACACAGCTTCACTAACAGTGTCTTTTCAGGTAACGTCAACATGTTGCGACTGCTGGTGCAACTGATTTTCTCTCTCATGGCAGCCCCTTTTTACGCGATTTTCATGGTCGCTGGTCGTCACTGGGAAATGGAACGCAAAGCGTTCCTCCAATCCATATCGATTTGTAAGATGTGGCCTGATGTGGAAGGGCCTTGATTGGTGTGAGTATCCAGATTGGTTCATCGGAGGTGGCAGGGAGGCGTGGTTACAAGAACGGTTTGGGCGGCTCTCAGAGTTGGAAGAAAAGTTCACTTAGGTTGGTCTAGTGAAGTGAACGCGATTTTCATGCGCAGTCACTGATGTTTTGTTGTCCAGCGCCATCTGTCGGACATTTTGTGAACTTTATTATTTTTTTTTGTTCTAATAAAACCCCATGTCATTCCAAGCATGTGTGTCAATTTTTACCTCTCTATCTACATTATTCCGTGATTTATTAATTTTTCAAATTTATACTGACTTTTTGATCACTTGCTATATATATACATGGTTCACGTAGGCTTGTCCTATACGAAATTCAATACTTATCTTGATAATTTGTACGGTTTATGTGATTAAAATCGTATTGCAAGTTTAGCGTCAAATGGCATTATTATTGCATTCGATACATTGTTGTTATTGTGTGACGAGGAGCGCGATAAAAATTATGATTGAATATTGGATCACAAATATTGAAGTTTGAGAAGCACTGCCTCAGTGTCAAGACAGGTAGAAGATATTCTTTCAGTAAAGTAACCCTGTTTCGGTGAATACTACTCTACAGTTGGAATTTAAATTTTTACTATTATAAGCATTCCATTTTTCTTGAGTTTTTGGAGTAATATGTTAGCCAAATAAATAAGGATTAGTAATAATATTGGCAATTTTATAAAATAATCCCATCTCTTTTTGATCCAATATCTTAACAGCGACACTTTATGATTGACGAGTCTACTCGTCCTTTCTCGAATTCCGTCACACACGCAGTTGCGCGCACTCAAAGGGGGCACTACAGTTAACTGGTTAAATCAGGGATGTCCAAACCACGGCCCAGTGGCCCGCCTTGAATAATTGGGCGGCTCTCGGGAATCCTTACAACTTTACGAAATTCCACTATTTTGTACAATATTTTTTTGTTTAAAGAGGGGTTTTTTTTGTAAAAAATAAATTCCACTGCTGTTATTTTTTTATCACGTTGCTTCTGTTACTGCGAATCTCTTTTTTTCCTAAATTGAAATGTATCAAACATAAATCGTGCTGAAACTTAATGCACGAAAATCTGCAACATCCATTACGATACGCAAATACACATGCATTGAGATCGACTTGCAAGAACTAAGGGAAAGAGTTGAGAAACAGACATCTCCCTAATTAAATAAATTAAACATCATTTGATCATTGCATTGTTCGTATTATTTTATCTATGTTTGTGTACATGAAAAACAATGAAAACAATACTAATATATCAGTCTGTTTTAAATATTCACTCCAACAAATATTTGTAAAGGACCCAAATCTAATATAAAGATATATATTTTATACGCAGCCCACGGGATTGTAAAGTTCTTCCGAAGTGGCCCGCGAGGTCATTTGGGTTGGCCACCCCTGGATTAAATCAAGAGGTAAGCGTTGTAAAAATGCATTTCAATTGAACTCTTAATGCATTAGACTTAGATAGTATTAATTTATAAATATGTAAACACTATATAGCAGTAGCGCATACAAAATTTTTCAAGTGGGGGGAGGGGGGTCCAGGGTCGAAAGTCCACCCTTTTGGTATAATACACTGCCCAACATATTCTTTTAATTTTGTCGATTTTCGGGAACAGAAACAGTACGAAATTAATCATTAAGTAAATAATTAGCATTAATTAAAAAAAATTAATTATTGATAACAAATACATAATTAAATTTTAAGCAATATAGGCATTGGATTATAACCAATCGAAAAAAATAATATTAAAGGGCTATGGGGGATGTCCGGACACCTAGGACACTCCCCTTGTGTGCACTGCTTTTATATATTCTTACATCAGGAAATATCAGGCGCAACGGGCGCTTCAAGTTTAGTATATATAAGTATACATATTAAATAGCAAAACCAAAAATTATTTTAATTATATAGCCTAAAATACATATTATTTCCCCCAATAACCTAAACTAAGTAAATACCACAAAAAACTTTTCTTCGAATATTTATTTTTTTTTTAAAAAAAATTCTATTAGCATACAAAATTTTGCGGAAGCACAGCCCCATCTGCCAGTGACATCGTTCGCTTTTTGAGCCACCCAACCAGAGGAAAGGAAGATGTCTATGGAATGGGTGAAAAGCAAAGTTATGAATACCATTGAACATTCCTGGTAGACCCCATTGGAATTCAGGCAGGCAAAGGACTTCTCGCTGTTCATCAATCATTGATTCTCCAATTCTCCCTCAATTGGAATTCGAATCAGGCGCCACTGACCCCACCTGCTTTGGTCTCACACTGACCCTCCTGGACGTGATCCCCGTTCTTCTCGAAGGGAATAGAATATCGGAAAACCGGCACCTCACAGAGAAAAGTGATATTTTTAGGTGGTGGCCAAGCCGCTAAGACCTTGTGCTGTCGTGAAAATGTGTTTTCTACGCATGCCTTATTTTCATTATTGATTTAATTAAAGTTTTTAAAGTTTAGAGTCATTGCGTATGTAAAGTAGCTAGAATTGAATCTTACATATAAACTAAATACACCAAATGTGTCATTGTCAGGTTGTCGCTCCGTTACCGTTTTTCCCATAGGCACACGTACGTAGCGTATTTTTTTGAGGGGGAGATGGAAGAAAAGGCACAAATAAGCAAATATTTTTCTGAAATAAGTAAAATCACAAACATTGTCACGGTCATTTTATTACATTCTACACCAGAAGTGCGCAAACTAGGGGTCGCTAAATTTTTATGAAATGCATTAGGCCTGCCTGACCATGCAGTGTACATATAAAGAGCGAAATGCCATCACTTACTGTTTTATTGCAATTTCCTGCTGTTCGCTCTTTTCACAGTAATGCGTAATGTAAGTAAAGTGTGAAGACGCAAGTTTTTCACTAGCGTTGGGTTGACTGTTAGAGCTCTTAGTCCTTCCGGACTCTAATCTCCTATCCTGGAATTTTAAGATGACTGTACAGAATTATACCATTGCCCTTTTTAGTAAAATATTAATTTAAATGAAGATTTAATATGAGTAGGTCTAGAATATTTTAGAATTTACTGGGTGTAAAACATTTAAATTATATTAAAAAGAGAGTAAAAAGCTCTTTTAAGAGCTAGAAAATCAAAATTTGATGCGTCCATTAAGTGGGCGGAGTTTCGTTGGCCAATCGGGTTGCAGCAAGGACCGAGATCAGAAAGTGCGGGAAAAAATATCAGGGGGTGGGATTTTGGGCTGAAGAGTGATAGAAAGCAATTTTATTGGCCGAGCCAGGAGTTCGGTTAATGGGGTATAAGATTTTGCTAGAAAATGTAGCCAATCAGAGCAGTCTGCGATTCAACAGTGTTGGATCGCAGTGAAGAAAAAATTTAATTTTCGAAAGGAGAAAAGAATTAAATAAAATAAAAGATTTAAATAAAAATATTGCGAGTAGATTAGATAAAATTGGGATCGACCAGGATGTCTCTTGGTCTTCGAATGAATGGGTACGTAGGATATTTAGAGATGGCTTTGATAGTTGGGTTGTCATGCCCATCTATATTGTTGAAGAATTTGATTGCAATATTTCTGATACTTTGTCTGATGGTTGGGATATTACATGAAGTTCTTATATCTACATTTCTCATATACCAATGGGCATCGAGTATTTGTCTTAGGATTGTATTTTGTGAACTTTCGATGAGGTTGATATTGGTTCTTGCTGCATGCGCCCAGATTGGGGAAGCATATGTCAGAAGGGGTTTTAAGATCAGAGTCAAGTTTTTCACTCCGGTAGATGACGCCCTCTTCGCGGTAATTTGCCAGTTTTACTGAAAAACGCCTATTTGTCCGACGTATTGATGTTATGGGTACTGTGTCGAACGGTGCGCACTGATCATGCGCACCGTACGAGATGGAGTGATAAGCAAGGGCTGTGAGAGTCATCTTGTAGACATGTGTACCAAGCAAAGGCCAACCAAACGACTAAAAATTATCGCTGAATATTTTACTGCGCGTTTCCATGTTAAGTTGTAGCATGTAACATTTGGCATGCAATTGTTTTAGTTTCTCCTCGAGTTTTACCATGCGACATTGTGTAATTATGATTTTATCGGGCTTTGATGCTCTTTGTTATCAGGTATGTGCTATCATTAGAGAAATATCTCTGTTAATTTTATTGAATTTCTCGAAAAAAATGATATTTTTTTTTATTATTTGTTTTAGTTAAAAAATTATAACAGATAAATGTGGGTAATACGTACACCAGGTACATCTTCAGATAACAAGCGAAAAAATACTGATGAGGAGTCTCAAAGTTCTGAACTAAATGCCCCAGCTAAAAAAAAAAAATACAATGAGGAATTTATTAAGGGGTCACATACCTTTTAAAAAGTTGAAAATGGTTAAAAATAGTGAGCTCTTTAAAGCTCTATAATTTTTTTATTATTGTTTCCTGGAATGTAAATTTTGGAGGAATAAACAAATAGATATTACTTTACTTAAAACATAACTAACAAACACAGTGCTAATTAGGATAAATTTTTAATTAGATAATTACAAAAAGAAATTTTTATTTTCTTTTCGCGAGTGATATGCATTACGCGCAGCTTTATAAAAAAAATTACCAATATTTTCTGATGAAATTTTTGCTCAGTGTTGGAAATTGTGTTATCTTTAAAATGACGAAGCATGAAACACTGATTTAAAATTTTTAGTAAACTATAATAATTTAAAATTTAACTATAAAATTTGTAAATTTTTTTTGCTATTTTATATTTGTAATTTTAAATTTTTTCATTAAAAATTCAAACTGGTTCGTTATTTTAAGTACAGATATGATCAGAATCTCCAGTAAAAATTTTATCATTTTCCATGGCACGGTTTTGAAAATATCATGCGCGTAATGAGTAAAAATGACGTTCTGAGAAAATTGACATCAAACGTAAAAATTTACCACAGTTTTATATATATATTATTCTGGTTACTCAAACAACAACTAAATTTAAATTAAAACTAAGGTGAAGTTTTTTTAGTCAATAAACTTCAATTTATTAAAATTATTATAACTAAAAACATATATTATACCAATGCAGTACAAGCATCGAAACGATATCAAAAGCTACAAAAAAATCAAAATGCAACAAAGTGATTCATTTCTCCAAAATAAAGTTAAAAATTTATAAATATTACTTAAAAAACAATCAATACCTAAATTAACAACTACTTATTATAAATATTAAATAATTTGTGATATGAATGCAGTGTATTACTATGATTCTAAAATGCTAAAATTCGCCACATGCATATGATGTTCCCTATTATTCAGTTAATTACTTACAAGTAGTTTTAAATTGGATTCTTTCAGCCTGTCGTACTTCTTTTGTGCGGAGATTAAAATGTACTTCTGCAGTCTGAATTCTTTTTTATATCTACAAGTGTAACAAATTTATGTGCAAATTGACCAACAGTCAGACCAAGCGATTGCATAATTTATAGTCTGCCTTGATTGCCATCATTAAAAATGACAATTGCCTCATTTGTAGATATATCAACAATCTTTCTACCACAACCTAAAGTTTTTGGGCATAATTTCCATATTAATGAGTTAATGGATTCAATATTATTTTGGGTTTTACCCCCTAGACATTTTTGTAGGAGTTTAGGCTGTGATAGATCATTAAACACAGGTTTTATGGCATCCATTACTGCCACTGGCAATTTGTTACTGTGTCTAAAAGTTTCCACACTGCCCTCTAATACTTGATTTTGATATTTATACCAAGAATTAGGACCAACGGGACAAAAACTGTGCAATGGTTCTTCGTCGCTTGAACGTATATGGAAATATACAGCCCAAACAGCTTTTCGCATATCTGACAGGCATGTTTTATTTTGTTGGATTGCATTTCCATAGTACGTTGTAATTAAGTCGATCATTCTGTCTCGGTCAACCTTCCTTTCCCCCAATCGACTTCCCATCACTGAGTTTGGAGCTCATTTGTTTTAATTTTCGTAAACGAGTTCCCATTCTTTTTTGAACATGTCCAACACATTCAGTTTTTAAAACTGTGATATCTTCTCCATACGGATTGGATGCAGTAATAGATGAGAATGTTTTGGAATCGCCATCCCCGATGTAAGATGTATATCTCACAGAACGATGACTTAATGAACGCTGAAATATACGAACCATTCCCACAGTCTCCATCATGCCAGCTGAACCATTGTGGTTTTTCAAACATTCTTTAACGTGAAGAATTTTCCACTTTTTGTAAGCAGGTGACCCTTTTCTTCGTTTCCAAGAATCACATCCTTTACAGAAAGAAGACATCACTTCCGCATCAATACACTTTCCTGTTTTGTCTCCTATAACAGCACACACACCAACACGAGAAGAATAGCCACGGGTTTTCCACGTTCCATCTCCACTAATTATTATATCGGAAGAATTTGTCAAAGTTACCTCTTCCAAAGCTGCACTTTGCATTGAAGCTTCTGCAACTTCTTTACTACACAATTGTAGTTTGTTTATAATGTTATTATAGGATTTTTTTTCAGCAACTGGAGGAGGAAAGTCCATGACACCACAGAAAGTTGTCATTGCTGCATGACCCTGTCCAATTGTCCTCATTGCGTATACAAAACGTCTGTTTATTTCTGGAATATTTTTTCTTTTACCCAGCATTTTTGAATTTCTATACGAACACAAGTCTTTACAGTTCTTGCATTCAATCGAAAAAACACTAGACAGACCTCTAACACATTTTTCTGTAGTTTAATATCACCACCACATTTTTTGCAAGAAGCAAAGTTTTGAATGTTTGTAAACATGATAGTTTATCAAACACTCTATAGCCATCAAAACCGCCATCATGTTCAATAAAAGATGAATGAACATCTTGCAGCCGAATCTTTTTTCCAGATGCACTGTTGTTTAGTGATTCATCCACACTGTGTACAGCTTTGCATCTCGTATGCATATTACCAGTAAACTTCCTTTTCTTAGAACGTTTACCAGATGGTCTTTTGGCAGATTCAGTCGAATTAATCATACAAAAGTTTATAAAAAAATAATATTTTTCCTAAAACTTATCTTAGAATAAGATACGGTATGAAAATCAAAAACGAGGGAGTATAAATTCAAGATTCACTTTATCAAAACAAAGTAGAAGTAGAAGTTTATAAAGTTAGAAGTTGTAGTTAATATTTAGAACAACAATAATAATATTTGAGGCTGATTCAAGCATTTGATAATAATTAGAATGAAAATATTAGAAACAGAGAAACGCAGCTGTCACCAGCGACATGACAGCTGTCACCCTGGAGCCAAAATGTAAACAATATTTAAATCACCTTTTCTACTCTTTTTATTTTCTTAATAACGTCCATTATATTGGGAATATGCATGCGGTTTCTTTTAGAATACTCAGAAAGGTTTACTCTATGAAATAAAATAATAAAAAAAATCGATTTTCCTTAAATTTTAAAAGGTATATGATTCTTAAGTATGGTTTTACATTTTGTGTTGTTGATGATGAAGAACGCCCGATATGTGTCATTTGCAACGAAAAATTAGCAAATGAGAGCATGAAACCAGCGAAATTAAAAAGGCATCTGGAACCTAAACATAAAGAACTTCAAAACCAACATGCGTATTTTTTTCAAAGACGAGCTGAAAATCTGAAAATTCAAAGTGCAAATCTAAAGAAATTTACAACACTACATCAGAAAGCATTACGAGCTTCTTTAGAAGTTTCTTATCTAATAGGAAAAACAATGAAACCCCATACAATTGGAGAATCCCTTATCCTTTCTTCAGCAACTAAGATGACATCAATTATGCATGGCGATAAATATGGAAATGAACTAAAAACAATACCATTATCAAGAGATACCGTGTCTCGACGGATTTCCGAAATGTCACGAAATATCGAGTCAGAAGTCATAAAACGCATACAAAATTCATCTGTATTTGCTTTACAACTGGACGAGACTACCGATATTACTAAAATGTCACAACTAATTATTTACGTTAGATTTATTTTTAATGAAGATGTAACAGAAACGTTTTTATGTTGCAAAAGTTTGGGAGGAAAAACAACTGGAGAAAAAACATTCGAAATAATAAATGAATATTTTGAAGCAAAGTCCCTTACACCTGGGGAAACTGCGTTGCGGTTTGTACTGATGGTGCTGCAGCACTAACATGTTCGAACAAAGGGCTCAGAGGCTTAAGCCAGAAAGTGGCGCCACATATGGTATTTAATCACTGTATGATTCCTCTGCAAGTTCTTGTTTCAAAATATATGGATGAAGAGTTGCACGACATATTACAAGACGCTGTTAGTTCAATTAACTACATTAAATGCAACAGTCTTAACAGCCGTCTCTTTTCAAGACTTTGCAATGAGATGGGCTCAACGTATGAGAAATTACTGTTACACACCGAAGTCAGATGGCTCTCACGTGGGGAAATACTACGACGGATATTTGATTTGAGAAATGAAGTGTACATGTTTTTAAGTGAAAAGAAACATTGATTGGTAAGTTATTATATCAATGAAATTTGGCTAGGAGAGCTAAGCTATGTAGTTCATATTTTCGAAAAACTTAACGACTTAAATTTGAGCTTGCAGGGTGAGAATTCAACTATCATAACTTCAGCCAGTAAAATTCAAGCTTTTAAAAATAAGATTAGTCTCTGGCAAATTGAGCTGAATAAAAACAACACCGACATGTTCCCTTCCTTTAACGATTTTATCAAGGAAAATAATATAATATATTTATACATTTAAAAACATCATTTCCAATCACATTGAAAAGTTACGAGAAAAGAAAATTTTTCGAGAAGATTCGTGGATTTCCCTGAAAACGATCTTGGTTGGATTCGTGATCTATTTTCCTACTACATATGAAGTTCAACTCTTCAAATTAGTGAGAAAGAGCAATTGATAGACTTGATTAGTGATTATACTCTTCGAAATCAATTTAAGACTCAGCCTTGCCAAAAATTTTGGCTATCCGTGGAAAAGCAATATCCCTTTCTATACAAGAAGGCCATCAGATTACTAATACAATTTGCATCGACGTATTTATGTGAAACTGGATATAGCAAACTAGTTTCAATAAAAACTAAATACCGCTCTCGTTTGAACCCTGAAGATGATATGCGAATTGCAATTAACAACATACATCCGAACATCGATGAGATAATCAGAAACTTGCAGCCACATACATCTCATTAAAATGCAATTTACTGATTTTTATGTTATACACAAAAAATATTTTCTTTAAATTATAAAAAATATTAATATGTGTCAGAGAAATGATTATTTTTTTATTCGATAAAACGAAAGAAATGCGCCTATTTACATCGCATTTGTGAACATTTATCTCTAGGGGTCGCCAAAAATTTTCTCTCCACAAAATGGGTCGCAGTCGAAAAAATTTTGCGCACCACTGTTCTAAACCATTCGAAATATTTTTAATCATAGCAGCGCAAGAAATCAATCGTATTTAGGAAAGACGTATTTATACGTCTGATGAACTCAACGGGCTAGTTGGCTTTGACCAGAAGTACTCACCCTTTTTTCCCGCCGGACCGCATACACATGATAGGTATTTCACGTGGGCCACATTCACATGACAGGTACTCTACACGGGTTGCATACATGTGACAGTTATTTCATACGGCCGCACTAAGGGGATGATGGAAAAAGCACACTATAAGACAAAATCAACATTGACAAACAAAATCGATCAAAGTATTAAAACTCACATTTTTGGCTTTATTTTTAAAAAAATACTATATTAACTTTTCTATCAAACACAAACCCAAAAATGTTTATTTTTATGAATTTTTATGGGATAATTTTTATATTTTCTTTCATGTATGACCAAGCTTCTTGTGTGTGTGTGTGCTTACGTTCTACTATTAAAAGATCAAATTCATAGCAAAATTGATACATTTGATTGCTCTATTGAAGGAATTTCCTGCTAAATTTTTTGTACATTGTTCTCCAATAATTGAATTTCTTAGTGCAATGGGCTGTGACAAGGGTCACTTAAAAAAGGCATGCGGGCCACAGGGTGAGTATCGCTGGTCTAGACGGATATATACGCCGCAGCAAGGGTGACTCTAGAGCCGGAAAAACCGGACCCCTGCCCGAGGCGGCAAATTTTAAGGGCGACATTTGGAACGAATTTGAAAAATATACATTTTTTTTGTTACAAAACTTGATATATTTTCTAAAATATTATTGGGTGGGAATTTGGAATTTTTCTACTCTTTATTATATTTAATGACCGTTTTCTTTTATGTCCAAGCTTGAAAAGTTCGAGGCGGGTGTATAGGTTAAAGCATGGAATTTAATATGTTTACACATCTTTCGCTAGTAACTTTCTGGTCATCCAGGAGTGAGGTCACAGCGGACATTCCTTTCACTATTACGATGTCTAATGTCAGCTATCCAAAAGGGGACAAAGGTAATAAGGGGTTTTGGTAGATGGAAGGCCACAGAGGAGATATTTTATTTTAATTTTGAGTGTAATTAGTATAAGTTAAAACAAACGCGTGTGATCCACCGCCATCAGTCGACTATTTTTCGAAGAAATTGGCCTGCTTAAATGGACCATTGTTTCTCTTACATTTCACTCGCTTGAAATAATAACAAGTAATTATGTCCTTAGTTTCGAAATTATTTTGAATTTTTTAATTCTTAAAATAATATATATATATATATATATATATATATATATATATATATATATATATATATATATATATATATATATATATATATATTAGGTTGGGGAAAAAGAAATCCATTATTTTTACGGTATATGGTTATAGTGTCGATAACTCATGAAGGATCAATCAAACAATTTCAAACTTATACTCGTTGTCAAGGTGACATTTCATACTAAAAAAAATATTTTGCTGTTTTTTGTTTGGTCCATTCAGTCTTGAGTTACAGAGTGTTAAAAATGGAAGCCAACAAAGGGGAAATTTGGTACATTTTGCAGTTTTTCTTTGATGAAGGTGAAAATTGAGCTAGGAGGCTGAAATTGCGAATGGTGTTTATGCTGCCGATACTGTAGCAACTAATTAAGTGCAATTTTATTTTCGTCGGTTCCGTTTAGTCATTTTTGATGCTAAAGATGCACCTCCCATAGGCAGGCTCATCGTCGAAAATGTCGATAAAATCACAGAAATAATCGAGGTTGACCGGCATTTTAGTAGCCGTAACATCACCCAGGAAAGAAAGATCGACGATAAAACAGTTTTAAGTCATTTACTCAAAATTCGATTCAAAAAGAAGCTCGATGTTTGGGTGCCACACCAATTAACACCAAAAAAACATTATGGATCGAATTCCCATCTGTGATGCCTTGGCCAAACGGAATGAAATCGAACCATTTATTAAACGGATGGTGACTGAGGATGAGAAATGGGTCACATACGACAATATTGTGCGAAAATGATCGTGGTCAAAGCGCGGTGAAACAGCTCAAACGGTGGCCACACCAGGACTTATGCCAGGAAGTTTCTGCTGTGTATTTAGTGGTACTGGAAAGGAATAATTTATTTTGAGTTTCTTCCGTATGGCCAAACAATAAATTCAGATCTCTACAGTCAACAACTGGACTATTCGAAGCTAGCGATTGACCAGAAACGGCCAGAATTGGATAACAGAAGAGGTGTTGTGTTCCATCAGGACAACGCCATGCCACACACGTCTGTAGTGACTCACCAGAAACTCTCGGAGCTTGGTTGGGAAGTTTTAATTCATGCACCGTACAGTCCTGACCTGGCACCAAGAGATTACCACTTTTTGCTCGCATTACAAAACTTCCTGAGTGGTAACAAATTGGGATCAAGAGAAGATCGGGAGAATCGATTATTAGAGTTTTTCACCAATGACCAAGGCATGTGAGAGGCGTTATGCGACTACATTTAAAATGGCAACAAATTATACAACAAAACGGTGCATATTTGACTCAAATCGGACAATCCAAACCATGTTAAGTAAAGTCTTGAATTTCATGCAAAAATAATGGATTTCTTTCTCCCCAACCTAATATATATATTGAGAGAGTGAGAGGGACAGCATTTTTCATTTTTGTCCGGGGAGGCAAAACTTCTAGAGCCGACCTTGGTCGCAGCAGTTAAGGTGTTAAATAATGGGAGTTACTGAAGATTAAATGGAAATGAAGTGCAAAAAAGCAGAAAAAGCAAGCTGTCAGTCACTCAAAAAAATTATCTTGGTTGCAAATTTGAAAAAAATTGTTCATGGACGAAGGATTGATATAATTTACAGATTTGAAAAATTAAAAAAACTATGTGAGTTAATAAGAAAGGTACGTATTATATTCCTCTTTCATTTTACAGTGATCATGCATTTTTTTCAACATATCCAAAAATGTTCTATCTTTCTTTAATTTTTTTTCACGCAAAACTAGAAAATCTAAATTCCAGAAGCGTTCAACGATCGAGTCGCAGCTAGCGTGCTTCAAACCATTTTCACCATAATGTTTCTTTTATAACAAAGTGATCCACAACAACGTCATGTGCCAAATCTCTCACAATTTATTCTTTCTTTTCTTAATATCATTCAAAGACTATTTCGAATTTCTCTCTGCTAACCTTTCTTCTAATTTTTCTTTGTCTTAGTACTTATTTATATTAATTTGTTTCGTAATTGAATTTTTTTCTTTTCTTTTTCTTTCCAGTTTCTATACTTCCAGAAAAAATCTCGTCATCTTTTTGCAACAGAAAATCGCCCAATTCCACAATTTTCCGCCATAAAAGGAAGAGAACTTTGTTTTTTATGCTTTAAACGAAGTAATTGTGGGAAAAGTGAACTTATAGGTAATATTAGTAAACGCGATCAGCATGAGAAACGGGAAGACAATATAAATAAAAAGTTTTTGTTATGGTGATGGGAAAAGGAAGTCTTTTGTTCTTGAAGTTTTTGTAGTCCACTTTTTTTTATTTATGTATTTGTATTTTTCTTGGCTCTTTTTTTACCTTTGTGTGACATATTGCGCAACGTGAAGAGTAAATATGTTTCATTTACCAAAGAAAAGTTTTTATGAAAGAGAATAGTTCATTGCTGTATGAAACTATTAAACCGGAAAGAATCATTTATGAAGAGTAAAAATACTTCTCTTAAGAATATCCAGATAAAGAAGGAATTTATTCTAAATTTTGACGAGGAAAATTAAATGTTAAATTAGAAAGGTTTGCTTATAGAAATTAAATGTTAGTTTGAAAGCTTTGCTTATAGAAATTAAATGTTAGATTAGAAAGGTTTATTTAGAAATTGAATGTTAGATTAAAAAGGTTTGTCTAGAAATTAAATGTTAGATTAGAAAGGTTTGCTTAGAAATAAATATATAATAAAATAATTATTCTCAGTTTCATAATATAGCAGTTGCTTCTTTAATATTTTCAATTAATATCTTGAAAAAGGCACAATAATATAAATCATCGAAAAGACTCAAAAACATGAATAGCAAAACAACATTCTGATGTGGTAAGTTTTACTACAATATACAGGGTATTGCCAAATCTAACCGAAAAATTCCGAAGAGTGATAGTTGGCAGCGTGGGGTTGATAAATCACCATGGAATATGGAATTCCAAACCACATTTAGTCAGTGAAAATCACGAAAGTTGTAGGAGTCGGAAGGACAAAGAGCCAGATGAGGTGAACAAACTGTTAATGTTGCTAAGATGGTCAAACGGGTGACATATTTACCAATAAAATTGCTATAAAGTATTACGCCAGACGCCAACGACGATAATTTTAATTCTCGTAGCCTTACATGGAGCTAATACATTTTTTTTTGCTATCCCTTTATTTGTGTTATTCTAGCGTTTCTAAAACTGTGGGGCTTGCTCCCCTAGAGGGGCGGGATAACTGTATGAGGGGAACGTGAGAATATTGAAAAGCCGTAAGCAAAAGATTATTTAAAAAAAAGTTATATTTCGAAATGTCCCCTGTATGGTGCTCAAGACCAAGGCCAACGACCGGCGTACTTCTAACCCCTTGCCACGATTAATTTCGTGGGTTTTGATCTGACTACGTCAGACAAGTGGAGAAACAACAACAGCAACCAAAATTATTAATTTACTGAAAGTAAATAAACAAAATACATTCTTAAATAATAAAAAATCAAATATACACATTTACACTAATATAATAAACTCCACAAATGCATCAGTACTGCACAATGTATTTCATAATTAATTTAATAATACTATTAGAACAATGTTGAGTGCCTGGCCATTGGTTGCGTTTACATCGCTTCTCAAATGGAGTGAAGTGAAATGATCTACCCGAGGGCTTATCATATATAAAATTATATACAAAAATTAACACTTATCTTGGATAATAAATAATAATAACATTAACACTTATCTTCTATAATTAATCCATTAACTTCCGATAAAAAGTTACGTGATTCGCTGCCCAAGACCACGTGTGCGATGTATTGGGGGAGCGGGGGAAGAATAAATAAGCAAATCCTCTGAGTAAACGCTTCGCAAACACTGTCATGGTCCTTTTATTACATTCCAAACCTGCAGAATAACTTTATGAATAACAGTCCACAGAAAAGATGGTACTTCGGAAAGACGTATATATACGTCCGGAAAAATTACCGCTTTGGGTGAGCATGATGTTTATATACGCCGATGCCACTTAAAAGGTTACAATCGTATTGTAGCTTTAGCGTCAAAGTATAGTATTATTGAATTCAAATTATTGTTATTGTATTGTAAGGAAGGGGGGATGAGAGAGAGAGAGAAAATGATGATTGAATATTGGGTCACTAATATTGAAAGTTTGAGAAGCAATGTGCTAATCTTACGTTCTGCACTATTTTTTGTAAGAGGTAAAAGAAATTCGTATTCGGCTAATTTAAAACTATGAGTTCAGACATCCCAATGAGTGAATGTGTATTTTAGAAGTTATTCGGAAACTCAAATTCTGACATTAACTTTGAAGGATTTACGAGATTCCCCACATCCTCCCCCTTTTTTAAATAAAAAAGTTTTGTTCAAAACATCAAAATTAATAATAATAATAATAATAACTGAAAATGGCTTACGAAAAATGTTAAGAAATCCCAGATTTTCCATAATCTGCGAATTCGTATACAAGTATAAACGTGCTTCATGCGATGTTGTTTTTCAATACTTTTCTTCGCGATATTCACTACACAAACTATTTTTAGGATATTGAATTTAAAGTTTTAAAACATGTTTTATTTAGTTCTAACTATGTATGAACTAAAATATAATTTCTGTATATATATTTATATAATTTATTGCTTTTTGTGAAAAAATAGCAATACTTTCTTAAAATATTAAGTTTTTGCATAAAATTTTACAGATTTTTTAAAAATTAGTATTGAAACCTTTCATTTATATAAAATATAAAGATGTTATTTATGTTAGGAATAAATATTATTTTAATGCATTTAGAATTTTTTGTAAATGATTGGCCGTAACTGAAATGTTTTACAAAAATTTCACTAAAAGCGTAAATTTTTATAATGTATATATAATTTCCAGAAAACAACTAAAAGATAAAAAAAAAGTCAAAAGAAGTTAAAATTATAGTTAAAGAGGGCTTGAGCTATATACAAATATGGTGAGTTTAAAAAGCTCAATGGTACTGTATATATTTTATTAGAGTATATTAATTAGAATTTTCAATGTAAGGTTTGCCACAACTGCAATTTTTCAATAAAATGTCATTAATTGCCAATGTTTCCAAAAATATTTACAACTTTGTAGAAACTAAATTTGAATTTTTAGTTTTATATCCCATTTCAAATAAAATTGTTTATTTAATTGAAAATTTATGCATTTCAAAAAAAGTTCTCAGGAGCTATAATCACATACCTTAAAAAATCTAAAAAAATTCTTTGCTTTTACACTGAATATACAGTAAGCAACAACCGAACAAACACTATTCAGTCAATGTATTTGTTATAAATTTTATACCAGTTTCTAAAAATAAAATACTGTTCCATCGTTAGTGAACTTAATCTTAGTGGATCTTTTCAATTAAGCCAAGCTGAATGATAATTATATTTCAGTTTATAAATAATTCAGATCTAATGATGGGTTGAAAAGTTTTGGATAAAATATTGACAAATTAAAAGAAAATAATCACCAAAGAAATTTTATTTATAGTAACTCTTGAATATTTTAAAATAAAAAAATGGAACTCATTAAAATAAATTACGATAAAAAATACTTAACCTTCTTACAAAAAAAAAATCCCTACATTATTACGATGGACATATAGGATGAATACGTTATGATTAGTATGAATGGAATAGGAAAGAGTAACTAAAAAAATACTAAGAATTCAACAGCTGAAAGGCATTTCTACGATATCATTATTACTATGCTGAAAATAGAATTGCTTTTATATTCATAATGAAAAACACATTGATGCCATCCTCTTCAGATTCTTTCATTTTTTAAATTATATTGAAACTGTACTCTTTCTTTCAAGGGAAAAAAAAGAAGTTTATTTAGTAAAGACTTAAATTTTGTTGCATTGGATATTCATTCTAATATAAAATAAAGTTTTTTTTAAAAAAAAGTAGGGTTGAAAAATATTTTATTTTTATGTTTAAAATGATTGCGGCATTTATAATTTTTTCCCTTTATTAAAAAATATGTTTGCATACCATTGGTAACTTTCTGAGCAATGATTATTCAACTTTACGATTATGACCCACAGTTGTTGATAAATAGTTCTCCTAAGTTTGTGTTGCCAATACGTTTTGGGTTCCAAAGAAGACCAAAAGAAGCCATTTGGTGCACTTTGGCAACATATTTTATTCTTGTTAATTTTTTTAATTTAAAAAAAAATGTTGCAAATTTATTAATAAAGCTAAATAAATTATCGGAACATTTTTTTGAATAACAATATGCTTCTATTGTTTTTCAAAACATTCAAATAAAATGTTATTTGAATTAAATTAAATCTAATTGGCTAAATTAATGATGGTCAAGTGACGAGTGTATTCACGTGTTCTCCATTAATTTCGAAACTCCCATTTAGACTTGTACTTGTGAAATTTAGAAACCGTTTCAAATTGGATAAATGAGAAAATATATTCCAAGTATATATATATATATATATGTATTATTAAGGTTCTTCAAAGAGGTTTTAAAATTTTAAAAAAATCATTTTTTTGTTATGCGTGCAACAAAATTAAATCAATTGCATTTTGTTTATCTATTTATGTTATTATTGTTGACAAATATGTAGTTTTTAAGCTAAAGTTTCTTCGAGAAGCAAAAATTGACCGTTTTTTGACCAGAACAATTTGTTTACATGCACTTTGTTCAGTGGTCTGCAGTACTAAGCTCGAGATATTGTCTGGTTCGTTATCAATTCTCTTAAGATGACTCTACGAATATTCCAAAAAGCAAACTTAAACTTCATAACATTCTTCTGTATCTTAGCCTCCTTGGTAGAAGATATTAATCTTTGTGCATCCATTCCTTAATCATTTATTTGATCTTAAGATCCTATTATTGATCCATCCAGAGATTCCAAGCAACAAAAAAAAATTCATCTTCGTCTTGCTCCAAAAGCATCAGCCTTTTCTTTGTTAGGTCACGCCATGCATGCTTCTGAAGAGAAACCAGTAATTATGGAAACCAGCAAACTCAAATCTTTGACACGCGCTTTTCTTCGTAAATTTCCACACTCTGCCTAAGCAAAGATGAATTTTAGTACTCTTTACAATCATTTCGATCTTCCGTCTAAAGGAGAAAGTCTGCCACTTACTTCGCTGTGGCAACATCATCTGTGAGTGATGGTCTTCTACTTCTTGGATGGTCTGCGAAGAGCACGTGACCTGAATGAAAATGAATTTTACAGGCGCTGTGGGGGTCGTAGTAGCCTAGTGGTTATGATCTCGAGCTCTTGACTAGTGTGTCATATGTTCGAAAGCTGTGTCATTGAAGACCGGCCGTGTAGAGCAGCGATTCCCAAAGGGGTCTATATGGACCCCCAGGGGGTCCATAATGACATTAAAGGGGTCCAAGTCAGCGAAAAAATAATTTGGGGGTCCATGACGTGTAAATGGGGTGTACGATAGTGACTCTCATTTAACCAGAATCGTAACTTAAATTTTAAAAGAAGATTTAATCAAATGGAAGCCATATTTAACCTATTTAACTTTTTATTTATTAAATTTAAGTAGATTAATTTGTAGTTACAAGGTGACAGCATAAATTGTGCTGAAACTAGGTCCATCATCTCAGCTTTTCTTGCTAGAAATAAGCTAAAAGAGCATAATATTAGACTTCACGAGTTTTGCCAGTTTCTCAATTGGCCGCAGACGATTAACCAGGAAAATGGCGTGGTTTAACCTACGTTCACCATTTAAATGTTCTTTATTCAGATTTCAAAACTGGGTTCGAGAATTCTTTGACTTTGGTAATTACCACAATGGGAAATGAATTACTGAGGTCACATTGAAAAAAATGTCATATTGCAAGAGGAACTGATCGGAATATGTAGTAATAAAGTAAAGTTTAGAAACGTATGTCAGTAATTTGGGTTTTAAAAAGACACACCTGTTATTTATCTCGAATTATGGAGTATTGCGAAGGAGTTTTTTATAGCTTCTTCTAGTGAGGAAAGAAAAAGACTGGACACGACTAATGGAGGAGATTTAGGGTTAAACCTGACAAGATTAATGCCAAAAGTTGAAAATTTGTTATTGAAGCATCAGATTTATCCCTTCCATTATAAACATTTGTTTGTCGATCAGTTATTTTATGTATGAATTACATTTTTATTTAATTAATATGTGTTTTTTAAGTTTTAAACATTATACTTCACTATAGTTAGAAATTTAAATCTTCTAAAGTAGCACTTCCTAGCTGTGTCGAAAAGACATTTAAGTTGACGAATTTGTGAACATTCAATATTAAGTAAGCAGGTGTTTACCCAAAACCGAAGTGCGGCGTTTATAAACAATCACTCGGCCTTGATGGAGAAAGTCCTCGCAGTGGCAGCGTCTTCTGTGAGTGATGGTGTTACCCTGAAAATATATTCCATTTCCACCTCACAGCAGTTTCATATGATGGGTTATCTTTTCCCTGGACACCCATCATTTCAACGTGAATTTGTCAGGCTCTATAACCTTACAAATAAAGGAACACTGCGATCTTCTATCTTCTCCCTATTGTAGCTTCAATCTACGGGTTTCTAAAACCAAACAAATCACTATTAATCCTAGAAGGCTAGCCTTTGAAAAACTTATGGGAATGGTAACCATTCGTTTCTCAGATGACATGAGTTTTAGGAAGCTTAAAACTTATTTCACAAATTGATAAAAAATATTAGACTACATGCAGATGATTTTATGATATTCAATCTTCACATAAGCAAGAAAGTAAAATTTATTTATTTTTGAAGCAATCGTGGTAAACAAGGCCATGGGTCCCGAGCAGAATATGGCAACCCCATAGAATAGTTTTGAGAATCTGGCCTGGCACCAGACCACAAGATAACATAATATTTCCATGTGCTTCGAGCACCGCAATAGAAGAACATAGAATGAGAAATGCTTCTTTCACTAAACAATCTTTATGCATTTTAGCGTGATGCTCTACGCACATTGCTCTAGAATACGATAAATAAGATTTTCATGTCATTCTACTCAACTTACATGGGCAAAAGGCACAGATTTCCCTGTTTTTATTTTCCAATTGTACAGAGGGTTTAATGTTCTACTCCAATTTCAAAAGTTCTCAAATAATTGTCCTTGTTAATCTGGGCAAAGTTGATACATTTATACGTTTCTTCAACCATGACGCAAGGAGATCTTCACTTAGCTTTATCGCAAACTTTTTACCAAATAATGCTTTTTCAGATTTGTGAGCCATATTATGTACATATTAATCCTAGAATGCTAGCCTTTGAAAAACTTATGGGAATGGTAAATATTCGTCTCCCAGACAACATGAGTTTTTTTCACTAAACTGATATTTATCATATCTGTAAATTCGTGATTTTGAACTTCAAAAAAATTTTGATTTTTGATTGATCCTCAGAAATAAAATTATCATTATCAATTAACTCTTTTAATAAGTCTCAGATAGCCTCAAGTTTACCCCAAAAGTTTTATTTGCGAAAACGTTTTGACATCATCTAGAAAACTCAGGGAAAAGAAACTAAGGCAGATTCTCAATTCCGATCATTACTGCTACCTATTCGTCTCTCAGACTCACATTGTTTTAAAAATACTGTATGCGAATATTTTGAGAAAAAGAAATATCATTATTTGTTGCAGCCAAGGTCATATGAAGGTAGTGAGTTGCACGTTACGTTTCCTGGTTATTTTTTTTTTTGGGGGGGAGTCTGCTAGACGAAGGGGCAGTGTTCTAGGGTTAAAGAGTGTATTTTGCAAGTTTATGGACGTAACGATCAGTTAATACGAAGTGTTAAATCTTAAGAAATATAATAGTACATTTTCTTCTCGAACACTTTTCTCGTCTTGAAGATGAGTAGCTGTCCATTGAAAGGGCTTCAGTGGACAACTACCCCACCTACAGGAAGTACGAAGTCACTGACCAATGAGGAAGAGAGGGATTGAGAACGATTTAGAAGAGAGAGAACAACTTGTGACGTGGATGCGATTAATCTGGGGCCATATGGACTACATCGCCAACCTGAATCCCATATGATGTAGTAGCAACGAAGGTTGATTTTGTCATGCTGTGAGTGGCTTCATGGTGATTGGCTGGGGTGATGGGGTCTGGGGGCGTGTCTAAAAGTTCTTGGATTTTTAAGTTTTTCGAGCTGAGAGGCTGTTCTTTGATTGATCTACAGTGGGTGAGGGGACTTGTGATGCGGTGTTAATCACACATTTTTTGTGTGTACCGCATTATATTGTGTGAGAAATAGAGTTTACACACGGTCAGCTGAAAAATTCAGCCTTAGAGTCCTGTTGTTTGACGCATGAAAATAGAAAGCGGATAAAATAAGAGTTTTATTATGGTTAAACATTGTTTATGACAAAGTAGAAAAATTATATTACAAAATATAAAATAATAGAGTGACGAAAATAACCAGGTAGGGACATAAAGACCATTTATCACGTCTTAATCGCTTGATTCCAAAGACTAGTCTGGCACTGTCTTCATCAATACGGATCAGTGCATATGGCAGCACCATCTATATTTGTTTAGTTGTTAATTAAAATGATTTGTTACACTGTGAATTTACAATTGTGCAAAATTAACCTCTTGAGGCCACAGTTAGAATATACACACAGAATGAATTATACACAAATGTCATGTGTTTTTCTTTATATTAAATAAAATTTTATGATATCCCTAAGTAATTTAAATAAATAAACTAAGCTACTAAACTAAACTAACCACCATTTTTAAGTTTCTAAAGTAAAATTTGGTTTTTAATTACTACAGTATTGTGTGATAATTTTTAGGCAACATATATTCGAAAGTATCTGTGAAGATTATAAAAAAATGTAAAATAGTTTTCAATCTCCACAACCACATTTGTATAGAAATCGATTCGTGTTATTTCTGTTACGCCAGATTTTCACGCCAGGATTTCAAGAATTCTTCCCCCTTTTTTTTCATCTTGGTACGTCCAGAAAAGGGTGCGTATATATCTATCTCTTTTCAATTCTCGTAATTCCCAGGAGTTAAGCGATTTTTGAAGCTTCGTTATGTGTAACACGTGTGTCTTCGCTTCCAGGAAAAAAAGGAATCAGCAGAGTAATCGAAATATCTTTCATTACGATACTCAGAGATGAATTTTCGATTAAAAAAGGCTTAGCGAGACGTGACGAGAAAATGGAAGCGAAGTTGAAAAAAAAACACTACAAAATTTTTTAAAAGATATTTTTTTAAAGCATAATGTCTTATGTCGGATTCTTTATAGAAATTTTTTTTTTCTTAAATCGCGCAGACAACTTTTCACAATTGAGTTTCATTAATAGTGATGAAATTATACTTGCTTTCTTTTCTTGTTTAATTTTCTTTTGATGGGCCCATATGAATGTAATAATTTTTTATGTGCATCATAATGTTGGTCTCAGGGGTGTGTTAAATTTCTCTAGAGGTTTGAAAATATAAACGATTTTCAAATGCGTATAATTCTTTTAAATTTAAATTAAATGATTCGAATCTTTTACGTATTATTTAAAATAGAATGGGGCTTCAGAAAAGTATAAAATGTTTAAAATATAATAATAATTTTAAAAATCCTAAGCATATGAAAATTCTATAATAAATATTAAGTATTTTTTGCTTTGCGCACGCTATTTTCTAAAATATTAGCCTCTGATGTATAAAACTTTATAGAATTATACAATGCATCATACTCTTTAAACCCTACCTAATTTTAGTATTATATATCTTTTTTATTTCAAAATATTTGTAAAATATTGCAATTTTTTAAATACTTTTTAAAAATGCATATTTTTTATTTATTAAAATATGTAAGTTATTGTTCTATTTATATAAAAGTAGCTAGAAAGTATTAAGAATACATTTGTCTTTATAAATCAACTTATAGCTAGTAATTAAACGTACTCTTTTAGAAAATGGCATGCGCGACGTAAAACTTAATAAATACTTCTTATAGAAAAGTTTCTTATTTTCATATGCTTATAATTTTTAAAATAATGATTATATTTTAAACATTTTATACTTTTCTGAAGCCACATTCCTTTATAAATAATGTGTACAAGATTTGAATTATTTAACTTTAATTTAAATAAATTATACCTGTTTGAAAATTGTTTATATTTCCACACCTCCAGAGAAATTTAACACCCCTGTGACCCCTTACGAAAAAATGTCTGAAATATAAATTAAGCTAAAAGGATTGACATCATGTTAAAAAATGGCAAAATGTTATGCCGAAGTAATCGCACTGTATCGTAATATTGTAATGAGTATAAAATGTTATCTGTTGGTTTATCAAGTTATCATCCTTCCAGCCGATCATCTGTTAGCATATATTTTATGCTCCAAGCTTTTAAAGAAATTGAAAAGTGTAAAATACTTCGAGTTTCAACTTTTTTTTGAATGCAGCTACATAAGCCTAATTATAGGCGGCATACGTTAAGCATAACAGATATATGCTTCGGACAATCTTCGCCAAGAACACCTAATACAATCTCGCCAAAATTAACTCTTCATCAGTGTTTTTCTTTCGACTTTAGCTACCAACAAATCTGCAATAGATATTTTCGCCAAAAAAATGCTTTTCCTCTTCTATTCAAGGTAAATTTAAAAAAAAAACAACTGTGCAGTAGATCTACCTCCTCGAGGTGCACCTGGAAACACTTTTTAGTGGCTAAAATATCTACTACTTGGCCATATATCTCACTCACCTCAGGTTGATATTCTTCGAGTGAAACAGTGGCACTCTGGTGGACTGTCTCAATTCAAGCACTGGAGGTACTCTAGATTAATGAACTCTGTTTCAGCTTCCCCTCCCCTTCTTTATACATGCTGTAACTGTTCATAATCTGCCATTAGAAATGAAAAACATATTAAAAAATCATCGTAGAACGCTAAAATGTTAAACAGACATAATAAGCTGATTAAGTTGTTCTTTGAAGTTGCATCAGAGCTATTGGCAAAGTATTTTGTAATTTTTAATATTGTTCAAGGGACGAGGGTGGCTTCTAAGCTAGTATTCTACTCAATTAACTCTCACACTTATATGAAAACTTAGAAACTCGACAAAATTAAATGTGAATTAACCTCCTTACACGTCTGAAGTGGTATCTGGATTCATCCCACGACTCGACAGAAACACTGACGGATGTGGCCATAACCTCTCGACTGTTATAACTGATCTAATTTTTATGTAGTGGCCTCTAGTAGCATCAGGGCTTGAACCCGCAACTCGACAATGTCAACCACGAGTTCAGGACTGTGACCACTCAGCTTCTGTAGAGTCAGGAATTTGAGTCCTGGTACCACAGAAGATTTGCAGCGATGAGTGGTTGATATCCATTTAACCATTCTAGGCTCAAATTCCTCATGTTGATGTGGTGCAAAAGTTTGGAGCTCTAAATATACAAAATGAAGTATCCACGGGAATAGTGGAAAGTATCCACCTTACAATGAACGAGATAGCAGGTTGAAAGCTGGATAAATTTCCCATTCACTCTCGCGCCTAAAATGTTTCACTTAAAAAAATAAAGATTTGTAGGAGCAAAAACTCCACTCAAGCGTAAACAATTTTTGTAATTCTAGTATCCAATACTTAGAGTTACGGAAAACCAGTTTCGATAAAATTAGTAAGTTTCTATGGAAAAATTTAAACTGAACTTTCTGATTTGATTTGGAAGAGAGTGCACAAGTTGTTAAGGAAATTTTAAAAGCTTCCGTAAATATCGATGGCATATTTGATGAACGTACATTGTAGAACGAGGTAATTCCAAATGACAGGGTTGGTTTTACTTCAATTTTCGAAAATGTTGCAGACACTATAAAAGAGACAGGCAAATTATTTTTCAAGGAGTTTTATAAGATTGATACTTCGTGTTGTGATATTTCTAAAATGGCTTAGCTTACGACAGCGCTTCTCAAACTGTGGGGCACGCCTCCATAGGGGCCGTTATAACTCTACGTGAGGGTGGGGCGTGAGAATGTCCAAAACGAGAGATTTACAAATTTACTGAAAGGTACAAAACAAAATGCATTCTGGCGTAAGAAAAAAATGAAAAAAATGCACTTTTACTCTGATATAATATACTTATCAAGGTATCAGTACATCAAAATGTATTTGATACTTAATTTATCATTACTATGTTAAGAACAATTTTAATAATTACTACTGGCTCCCATGGGCTTGTCAGTTATAAATTTGAATACAAAATTGAATACTTATTTTCATATTTTTGTACGGTTTATAATTAAAGTCTTGTTGTTGCTTTAGCATCAAAAACTACATTACTGAATTCAATATATTCTTATTGCATGCAGGGGCGGCTCTAGGGCCGGACAGCCCCTGCCCAGGGTGACAAATTTTAAGGGCAACATTTGGATCGAGTTTAAAAACATTTTTTTTAAAATTGTGTTACAAAATTTTATATCATTTCTGAAATATTATTGGGTGTTAAAGTATCCGACTACATTCGGAACCATGATTTTGCAAAAGCGTGTAAATGGATAATATTTATGATATTTAGGGTCACTTAGAGATTAGAAAATGTATATAAAATTGTTTTAAGAAAAGTATTACAATAAAAAAATTATTTAAGTGCAATATTTTGATAAAAATGAACATAGAATGACCCATTTTCAAAAAATTCTCCTTTTGTGAAAAATGCTTCTATTATAATAATATTTTTTATAAATATAGCTCAGACCTCTTTACAGAGGCTCAACTAGAATGTTTGAAATATATAACTTTGAAGTGGGTTTATCCACGCTTTACGACAACAGAGATGAGAAATTTCAAGAAAAAAACGCCGATAATTATTTCAATGGGTTGTAACTCTGAAAATAATGTGAAGTTTTCAAAAATTATAATTGAGCCTCTGTACAGAGGTCTGAGCTATATACGGGCAAAATATTATTATAATAGAAGCATTTTTCACAAAAAGGAGAACATTTTGAAAAAATGTTATCTCAAGTTAATTTTTCGCCGAACTATTTTATTTAAATAATATATATATATATATATATATATATATATATATATATATATATATATATATATATATATATATATATATATATATATTTGTCAAAATATATCCATAAAACAATTTTATACATGTATTTTAATCTAAGTGACGCTAAATATGAAAATTATCCATTTATGCGCTTTTTTATAAAATCACGGTTCCGAACGTAGTCGGATACCTTAATTAGGTATTTCATTTCACGTATCTGATGTCCGTTTTATAAAGTCCCTGTATGTTTAAAGAAAGTTTTCTTTTATGACGAAACTTGTAGGGTTTACGGTGGGAGTATATGTTAAATTATGAAATTTAATATGTTTATACAACTTTCCCTAGTAACTTTTCCCCCTCATGGACACAACGGGTATTCTTTTTATTCATACGGTGCCCGGTTTCAGCTATCCAAAAGAGGACAAGGCTAATAAGAGTTTCTGTTAGACATTCACAAGAGGTGTTTTATTTTAGACGAGTGTAGTTACTGTAAATTATATATATATATATATATATATATATATATATATATATATATATATATATATATATAATAAACGCGTGTGATCCCCAACATCAGTCGACTCTTTTTCGAAGAAACTGGCCTACTGATAAGGGGCAACTCCTTCTCATTATGTCATTTATTTTAAATTATTTTGTATTTTGTAATTATATATATATTATATTATTATTATTATTATTATGCCTTTTTTATCGCAAGAATTAATCAAGTTTTATAAGTGTGTATTTATGTGAGCAATTGATCTTTTTAATTACAACTTTTTTATACTTGGAGGGAGGGGCGGCATTTTCCTATTTTTTCCGGGGGAGGGAGGCAAAACTGCTAGATCCGGCCCTGTTGTATGGAAGGGGGTGCAATGAAAATTCTGATTAAAAAATGGGTCGCAAATGCTGAAAGTTTGTGAAACACTGGCTTGCGAGGTCTTTGCCTACAATATTTGCTCCAGTTGAGTATTTTATGAATTACGGGGAACACACACACATACGAGTATGGCCAACTGAAGGAAGTAGCCTTAAAGTATCGACAATTCTACATCTGCTAAACATTAAAGCAAAGTCAGAATGTTCCATATGTGCAACGAATGTTAAAAAGGACAAAGGACATTTGGAAACTTGACCAGTCAGCCTGCCACCTCGAGGATGAAAAAGTATGCCATCTTCTGTCCGAGCAAACCCCTCGTTGTTTGCATAATATTAACCTTTTCTCATGTATTTGCAACTGTGCTTAATTAGAATGTGCCACTAATTAAAATTATTTGAGCTAGCCGCCGTAGTATATTTTGAGTGCAGGTTATATATATATATATATATATATATATATATATATATATATATATATATATATATATATATATATATATATATATTGTGATGTAGTTAATGAGGAGAAGTAAGATCTAGTGTATCAATAAGGATTAATATTTTAGCAGTTTTTAATTAAATTATCAAAACCGCATTTGTATTTTTGTATGACATGACAAATAAATTCATCAAGTTTTTGTAGATTTGAAGTGAAGTTTCAATTGCATGGGATATTTTGAATGCATAAAATTTGTTTTAGAAAACCAAAGCCATGTAAACTAATAGTTAATAAAAAATATTAAAATACGAAGAAGGCTAAATACTTTAAATATAATTTAAATTTGATAAATTTCGTTAAAAATATTAGAAACATTTCTCATAGTTCTTTATTTATTTATTTTGATAAATTTAGCATTTTTCGTGTGTCTTTTTAATGGTTTTATGGACTATTCAAATATACCATCATTAGTAAACTCCAGAATTTTAATGATATTTTATTAAAAAAAATGTTTACTATTAAATCCCGTTTTGCTCAAAAGAATGATTACTTATCGAGGATACACTCTAACACAGTGAAAACAAGTGTACAGGTAAACAAAGTTCTGATGCTTGTTTACAAGTCTGTTGACAAGATAGAAAAGCTTGACTCATACCGTAATATGAAATTTTATTCTTTCATTATATTAATTAGATGATTTCTAAGAGAACAATTCTTTGTTCGTGAAAGAAAAGAAATCAAGTACAAAAGACCTAATGAGTGGCCTTATTGGAACAAAAAATCCTATAGCCTCTTCTTTTTAAAATGCTGGTCCCATAAATCAAAAGTTTGCCACATCCTCATAAATCAAAAAGTACAACTTTGGATTAATTCACTCAACGATGAAAAAGACAGCTCTTTAATCACTTTGTGGTTGACAAAGTGATTGATTATTAGAGCTGTTTCGGAAGAATCAAAGAGGGATTAATTCAGAAAATAATTATTGTCAGGTGTCCTTATATTTGACAGATAATTCGAATCCCACCATGCTCGATGTTATTCCAAAAATAAATAGTTTAATTCCATGTAATTGGTTAAATTCATGGGACGTCACAGTAACATGTTAATAATAACCACGTGCTTCTAGCCAATTAGTTCAAAAACTTTCAAGTTACGCCTTAGTCACACGATCAAAGCAATCACTTATTTACAGCTAATCGATTTATTCACTTCGTTGTTGCCAACTTACGCTGCTGTATACGAATTAACTTTGAATTAAGAGAAAAAAGTAAGTTCGTTCTGTGGAAATCAAAGTTTAATTTCAAAACATTCGGAAGAACCCATTATTTCATTTTGGATTAATATTAGAGGCAATTGTCTCATAATAACCAAAAAGGCTTTGAAAATATTGTTATAATTTTCTACATCTTATTTGGGCGAATTCGGATTTTCAGCATTATTATAAAAATAAAAAGAGATCAACATTTTTTTTAAATGTAGATGATTAAATGAGAGTGGCATTATCATTTTTAGGACCCTATATAAACGAAATTTTCAAAGATCACCAAGCGCGGTTTTCACATTAAATGTATTTTTATAATTAACTAGTAATTAATTATTCAATAAGCATTTGGTGTATTTACCGAACATGTTATTTTATTTAACATTGAAAATTATCATTATAAACTCTTTTACATAGTGTATTACAGATAAGTAAAATTCTCTTAAACTTATTTTTTTGTTAGTGTGCCGCCGCATTTTAAAATTGTTAAAGCTGCTGCGCCGCAAAAGAAAGGTTGAAGCTGTGTGGAATAGAGAAAGTTTTGGCCCATGTCTGTTTCAGTGATGAATCGCGATTCAAAAGCCAAAATGAGGATTCTGGACGAATTTTCATCTCGAAAGAACATAGTAATATCTAGTATTCTGGAAACATCGGAGAAATCAATCACACTTTGCAGGCACTGACTTATATTTGTAGGGATAAGGGATTGCAATATCGGACCACAAAACTTCAATACCCATATTCGGTATTTTTTAGATCTTAATACCGGTATACCGGTTTTAATACCAGTAGTAGAAATTTTAGAAAAAGAGACAAAAATTCAATGGTTTCTTTTTCTTTTTTCCAGTTTTATTTGAGAGTGTAAATATCACAAAAAATAATTTGTAAATTATAAATTATAAAAGCATATAAAGAATCTCAAAAAAGTAAAAGAACATCTTATTTATTTAAATCACAAGAAAGTGTGAATATCCAAGTAGTTACCTTTAAGTCCCTCACCTTCTTCTCGTCGGATGATTTTGAATATATCTGATTTCTGAATTGTAGTTTGGTTTGTTGAATGTTTTTTTAGTTATCCCTAACTCTACTTTTATCAAGAGACAATTCCTTTTCAATATCGGCATTAGTGTCATCATCATCTTCGATAACTGTACAAAATTCTTCTCGATATGGGTAGGTTGGAGTGCAAATTCTTCTGTGCGATTAGTTATTTTTATTCGTTATTTTGGGTTATTATTTATAAGTATAGATACACTGCAGGACAATTGCTAAGGACGGATCACAAATTTCTATGTAGCATAACATTAAGCGAGACAGGAGGCCTAGTAGGATAAAATATAGTTGCCACACTGTTCAGACATTAGAATAAAGAATATTTATTGTTCTGGAAAGTACAAAAGCTGTGAAACATCTGAAAGAAAAAAAAATGTCCATTTGATCTGCGTACGGAGAAATGGAACAACGCATCTAAAAGTCAGCAGGCACCTTAAAGAAAGGTATCAGTACGGGATATGTCCACCGTGGAGTGTGATGCAACATTCCACACGTCGTACCATACTTTGCACAACATTATCCACCAGCTGTTGAGGCAATTTATCCCATTCCTCTGTGAGTGCACGGATGAGGGTGTTCTTGTTTGTCGGAGGATAGTTTCGACCAGCAACTTGCCTCCCCAAAGCATCCCACACATTTTCAATGGGGTTTAGATCTGGAGAACGCGCTGGCCATACGAGACGTTGAATACCCTCGCTGTCTAGACAATCCTGAACAGCGAGTGTTCGATGACATGATGCGTTGTCGTCCATAAAAACAAATTTATCACCGACAGCACCACGGAAAAGACGAACATGAGGAAGTAGAACTTCATCAATGTATCGTTGGCCCGTCATAGTCACATTCGCAACCACATGTAGGCGCGTGCGGCCATTGCTCATGATGCCGGCCCACACCATGATACTACATGTCGGATATCGGTCCTTTTCCTGGATATTTTCTGGACGATAAGCAGTACCACTCTCGCGCCAGATCAGTTGGCGTCTACAATCCGATGACAGACTGAACCTACACTCGTCTGAGAATAGTACGCACGCCCAGTCCTGTTTAGTCCAATTGTGATGCTCACGACACCATTGCAAACGGGCAGTACGGTGCTGTCTGGTCAATGGGACACACACAACAGGTCTGCGTGCGTATAGTCCTCCTCCCCTCAAACGTCTGGCAGTAGTTTTTCGGGAGATCTGCTTTCCTGAGGCAGCACGAAACTGATTTGCCACCTGCTGAGCTGTGGTGCGCCTGTTCCTTTTTGCTGATAGGACGATATATCTGTCTTCTGCAGGCGTCGTACTTCTAACACGACCTCCCCCGTGCCGTCTACTACACATTCCAGTAGTTTTAAATGACTTCCACAGCCGTGAAACAACGCTGTGAGCGATGTCGAACTCCCTGGCAACATCTGTTATTTTTCGCCCTTCTTCGATCTTTCCAATAATTCGGCCACGCATAAAGTCCTCTATGTGATGTCGGGAAGACATGCCAAAAATTTTAAGTTCGTCTATTAAATCTTTCCTGTAAAACTTTGACTTGAAACAACAACTGTCCACACGCGTCAAAACCTTTAAAGCTCTTATGAACGCTATCACGTGATGAACAGACGAGGAAAAAAAATTTGCATAATCATACTTCTTCTTACTAATATTCCGCACTTATTCTAATTTTCCACATTTTGCTTCCTTTTATTTTGTGGTTGCTATGGATGATAGTGTTATCCGTCCTTAGCAATTGTCCAGAAGTATATAATGAATTTGAAAAATATTTAAACCTTAAAGTAAAATATGCAAATACAATGGGAATAACAAACTCACCAATTTGAAAATATCGAAATATTACGCATTTTCTTCACAACTGCAAACTTGTTTTTACAGATACAAATATCAGACTACGAATCCTGCGCGTGTGTAGTATCTCTCTGAGCCGTAATAGGATAATTTTGTCCCACCTTCTTGGATCATTCACATATTTTATCTCTTCTCTTGATTCTATGATGCAACTTTATATTCATAGTCCAGTGTTTCTCAAACTGTGGGGCGTGCCCCCCTGGAGGAGGCGCGAGCATATCGAAAATAAAAGATTTAAAAAATAATTATTTTTCTGCAATAAATTAAAGCAAAATACTTTCAGACATAATAAAAAATGCACTTTTACTCTGGTATAATTTATAGGCGGGCGCGATATTAAGTCATCAAAAATAAAAACTTTTTCTATACCTAATTAGCTATCTTTGATCCTATAACCAAATAAAAAAACTTTTATTTGATTTGCTGTAATCCCATGATGAGAGATTTTTTATTATGTTTTCTGTTTAAACCTACATACTACTCTTTCAGAGAAAAACAAATCCCAGACCCAGAATGGAAAAAATTTAGGAACATAAAAAATTCATCACTGTGATTATTTTTGAAATATTGCACATTATAGCTGTAATCTGTTTTTGCTGATAATCTTTTTGACCTTCTAAGTTTTTGTACCATTATTAATGACCCCTCTCTTATGTGTTTGTTTCTCATTTAGGGAAGTTGTAAGTAATGTATGTCTCTGTTGCGCTTTTTTCCATGCAAAAGTGTTTTTTGATATTTGGAAAACTACGGAGAGCACTTTTTGAATGATTACTTGGCCCAGACTTATTTTTATAAGTATTCTCAAACATATAAATTATAACGAAAAACGTTTTATACAATTTTTTTCAGCAGTAACATACATATTGTCATAATGAATACACTTTTAATCCGGAAGTGGTAACATAAATTGTTTTAGCTGATAATAAATAAATAAATACTTGACTCGATAATAAATACTTGATGTACCCGTGTAGATCACGAAATCGATAATTCTGGCAAAACTGTTTATTGGTTACTAAAGAAAAGTTGAAAAATCCTTAAAAGTAGATAAGTTTAATTTCTCTTAATTAAGTTATTCACTGGAATCACGATTTGTATCGTGTACAATAAAATAATTATAAAAAAATGATTGGGGTGACTCAAAATCATCCCGCGTGACCATTAAGGCTAGTATCGAGTGTGTGTGTCTGCACCCGGGATAAAACATTTTGGAGTTTTCTCGCTTTAAATATTAAAAATAACGCTATTATTCTTCATTGGAATTTTATATTATTTTTCATTGTTTAACATTAATTCTAAATGCTAATTCTGTGAGGCTTAACATTACAGTTCACTTAAAACTAATTATAATATGAGAATTCCTTTTAAAATATTATTTTACATTTTCGTGAACATTGTCACGCATTTGGGTTTACTCTCTTGACAATTCAGCTGTTTATCAAGAATGTTCTAGTTTTTTTAAAAAAATGAACTCGTTCGAAGAGCGGGTAAGTGTAATTTTAATGTATCAGTGCTGCACGAGGTATTTTATAACTAATTTATTAATACTAAATTAAGAGCAAGTTTAATAAGTGTTAACGACTTCCATAATTTTGTCTTGCAGAGGAAAGTTTTTCAAAGTAAGTTTTACGATTAGAAATTGAAACTCCGAGTACATTTTCTATATTTGGCTGAGATCTATAGTTTGTCTTGAAAGCAGTAACCACATTTTGCAATCTGTTTCAAGAAAGAAAAGAAATTCGAAAATTCGAGAAAGAAAAGTAAAATATATATTATTAAAAGTTACATATATAAAATTTAATATGCTTATCTTATTAATTTGTACGGTTTATAATCAAGATCGTTTTGTAGGTTTAGCGTCAAAAAGTGCATTATTATTGCTTTCAATACATTATTACTGTATAAGGGGGGCGCGATAAAAATTATGATTGAAAAGTGGGTTGCCAGCATTGAAAGTTTGAGAAGCACTGCCATAGTCTAATTAATTTCGCCCGTTCGGGAGACATAAAATTAAAAGGTATATCATTTTGCTATCTTGGCGATCTCTGAACATATAGTGGAAACAATTTCAAAAATTTCTAGTAAATACCGAAAACCAGATATTTAAACTTTTGTATACCGGGATTACAAAATTGTACAAATGGCTCAAAATACCGGTATTCGGTATCCCGGTGTACGGGTATTGCAATCTGTAGTGGAAATGCATAATATTGGACGCGCATACACTACTCCATATTCAGATTAAATTTTAAATTCCAACAAGAGAATTTTTTTAGGAACTGTTAGACCCCACTTCGTTTTTATGGATGACAGCACCCGATCATACAAAGCCGCAATGTCGACAATTGTTAGAAGATGAAGGTTATTTGCGCTATTTTGTAACCAGTGAGATCTCCAGACCTCAGTTCCCTACAGCATTTGTGGGATGCCTTAGAAAAAGACATTACATGTCGATAAACCTCTCCAGGAACATTTTAAGCGTGCTATTTTGGAAGAAGGGTTGATAATCTTTGATAAATAGTGTTATTAATACTATAAAACTAATTTAAGACACTTGTAAAACTATACAAAGGAGCAACAACTCTAATTAAACAAACAATACAGAGTTGTGAAGAATCCAATTTTGACCAATATCACTCTCATTTTCATGTCAGCTTACAATAAACTCTTTTGCAATTTTTAAAAATGTTTGTCGGATTTACAGCATTGGGTGTTAGTATAACAAATTTCTATGCATTAAATTGAATTTTTGTCGCATGCAAAATATCTCATTTTTTTATTTTTATAAATTTAATTCTGGATGCTAATGCAGTTCACACAGGGGATTGTTAAATAGTATTTGCTTAGAGCATTCTTTCAATTTCATATCGACCCTTTTAGCTCTATCTCGATAAAAAAAATAATGAAAATTCTGAAACCCGCAAACATTTTGCCATTCGTAATAAGAATCAGCTTGACTGAAACCATCTTCCCTGCAACATTTCCCTCAACAAAATAATCCCTTCGACATATGCCAAAAGTTTCACAATATGCTTCTTATTTTCAACATCTAATCAGATATCCATTTATTCCGTCCAAATATTCTACGTTTTTCCTCTGTCATCCATTTTGCTGATGCTTATTTATATTCTTCTGCTCCATAACTGAATTAATTTTTCTTATTTGTTCTAGTTTCTGTCTTCCATTTCCAGGAAAAAACACACTCCTTTTATGCCAGAGGACATGCCCCACACAATTCTCTAGTTTCCCGCCAAAATAAGTACCCGCATCAAAGAAAAAATATCGTTTGTTACGCTTTCAAACAAAGGAATTGTGGGAAAAAGTTAACCTGCAGGTAACATTAGTAAACACACTTTAAGTATAAGAAATAAGATGTGAATTCTTTTTTTTTTGAGTTTCTTCTCCACCGCAATCCAAAACGGAAGTTTCTTGTTCTAGAGGGGTTGTTTTTTGAGGTCGTCTTGTTTGTTTTCTTCCTTTTTTCATGTTTGGGGTTATCTATTTTCCTTTCTTTTTTATTTATTTAGTTTCTTCACTTAACTTCGCGTGCAGAATAAAGAGATTTTATTTATTGGGGAGAATTCTTGGTGCTTCTTTAAAAACTTGATACTTTAAATTGCCAATTCATAGGAAATCTTTAAACTAAAAAAAGTATTTCTGAATAATATCTGGCTATTCAGATCGTTTATTTCACCAGGTCATAAGTACAGAGTGTTTTTTCCAGGTATAGAAGTTTAAGTTGGCATTACTTTCCAAGATGGCGACCGATTTAACAGCTGTCAAGTGATTTATTCTCAGTTTGGTTTGGCAATTCATCAAAACGATCATCAAGCAAGGCGTAGATTCGTCGAATGGGCCCAAAACGAGATTGCCGTTGTTCCCGATTTTCATAAGCAAATTTTGTTTAGCGATGAAGCGCACTTCTGGTTGAATGGCTACGTCAACAAACAAAACTGCCGCATTTGGAGTGAAGCTAATCCACAAGGGCATGTCGAAACACCGTTACATCCAGAAACACTGACTGTTTGGTGCGCTTTATGGGCTGGTGGAATCCTTCTTCAAAAACGTTACAGTCAATGGTGATCGGTATAGAGCCATGATTACTAACTTTTTCATTCCTGAATTGAACAATCATGATGTTCAGGAGCTGTGGTTCCAACAAGACGGCGCAACATGTCCCACAGCTCGTGCCACAATCGATTTATTGAAAGACACGTTTGGTGACCGCCTAATTTCACGTTTTGGACCTGTGAATTGGCCTCCAGGATCTTGTGATATAACACCGCTAGACTATTTTCTGTGGAGCTATGTAAAGTCATTGGTCTATGCGGATAAGCCACAAACGCGTGACCATTTAGAAGACAACATTCGCCGTGTTAGTGCCGATATACGGCCACAAATGTTGGAAAAAGTCATCGAAAATTGGACGTCCAGATTGGACTCCATCCGAGCCAGCCGTGGCAGTCCTATGCCAGAAATCATATTTAAAATGTAATGCCACAAGATTATCTTTCGAATTAAAAAAAATTCATGTCAATCGATTAATACATCGTTGTTTTATTGCAATTTAAAGTTCTATACCTCTAAAAAAACACCCTTTATAATTCCTTTCTTACAAAATAACAATATTTCTTCATTTTTTGCGATTATTTCTAAAATGAACCAATTTTGGAGCGTTTTTACGAAGAGAATGTTCCAATTACTCTGTTTCCCTTTCTCATATCAATCAATTTTACATTCTTAAAAAGTGCATGCTTTGCTAATTTAGACTCAGGAGTTAAAGAAAAGAGATACACATAACTTTATTTATTTGTTTTTACGATTTTTTTGAAATTTACTCGAAATTCGTTTTCAATATTGAATAGCTTCGCAATGTGTCCGAATTATCGTTTGAATTTTTTTTCTTGTGTGTTCAGCTTTATTATCCATGTTCCGGCCGAAAAATGAAAACTAAACTTAAAAATTGCAGATATTTTTTTTAAAAATTGTGATATTTTTATTCGTGATTTTCGTATAATAATCCTTTTTTTTTTTTTTAATATTTATGTATGCAGTTACTTCGTAATTTTTTTTGCTTAAAATTCATTGTTGTTTGTTACTGATGTTGAAATTTGTAAGCTTTTACTTAAAAAACAAACTCTCAAAATGAAAAAAAAATTAGAAATAAAATTAAATGGTATACATCCGCAAATTGCGTTTTCTTTTTCTATGGAAATGCCTGCATGGTTCCCTTCTCCTCCTCTTCCATCGAAAAATAGAACGGAGGAAAAAAGAAACTTCCTTGATGAGGTAGAGTAGAAGAAATTTTGAGAGAAAGAGCGAATTTTAGAGACAAATACAGGATGTTGCCGAAGTCAACCGACAAGTTTCAATGAATAATAGAGAGCAGCATGGGGATTATAAATCACCATAGAACTTGGGACCACAAACCACGTTGAATCGGTGAAAATCAGGATAATAGTAGCCGTCGAGAGGACGATGAGCCAGACGAGGGAAGCGGCTAAACCAGCGATACTCAGCCTGTAGTCTACCGAGCCTTTTAAGTGGCCCGGCCATGGCCCATTGCTCTGAGAAATTCACATATTTAAGAACATTGTAATAAAAATTTGGTGGGAAATTCTTAGTGAAGAAATCAAATATATCAATTTTGCTTTTAGCTGTCGGTGTCGCATGAGTACGAATTGATAATCATTTTCTATTTGGAACTTTTACGGTTAGTGATAACAGACAACAGTGGAGTAGCGACAATTTTATGAATGGAGCTAATTTTTAACTGTTTTTCATATCTTGCAAGTGAAAAATATTCGAAGAAAATATATCGTTTCAAGACGATTGGGAGGTTGACTATTTTGTAGTGAAAAACTAGCATGGGTCAGTAATTGCTTGATTTATGGCGAAAGTGTAGTATTTAAAAAATACCAATAAACAGGAATCATTCAATGACACTTTTCCTCCAAGATCTCTATCAAGAGGTGATAAATAGGCTTTCTTGAATTATATTTGCAACATCAACAAAGTGTTTTATCAGTGGTAATGTCACAGCGGTAAAAAAAGACATCCGTTAAAGTTTGTAATGTTATTGGTAATCATATGAAACCGTTTGCTAAGAGATGCTAAAATTGTATTAGAATGTTTCTTAAATACTTCTAATAACATTGTTAGTGACAAAAAAAAATATAAAAAATGATAATTAAATAAGCAAAATAGAATTTATAATATTTTGATTAATTTTCAACATTTTAAATTTTCAATGTTATTTTAGCCTTAAAGCACACCCCCCATCCCATATTTATCTTCATGTTGCGGCCCACGTGAAATAGCTGACATATGTATGCGGCCCAGCGTAAAAAAAGGTTGAGTACCTCTGGGCTAAATAAAAGCGGGGACATGGATCTCTGTGGTAGTGTTGACATAGTTTCTTCATAAGACTTTTTACTGTTTTCTAGCAGAATAAATCTGTATCATCTTCATCAAATGATAAGATAGTGATAGACCCATAGGCAGATACCAAAATTTGACGACAAAACAAGTAATATAAAAAAAATTAACTCAATTCCTACTTTGGATGAAATAGAAAGTATTTTATTAACGATTGAAAATTGGAATAAGATATATATATATATATATATATATATATATATATATATAGAGAGAGAGAGAGAGAGAGAGAGAGAGAGAGAGAGAAAGAGAGAAAGAGAGAGAGAGGGAGAGAGTGATCAAGTAATAGGAATTGAAAAAAGAGCATGATTTGTTTGCATTGTTGCAACAATGCTAGGTCTTTAGGCTAGTTCGTTTGGAAAACAGGTTTTCGACGCCAACTTTTGTCTTTGTTTTAATAGTTTCATTGTTACAACAATGGAGAGCAACCTGAATTGGCGTCGAAAACCGGCAATTAATTTAATTAAATTTAA
The DNA here is from genome assembly GCA_019973935.1 of Trichonephila clavipes. Lineage (NCBI taxonomy): Eukaryota > Metazoa > Arthropoda > Arachnida > Araneae > Nephilidae > Trichonephila > Trichonephila clavipes. Next base: position 372,946 of record BMAU01020961.1, read on the forward strand.
TTAATTAATCAATAGTTGAAAAAAATGTATTAACATCAAGTGTTATCCACTACGAGTTTAAAAAAATTTATTTAAACTTGATTGGATGAATAGAAATTATTTTATTAACGATTGAAAATTTGAACAAGATAATAAATATATAATTGTATAGAGTGAGCCAATAGTATAGGAATTGAAATAAGATAGCATAAAAAAATTCAATGCCATTTTCATTAATCAAACTAAACAAACGCCTTAATTTGTCTTTCAAACATTTTTTTTTTTTATTTTATTTCATAAACAGTTCATCATGATGTCATTCCTTACGGTTTCTATGTATAGTTAAATATATTTATCTATTATATATATATATATATATATATATATATATATATATATATATATATAAATCCGTTATCTTTAAATAAGACCGTTAGAAAATGAATCATGAAACACACGAACAAATACTCTTTCAGTAATGGCCTTACACAAGTTCTCAAAGGTTGTCATAGTTTCTTTTACATCTATTGAAAGAATCCTAAAATAAAACCTTATGCTTTGAAGAATATATTTTAAAATTTCTCAGTTTTCTTGTTTTACCTTCCCATTTTCTCCTCTCGCTTCTCTAAGCCTTTTTTTAATCGAAAATTCATCCTACGAAAGAGATTTCGATTACCTCTCTGATTTTTTTCCCTTCTAGAAACGATGACACATATGTTACATATGGCGATGATTCAAAAATCACTTAACTGAATAAGAAATTTAAAAAAAAATATGTTTTTCTTAAAAATTTGGATGATTAAGAAGTTAGGAAAGTGCGCTGTGTTTCGTTTTATGTATTGTGTTTACAATAAGATACATTTTATCGTTTGACATATAAGCCTCGTACTATATCATGTTTTGGCGTTTATTTTTGAATAATTTCCTATTTATTAAAAAAGTTTGATAGAATTGTAGTACCATATAACATTTACGTGTGTATCTCAAAATTGTATTCTAGTTTCAATTCTATGAATACTTTTGATTTAATGTGAATATTTCTTCACTCATAAAAATGACAGCTTATAAGTGTGTTATAATGTAGCAGTTTTTAAACTGTCGATTGCCGTCTCCCCCACCCTGTAACGTTCCCCCCCCCCAACTGTGAATCGGCCCTATTTGTGGATCATCACGCGTGCACTTGCACCGACACTTTAAAATTATTGCGTGGTCCCATCTTGGATCGCCCCCGCAAGCTTTGACATTTCGAGGGACCCTTTTTCCGCCGACTAGCAGGAGGTAACTTGAAGCTAATGAGGCCGGACGCTGATCCCCGAAGAAAGGGAGGGAGAACCGGACATGCTTTGAACATTCGATATAAGCGGACACCAAGACAGAACTCCCCTCTCACAAACCAAATCATTTGAACTCTAATTATGTTTTGATAGGTTTATAACTTCAATGTATAATCAGTAAATAATAGCTGTGACGTAAATAAACTAAATGTTTAAAATAATCAATATCAATTTACCGTTATTTATCTCAAACATCTCACCCCCTTTTATGGATCGAGCACCCCCAAGACTTTGAACACCCTTCCCTGTCTCCCAACATATTGCTAAATGATTTAAAGGCTCCTCAATAATCCTAAGACGGCCTCTGCTACTTGTACAGACTTTTCCAAGGAAACAGTAAGAACCTAATTGAAATATTATAATTTTTAAAAAAAATAAATAATGTACTTATATATATATATATATATATATATATATTATTTTATCATATTTTTTATTTCATCTTCAAGTATCGAACTAATCACCCATTTATTTCTTCCGAACCTATGGCCAAGCCAATAAACATGTCTAATTCCAGATCGTTAGATTTAATAGCCCTATATGTCAGCATTAACTTTCAAGTACAATCATAAAATCCGCGATACTTACCCCATCGGTGTTTTAAGTGCTAACCCCCTCTTAAAACACACCGTGGCGTGTTTTTCCTCCCTGCTCTTAGCGTCAGAAGAGATGTACTAATTCTAGAATAAAGACCTTTTTAAAAACTAAGTCTGATTCTGGCTCAAAACATGTAAGAATTAAAGCCGGTAGAATTCTATCTGCGAGTAAATTTTGAATCTTAACGTAAAACTAACCTTAATAGTAAAATAATTTTAAAATAAAAACGTTGCCAACGACCGTCATAAATGATGTAGACAATTTAATGGAACTTCGACTGCACTGTACACCTCTTTGCTGAAGACATCAGGTTGCTGGAATTAAAAAGGAATGCTCTAGGGCAGTTCTCCGCAACCTTTTTTATCGCCGCGGACCGGTAAACGTTTGATAATTTTACCGTGGCCCGTTTAATGATGGGACATGTTGATTGCTTACCTTTTAGATTGCTTTGATTTAACAATTTTATTTTAGTTACTTTTAAATATGCCTTCAGAATAAAATATAGTTACACCAAAAATGAATAAAAGTGATTTAATGTGGAATATAAAATGATTTCCGTGGAAAGTTGCACAAATTCGAGAGAAATTTACCACTTTAAACAAAATGCAATAGTTTAATGTTCTTTAGGCGGCCCGGTACCATTTGATCCACGAACGGTACTGGTCCACGGACCGGAGGTTGTGGATCACTGCTCTAGGGTACGGAAAAAGAAGAGAAACGCGAGTTTAACCCCGAGAAGAAATCCTTTTTACCACCGAACGATATTTCTAACTTTGCTTTAGAGGCCAGCTTATCGCACATGAAAGAAACAACGTTCTAATGGCAAAGAAAAAGAAAGAGAAGTGTGAAACCCCTATCCCCGTGAAAAAAGACGTAACTCCTTCCGCCAGAGAAATAAAAAAAGAACAATTTCTTCGCCGCAAAGTCTGTACAATAATACCGTGAATTTGACCACCATCGCACGCGCGAATATAATAGTGAAGGGAAAACAGCAAATTCAAAATTGAAAGACCAACATCGAAAAAAAATTGTACTAAATCAAATCATTGGACAACAGCATGTGGATTACCGTTCATCAAAAATTTCTGCTGCTACGAAGTAAAGGTCAGTTAAATTATTAGTTTTCATTTTAATAACATTGAAGTGACCGAATTTTGCGGAACAGATCTTTTCGAAGAAGAAGAATATAAGATATATGATATTTAATTTTTATATTATAGTTGTGTTAAATGAGATATTCTTTATATTTTAATTGAGAAAACAAAGTGTATATGTTTTGTCACACAAAATTTTGAGAAATTTTAATATACATCTCATAATTTTATCTTAAGATGTCGAATGAGTTAACATATATGATAGAAATTGTTGTTTTAAAGTTCAAAGATATAAATTAAGTTTTTAGAAAAATGACTAATGTACTAATACTAGTGATATTGATTTTTATAAGAAACAAAAGTAAAATCACGTTGCATTCATTTTTCTCCCCTGAATTTTATTGTCTTGTTAAGTATTTTATTCAGCAGTAACCTTATTGCATGTCATTTAATTTTTTTTCATTTTGAAATTATGTGTTTTGATATACCCGCCTTATATCAAGATTTCCTATTTCTCGAAATTTTCCTTATCTAAATTTAAAATTAATGTAATAACTTGAAGCTTATTTTTGGATATTATACAATGGATAAAGGAGAATACAATCATTATAATTTTGCATATGCCTTGAAACATTAAAAGGACAAATGTGTTTAGTTTGGTATGTACACCTCTTATTGTTGTATTAGCATCCCTGAACATCTGTGATTTGATCACTCATATTTCTCAGAGAGGTGTGTTTAAAATTAAGTAGTGTGATACAGTTTATATTAGTGAATGTGTGATGTAAGAGAAAGTCAAAAAATATGAAATATTGTTTATGAAACGAATACTTAGAAGGCTATGGAGAGAGATTCAAAATATTGTATGCAATACTGTTAAGTTACAGTGAATATATTGTGAAAATTTTACATAAATACTAAAGGTGATGATAGAAGAGAGTCCACATTTCCGACTCACAATTATTTAAAGAGCTCTTTTATTCTTATAACTTTTATATTCATTTATTCCCCTATATTCTTATAATTTTTATATTCTTATACTTTATAACGCATATGAAATAAAATATCGTTTAGTGTTGAATAGTGCATATAAGTTGTTGTGTGTGTTTACACCGTTTTCATATTATTAATAATTTCATTTATTAGTGTCTATATATATATTTTTTATCTTTTTAAAAATGTATTTCATATATGCAAAATTTTGTGTAACACTATAAGGTATTACTATGATGGCACCGGAGTAGAGTTTTATACAAAATTAGTATTTTAATATTTGTATGATACCACGTATTTTTATTTCTATTATCTTATTGTTTGATATGATATTATTATCCAATATAAAATTTATTTTGAAAACATTATCTGCTAACTATAATACGAATCTATTATTATGAAGGAATAGGAGGAAGCACGAGCTCTTATTCTGGATATCAAATAGATTTGAACAAGCTAATTCTTCAGTTATGTGTTAAGAAATTCATTTTTATCAATTAATATTTTGGAAGTGTCATTACTGTGTTTGTTGTTATAGTTTCGTTTATTTCTATTCCTATTACTTAAATATTTATACTATGCGTAATATGAGTTTCCAAATGATGTTATGTATTGTTTTGTTTTTGTTGAAAATTGATTTAACTTGTAAAGAGAGAAAAACTACGCCATGACCTCCTTTTAAAATTGGGGGGATGTAAGGATAATTAAAAAAACTTAAATTCCCTATCTAGCACTTAACTCATATTTTTAATTTCATCTTCAAGTATCAAACTAATCTCCCATTTATTTATTTCTTCTTTCTTTCTTTCCACATGTTACAATAAGTAATATAGGAATGTAAAGAGAAAAAACTGTACTTATATATATAAATATAATATATTAGGTTTATATTATATACCTATTTTTCTGTTACTAATGCTGATCGTGTGGCTCTCTTGATACACGACATGCGTCTAATATATAATCCAGTTCATTCCATACCCTTTGCAAGAGCATTCTATCAATAATGTTCGTAATGCTGCACAAATCCTTACCTGTGGTTTTCTGTTATTTGTTTTCTCTATTGAAAATGGTACGACTTGAGACTTTTTATCTTTCGTAAAATATTCCGTGCCGTTTTCTTGTGTATTCCCAGTTTATACGCGGCAACTCTCGTGAACTTCAAACAGAACTGACTCATCCTCTCAATTGCTTCTTCCGAGAAGCTTGGTCGACCAATTCTTTTCTTTTTCAATTCCTACTATTAGCTCACACTATCTGTATATTTATCTTGGAGGAATTTACAATCGTTAATAAAATACATTTAAAATCACTCCATTGCGCTGGAATTTTATATACATGATTTTTTTTAATGGCAATGCAGTAATTTAATTATAATTAAAAAAATAATTAATTAAAACTTATTATTCAACGAATTACAAATACAGTTACGTTGGCATTATTTTTGAAGATTTAGGGACCCTTTTGGCGACTTGTGTCAAAACTTGAAATGGTTTTTTTTCTGAAATTTTAAAGCACTCGTTTCAGCTGAAGTTTTCTATACACTTTTGTTTTGGGTAAAAATAAGATAATTTAATTTAATTAATTAAAATTAATTAACTGAAACTAATTATTTAAATAACTACAGATACAGCCCCGTAGGTTTCATTTTTAGCGATTTGGGTCAAAACTTTAAAAGATTTTTTTTCTCCCGTTTTAAAGAATTCAGTTGAACTGAAATTTTATATACATGATTGTTTTGGATGACAATACGATACTTTAATGATAATTAATAAAAATGAATGACCACTTAATGTGGTGATTCTGTCCCATGTATATACCTATTTATGTTAATTGTAACAATTTAAAAGAAAAAGTAACTAAAATAAAATTTTCCTTTGTTGATTTAAGTAGGAATTGACTTAATTTTTTTTATATTACTTGTTACACGATCAACCTGTTTCCCTGAAACCATGGAAGAATGCTCTTGTTGTCTGATACTTATTTTCCATAACGATTTCTAAATGTACGTTGCACCGAAATAACTGTAAAAAATCATGCATACTCTAATACACAAAAACTCTTCTCTGTCATTGTCACCATGTTTGGATTTAAATCAGAGCGATTTTTAGTGTTTTGTTGATCTTTGGTATAAAAAAAACTTGGTATATTTTTCTTTACATTCGTATATTGCTTATTGTAATATATGTAGTGGTATCGAAAACATACTTTTTAAAAATCCGATCCATCATGTGTACTCACGCTATGTAGTTGTAAACAATAAGAAATGAAAATATTTGATCAAAATATATGATCCAGTTGAGTTTTTAATTGGATCAATTAAGTGATATAGGGTTGGATGGTACATCTTTCATTTTCTCTACAAGATCTTTCATTGTCTTTAACAGAACGAAACTTTAACTTTAAATGAAAGACCCTCTCGTACCCCCTACAAATGTGCCAGAGGAAAAGATAGCCATAGGTAAAGAGTTTGTGGACCACTGTTTAAGAGCTGCTGCTCTAGAGTAGTTAATAGGCATTGTGCAAATGTTATCCAGCGATATCAATCACGACGGAGTTATTTTATTGTAATTTAATCTCCTGTACTAATCAAATAGAAAAAAATCTACAATCATAGCTAAATCGATTTCAAGCTCAGTTTAGAAGTTATTTCAAGTATTTGAATTTTTATTTTGCAATGGATAGAGGAAGTTAACTACACACATGGACATAAAAATTAGCGCAAAAAGAATGAGTCGTCAAAATGAAACGAAATTTTACATACGTGATGACTAATTTGATATAAGTAAATGATTAGAAAATCAAATTAAAAGATAATTTATTTCATAAAAAAAGCAAAATAATGGAGTATTTAATACCCTGTTGAACCCCTCTAGCGCAAATACACGATGCGATACGATCCGGCATTGAGGAATACAAGTTCTGTATGATGCCTTGAGACATTTCGTTGCATATTTGCTGCTTTTTTGCCTTCTAGTTCGTTCAAACTCGTGGGATGCCCCACTCGCCGTCCTAAATGATACCATATATGCTCGATTGGAGACAAATCTAGGGATAGTGCAGGCCAAAGAAGGATAGTAACAGTGCGGAGACAGCCCTGTGACACCCTTGCGGTATTAGGACGAGCATTGTCTTGTTAAAAAATGGCCCCTGGGAGCCGTTGCATGAGTGGCAACACATGTGTTTGCTGGATGTCATAGATATACCGCTAGGCTGTCATGGTACCCCGAATCAATATTAGGGGTGAGTGTGTATTGTAGGCAATGGCACCCCATAACATCACACCAGCTGTGGGAGCGATGTGTCGCTGTAAAGCAAAGGCAGGATTGAGGGATTCACCACGGGATCCCCACATATGAAGACGACTGTCATCACTGCTGGGATTGAATCTAAATTCGCGCGCGTCGCTAAAGAAGACCTGGCGGCACTACTCCAAACGGAAGCGCCGATGGGTGGGCATCAAGGGCAGCCCACGTAATGGGCGTCGCGATACCAAATGTCCTTCAGCTAGGTGCCTTCGTATGGTTCGAGATGACACAGGGGCCCCTAATAAAGGTGCTTCCTGTGCCTGGATGGCAGCCGATGAATCAGTTGGCTGTACGCGTGCATTTCTTACGATGGGGCGGTCTTCTCGACGACTGGTCTGTCAAGGGTGTCCTGAGCCCAGTCTTCATGTTAATGACATCTATCGGATCCACTGGTCCCAACACAATCTGAGCGACCTAATTGACGATATACTTGCCTAGCTGAACACCCAGCTTCTATCATGCCGATGATTCTCCCCATCTCAAACTGCGTCAGCTGCTCATATTGTCTTCGAAAATGGCGTAATGACATGTATTCGGCAGCTTTTTCCTTGTAAACGATTCAGTACACTCAAACAAGCTTTGGTTACTTGTTTTATACTCCACGGAGAATGACTTTAAACACCCTCTACCGGCTATACGTAATGCGCAATCACGCTGCATTTCTAATCATTTGCATATCTTCCAGATATGTACCTCCATGCCAAGTTTCATTACGATATCGCAATTATTTCTTAGTGCGCTAATTTTTTTGTCCATGAGTGTATTCAAAATTAAGACAATTTTTAGATTTTGTAAATTATTTCTAGAACTGATTTTTGTAAAATTTAGCATGTACGAAAGGTTTATATAATGCAAAAGATAACAATCAAACAGCTAAAACAAACACTCATGATCGTACGTAACACTCGTCGAAGATGGATGGTACGAAGCAGAAATTGCAGAACAAAATGAAATGAATATATTAACAGCAGGTATGGTCTCATCTTTCAGGTAAGCAGGATTTACATCTTGATTTTTTACAGGGAATAAGGAAATATTTGAGATTCTGTGTCAATTAATAGGACTCTTTTAACTCTGTTGTCAAGCGTTGAATGGTTCTCGGAAGGAAGTTGAGAGTTGCAACTGCCCTCCCAGAGCGTCCAAGGCATGGTGAAAATGGATAAGGTCTGGAGATCTAACTGGCCAAACCATTCGGTGAATATCCTGCCCAGAAATTGCTCGACCAGATGAACTATATGTGCCTCACATGTTGTTATCCATTAAAATAAAATCTGAGTCAGCTGCACCCGTCAAAAATCGAACATAGGGCTCCAAGATCTCATCTGTATACTTCACAGCAGTCACAATGCCTCTTTCAAAGGGAGGTGTGTGCGACTACATAACGTGATGTCTGTCCAGTCCATCCAGCCTCCGCTATCGTAATGGTCGATTTCTCGGACATTGGAGGGAAGGTAGCGGATCCCTGGTTCTCTCCATATACTCCTGTCGTACTTTCATGTGGAGGGAGCCACAGACCTGTAACTTTTCATTTATCTAGATGTAACTTTTTAAAAATAGTATTTTGATTTGAGATATTTTGTAAAAGTCTGCCTTCTAAAAATCTAACCAAACGTATCTGTAAAAAATATCGTCAGCAAATCAATTATTTTAATAGTGCATATTATATTATGTGTAACTTTGGGAATATGCATCGGGCAACAACATTTAAGTATTCTTCTAACAGTTTTACAATTAATCGATTTAGATGTAAGCTTGAACTAGGAAGTAGAAGTTTTTACTTGGTTTCATCTTGTGATTGCATTTGATTGTATTGTTATAATTCCCGTGAAGAGATAATACAAAAGGTTGATGATTGTCTTGAATTTGTTCAAGCAATTTTATTATGTGAGAGACAACCTTTATTTGGCATTCGAATTCTTTTATAAATTTCGGATTTTTTTTACTTTTGGAAACTTGTAAACGCGTAACGCTCCTCCATCCCATATCGAAATGTATTTAGGCCTTGAAGTGGAGAGGCCTGAATTGAGAGGGAGCTTCTTAATTAGTGGACTAAAAGAATCAGTGAGTTAACATTCCATTCGCTGCCTTGAAGTTATGGAACGGAAATTGAATGGAAAAAAGGGCTTGCTTGTGTGGGTTGCAGGTTGAAAATATTTTAAAATTAAGAAAGGGATTATGAAAGTAAATTGACAAATTAGAAAATGGTCATTCGCCGCGAGGGGAGTGACGCAATATAAAAAAATTCAATGAACTTCATTCTAAATTTTAGTATCATCCTTTTTTTCTTTTCTTACTGCTTTATATATTATTTGGAGATGTGGATATAAAGTGGATAATGTGAAGAAAATTTCATTGCTTCTGGAGTGTGAATTTCAAATTCTATTTCATTAATAGCTTTCAGTGAGTAATACTCGGGATTCCAGTAATTAAGCAACAAAAAATAGGATTGATCTTATTTTCTGCGATTTTCAGAAATACGTGGTCGTACTTTTAAGATGACTTGATTACGTTCGAAAGCATAATTTTGAAAAAAAAGGGTGTAAATTAATATTTTTTTAATATTCAGCTGAATTAGAATATACATTTAAAACTATACCGGGTGTTTCTAAAAGAATATTGGAGTTTTAATTGCTTATAGTATTTATCACATATAAGTTACAAGTATAATTCATACATTGAATGAAAGAGTAAATAAAACAGTTTTACCCAAAAGTTCACAAATGTTCAATGTGAGCCCCACACGGTACAAATCAATTCAATAGGCGAGTTCATCCAAACTTTTTCAGTGTGTCTGAAGAAATTCTTGCAGCAGCTGCTTCAATCCTGTGTCTTAAGTCTATAATGTCAGCTGGTAGCAGAGGAACGTACACACAGTCCTTTATGAACTCCCACAGATAAAAGTCCCATGGCGTCAGATCGGATGAAAGTGGATGCAAGCTTTATCGGGAGGCTCTTTATGGCCAATCCATTGGTTGGGTACAGTGATATTTAACCAATCACGTACTGAGAGATGCCAGTGAGGTGGTGCACCATCTTGCAGCCAAATGAAATTATTTGGTTTACTTTCTTCCAATTGAGGAAATAGACATAGTTGTAGAGCATCAAAATAGGCAAAACCAGTTGCAATTGGTTACCAGTAACAGCCTTCGTCGTCCCGTACTTTTCCCTTTGCAGAGACAGCCAGTTATTTCAAACTGAAGATACTACCTAAGAATGTTATTATCGTTTGGAGGTTGACAACCGAACTTAATACGGAACGCTCGTTGCACAGTAATAGCAGATTCTGTCTTTGCAAACTGGAGAACACGAAAAGCTTTCTGTTTACTAGTCGCCATTTTTCTACTAGCGCGTTGATCGTAGAGAAAGGGGAAAAATTAGCATATGTTTCGAGCACACATGCTAGCAAACAAAACTGCTTCAGTTGCTCTTTCATTCGATGTATAAAAATACTCATATGTTATATGAAATGAATACTACATAAAGCGTTAAAACTCCGATATTGTTTTAGAAACATCCGGCATTACGAATATTATTTTTATACAAAAAAAAAAAAAATTATATGTCATTTTTTGGAAAAAATGAATAATGACATATTTTTCAAAACGTTCTCCTTTTATTTAAAAAAACTCTTCTACAGTAATATTTTGTCTATATATAGCTAGGACTTTTATACCGGGTTTGGAATAAAACTTTTGTAATTCAAGTGGTTATTAAAAAGTAGAAACGCCTGTGAATATAAGTGCCATTTTTGAATGCGCTTCGTAAGCATTAAAATATATTAATTGCTTCCAGTTTTATATAAAAGAAATATATATATATTCTGGTAGTATGTGGCAGCCTTATTGAAGTTCTATAAGTCTTGAATTTTTTTCAATATCTAAAATGTCGGACCTCTCAGATTTTTAGAGACCAAATTGTAGCAGCCCATTCAGCTGGAGCATGAATGTAACCGAAGTGTCCCAAATTTTAGGCGTTCTAGAGTTACGGTGTCTATTCATGACAGTATAGACACAACGCGGCAAGGCAAGCTCAATAAAGCAAAATAGCGGACGGGAAGAGAAGGTCAATGAAAGAGACCAACGAGTATTGAAGCAGATTGTAATTCTTAAAAAGCAAACAACTGCATCCAAAGGGACTGCAGAGCTCAATCAGAACCTGAATTTTCCAGTTTCACATACATAATTATTATAGTTAGAAGGCACCTTTATTAACAGAACATTAACGTCAGAGCAGTAATGCCCAAGTCATTTCTTACAGATGTTAAGGTATTCGACAACTCTAAAATCATGATTTTTTTAAAAAAGTTCACAAATTTTTTCTACAATTTTATTTTATGGGCAATCTTATAAGCTTTATAAAAATACCAATTTTTTTTATTTTTCATTTCCTAGAACAAAAACTACAAGTGTTTTAATAAAAGCATATGCTACGGCTTTACATAAAATGTCAAACTTTAAAATCCGTTTTAATCGAAATGTGTTTTTTCCCCAAAAAGTTCAAATGGGGACAGCGATTGTTCAAAAAAATTTTTAAACAATTTGCTGAAATTCTGTGTATATGTTTTGTATAACAGTAGAAATGTTTTAACCTTCAGATTCATTAATCACTGTTTTATTACAAAAATTACAGTTCTTTATGTGAATATAATCACTGATATGTCTTAAGCAATTTCACATAATAGCTAAGATAAAGTTCTCTAGTTTTTGTAAAAATTTAAATATCTCTTATCCTGAAGGTAATTTCTAAAAGGAATAGCTTAATAATAAATCAAAATTTAAAAATTAAGAATTTGTTTATTTACTACTCATACAGAGCGGGCCCAGTTTATGTAATTTTTTGTCAATTTTTCCCCATTTTAGTAGCAATAACTTATTTTTCTCTTCTTAATTTTAGCCTTTTTTTCTTAAAATGTACTAAATAAATGTTAAAACCCCCAAAAATCTCCATATCTTCAAAAAAATTTGTCGCAAGTAGTCGAATACCTTAATGCCAAACATCGTATAACAGTGGTGTCACAATTACAAAACCTAGTCAATTGATAAGTATTAGAATGTAATATGGTTTGACGAATCGTCTCTTTAACACTTTTCCCTACAACAGGGCAGTAGCACGTTTGGAGGATACCTGCTCAAGGGTAGGATCATGATTGTCACCTTCCCACTTTTAAGAATGGTGATGGATCTGTCACGATATGGGCAGCCGTGTCGTGTTTTTCTGCTTAATCAATCGTAACCCTAAAAGAAAGGATCATTGGGGGGAGTATAGATAAATTTTAGATCACCAGGTTTATATCCTATAAAACAGACTTTGTTTCCTGCAAGAGACAGAATTTTCCCGGATGATAATACACCTATCCATGCAGCGGTTCATTTCTGGTTTGATGAACACGAGGATGTGAAGTTAAACATTTACCTTGGTTCACACAGGCACACGATCTCAGCATACTTGAACCATCATGGTCTATTTTGGAGCGTTCAATACGGATGTGATAGCCTTCATTGGTTTATCTCCAAGAACTTTCCCAATATGTCCATGAAGAATGGTACAATATTTCTCTAAACACTTGTGAGAGGCTCATACCTCTCTCGGGCACCTAGATGTGTGTGGGGGGGGTTAGTGAAGAAACACTCGACATGATCGAATTATTCGACTTATTTACCACACAAAGAATAGGCCCAATTTCAAATAATATAGTAAGAGAATGTCTCAATGCTAAGGACGAAAGTGGAACAACGACGGTAAAACGCGAACTATCAGCAGATTATCAAACTTGATCCTTGCCTTAATAAAGGATCTAACCTAGCATCCGATTTAATATAATATCAATTCAGTCTTAATTAACAATCATCACTTTAAAGTTTCCTTCTAATAAGAATCAATTCACTATAATTCTAATATTATACCTTCAGTAGCAATCTCACCTGACTCAAGTATATCGTCTCTTCTTCTCCCTCACAAGCTAGAAAACCTCAACTATACATAGTAAGTTAATTTGACTATCACAACTCTCTTCTTCCGAAGGATTGGTTGTGAATGACGCGAATGGAGAGCCCAAAGATTTTCCGAGAGGATTATCTGAAGAAACGCGGATAGATCCGTCACACACTTTCAGCACTATAATGAATCGATTTCTAGACTAATCCAAGCTGCATTTCATGCCAAAAGCGGGCCTACAGCATACGAATAAAGGATTCTTTAGTGCTGTTTTGCTTGGGACAGGCGGCAATGGTATATTAAGCCTTTTATTTTTTTATTACCTAGACGAATAGAAGCCTCCCTGTATAAATTAAAATCAATTTATCTAAAAATGTAAATTTTGATGTTCGATGTACATTTCTAAGAAACTACTGTTCAGAGGTATATACATTTTTATGAAGTATTTATAATGATGGCTAATATGTACTCTAAAATAAGCTTTTTGTAAAAAAAACTCAAAAAAATTTATTTTTTACAAAAAAAACTTCACTATATTTGATAAAATATTTTATAAATTATGAAAAAATTCAAAATGAGCTAAAGCTCCTTTCAGTATAATGATAGTGGCGTACTTTGATGATATGAAAATTTCAAACATGTACATATAACAGATTTTGAGAAAAGGTACGTCGAAAACAGCCAATTAAACGTTGTCGGTATAGAGGTTTCTTTGTACTCTTAAAATCGCATGGGTTCATGGAGTTGATCTACATGTTTCTATCGATCAAGTGGGATAAGAAACAACAACAACAAGGATTCTTTATAAATCTAAGGTGTTTCCATTACTCTTTGATAAACAACTGTATATAATTTAGAAATGGAATTATTCGTATTTTATTATAGACTAGAGAAATAAATTTTAACAAAAAAAAACCCTCCGTTATTATTTTAATTGATCGTAACTCTGAAAATAATGTGAGTTTTTTAAAAATCCCTATTTTATCACCAGTATACAAGGCCTAGCTATATATAGGCAAAGTATTATTATTTTAAAAGTCTTTTTCATTAAATGAGAATATTTGGGGATATATGTCATTCTTCTTTCATTTTTTGCTAAAAAATTGAAAATTATTTTATTCGTTTATTCTGATTCAAGTGACACTAAACAAATATCAAAAATTTATTCATTTATAACCTTTTTCAAAATCACGGTCCGAACTTAGTCACTTTTAGGAAAAGGCATTGTGCAAGTTCAGTTAAACGCACGAAAGTTTATAAAAGCATATGAATTTCACTTTTTGAACGGGTTTGTACTCTAAAAACTCTAAATTTTGAAGAAATACAAAATCATAAAAATAAATTCTAATTATTATTTCTTTTATTAATCTTCATTTTAACAAAATTTTTCCAACTCATCCTGTAAGTTCTTTTTTCGCTTTCAATGTGATCATACATCGCTATTTTTCATCTTCAAATGTATTGTTCCAAAGGCTGTTCTGCTTTATGATGACGTGGCAAATATGATTTATGATAGCAGCTTCTAAAAGAAGAGAAACCCGTCACAATTTTTTTTGTTCCAATAAACACTCGTGAAGCCTTTTGTGTTCTGTGTACAAAGAACAGTTCCCTCTTTTGTTAGAAAGTAATTAATAATGACGGAAGGAAATATTTAGAAGTAATAAATCAAGTTTTTTCCTATCGTGTAAGTGAAAATATAACACTTGTATTCTGTGTGCTTTACAGCTGTTCGAACAGAGAGCGCGTGCATTTTTGGTAATTAATTACTCTCCTGAACACGACTGAAATTTAATGTTTTAATCCCTCACAATAAAGATTTTTAAGTGTATTTATTGTAGAAAGTTTAGTAGAGTGGAGGTATTCATGTGATGTAAATACTTTACTTTAAAATATTTTGTGGATCCTTTTTAATTTAAATATATGAAAGTAAAGTTGAATAACACGCTTAACTTCTTTTTTTTAAAAAAAGTTAAAATTCGGGGAGAAAAAGAATTTTTGTGCTTTTCTTCAAAAAGAGGATGAACTGAACACAGTTTGTAATGTGAAGAACTTATTTAGTATTTATCAATAAAAGTTTTTAACTTTTTAACTTTCGATTAAAAGTAACGCAATTTGCTCTCCAGGACCACCATTTTTCACATAGATGCACATATGCAGGGAATTGGGGGGTGCACAAATAGTCAAATGTTCTCTACAATAAGTATATCCTCCGTAAACACTGTCAAGGTCATTTTATTACATTCCAATATCTTCGGAGTAGTTTTAATAATAGCAGCGCAAAGAAAAGGATCGTATTTCGGAAAGACGTATATATACGTTATTTAACGCACTGGTTGAGCGAGACGTATATATACACTTAATATTGTTACTAATTTTGTGTAGAATAATATAATTTGTATTTGGATGTATAATGCCTTTATCTTACTCTAAATTAGATTTAATTTGCGTCAAAATTGTAATATTCTCAAGCAAACGCCGTCCTTTACGTTATAGTGATGATTCATTGGGAGCTTAACGAAATCTTGGCGATAGAGCCAAGTTGGCGTCATTTTTGGTGACCAAGTTGGTAACTTGGCGACCATTTTTGGCGAGTTCGGATTCTTCTAGATTCCACCACACATTCGGATTCCTCTGGATTCTTCTAGAAATTAGTAGAGAGATCCACTGGTTTTAAGACCTATGACGCAGGCTTGTTTTTCTCGAATTATCTGCGAAGAATATAAATAGAGAAAGAGCTTGAGTCAGTCTGGTTTTGACTAGTGATCAGCTAGTATTGCTCTGATTGTTGAAGCGAATAGTGATTACTTCGGCTATTGAAAGAGCGATTGCTTATGAATAATCTTTTATATACATGTATTTTAGACACCGATAATTGTGTCTGAGTGCTATTGAAGGTGTGAAGACATTCTGAGATTTATTTTGTGAATATTGTTGTTGAATCTTGCATTTAAAGGATTGGATTTTCTACAATAAATTCTCATCGCTCTTAAAGAACTGTCTTATTCTTTGGGACTGATTGGCATAAAATCCTCGAGCCTCGGATCAACGTAACAATATATATACGCCGGTGGCACTTAAGGGGTTAAACAATAACCATTTGGCTGCCAATTGCCATAATGTAAACCTGTGCAATGGAAACGATTGGGGATGCGGTAGCCGAGCGGTATTGATATCGGATCGTGGCTTGCCTTGTCACGAGTTCGAGCCCAGTACTACTAAAGACCCGCCGTGTAGGGCAGCGATGCACGTTAAATCTGTCGAGAGCTGAAACGTCCTCCCGTTGTAGTGGTGGTGTGTAGTTATAAAAGGGGGTGCCAGCTCAGGTGTCGACCACGTCACTTGACCATGGTTTAAAATTACATGGTCCGTCGCCAAAGTCCCTCGTGTAGCTGAACAGTGCGATGTTAATATTCAATCAACCAATCAATTGAAACGATTGGACTTTTCAAAAGAAACTCCAATCAACTTTCCAGCTATCGGGATTTAAATCCATTCCAATATAAGTTGTGTTCAGTATTGAGGCGAAGATGGTACCCCCGTTAGAAAAGGTTCGAACGTTCTTTACACCCATAACTGCCTATTAAAAATAACATAATTCGCTCCCCTATGACACTTTGTTTCACACAGGCGTGGGTGAGTGGCGTATGTGGGAGTGGAAGACACAAGTATGCAGGCTTCGCAAACACTGTCAAGGTCATTTTATTGCATTCCAAAGTCTTCGGAATAATTTAAATAGCAACGCAAATACAAATTTTTAATTCGAGAAGACGTATATATACGTCGGGGACACTTAATGCATCTTTTGAGAGAAACGGATATATATGCCGCCTCAGTTAAGGAGTTAAGAAAAACAGTGATGAAAACTGTTATGGAAATAGTGCGTGCCACGATAGATGATTGTCCAAAGTAACTAAAAATCCGGGTGAGTCAAAAAATGTTTAATTCGAATAAAAAGTGCGTAACGTTAAATTTAAGTTAAAAATATTTTAAATCCTTTTTCATTGTATCAGAACGTATGACATGGCTTGGTACTGTAACTATTATTACGTAAGTTCTTTGGATAATTATTAATTTTCAACCTCAATACGGAACAAAATTTCACCCCTTACATTTTTATCACTTAAGATTTTATGCAAAAAAATTTTATTTATGTTTTTTTTCAGACATAATGTATACGGTTGCTTATGTTGCCTATAATCCTTAAGATAATTAATTAAAAATTTGTTAACTTTTCTTTATTGTAGTGTTATGTGTTACTTTATGCTTAGAAGGTATCACACATATGGCATTAACATATTACCCTATCTCTCAAAGTGTATATACACTCAGGAACATTGAAAATAGCGACCCAAGAAGAAAGCATCGGATTGAAATTAAATTTAATACACATAATGACACAGATGAGAGATTCACTTGATCTCAAAAACAAGACAATTAAACGAATACAGGGTGCGCAACGACACAAGTACTGGCCAACTTCAATAGCGCGTTGGACCACCTCCAGCTGCAATACATGCCACCACAAGGTCCGGCATTGAGTTGATTAGACTCCTTATGTTGTCCTGAGGCAGATGGGCCCACAAATCTTGAACAGCCAACTCTAAATCATGTACAGAGTGACACAAAGGCATCTGCTTTTTTAGCTGATCCCACACGTGTACTACAGGGAACAAATAGGGGGAGCGGGTCAGCCATGGAAGAGTCTGAAAATGACGTAGGAAGTCTTGAGCAACTCTTGCTGTATGCGAACGAGCATTATCTTGCTGGAAAATTGCCCCTGGGAGACCATTCAGGAAAGGTCCTACATGGGGTCGAAGAATATCATCAACGTAACGTTGGCCCGTTAAGGTTCCACGTATCACAATTAAAGTGGACCGGTTATAATAGGCTATGGCCCCCCAGACCATTACACTAACTGTGCGGGCAGTGTGGCGAAGAACAATGCGGGGGGAATTGTACTGTTCACCAGGGCGCCTCCATACCCGTACACGGTTATCATCTGTCCCCAAAACAAACCAGGATTCATCACTAGACACAACCTTTTAACAATCTGTGACATTCCACATTGATCTGGCTTGGCACCACTTTAAACGCAGTTGCCGATATTCCGGTGCTAAAGGGAGTACATGGAAAGGGCGCTTGGATTTAAGATTTGCTTCTGCAAGATGTCTGGAAATTGTTTGGGGAACAATTTCTACGCCTACGTCTGCTCGTATCGTTGAACGAGTCACTGTGGGGTCCACAAGTAATTGGTGCACGATCCTTCGATCCTCTCTCCTCCTGGTCGCTCCAGACCTGTGTTTTCACGCGTGGGTACCTTCTCGAGTCCACTGCTCCCAACAATTTCTAACGGCACATTCCGAACGATCCACCTGGCTAGCAACACGGCGCGGCGGCCATCCTGCATTTTTCATCCCGATGATCAGGCCTCTCTCAAACTCTCGCTTAACTAAGAGAAATGTTTTCTACCACGTTTACCTGGCATGTGTCGCTTACCAAAGTCTTCCTACAATCGGCGGGTAATCGTCACGTTTATGAATCTTCGAATTTGCTCTGGCTTATAAGCCACCCTCTTCCTGATTGTAGCGCCAACTCGGCATGTATGAGCATGCGTATTGGCACTAAACTTAGATCATTTGCATATCACCTTACGCCGTACTTATTTGCAAAGTTTCGCGATTGCACTTAGCTTCCTTTTTGGGTCGCTATTTTCAATGTTCCTGAGTGTATTTGATTCTCCCTGTATTAGGTACTACATCTTTTAATCCATTTAAAATCCTTACTAGGCAAAATTCCATTTCAATTCAAACCTAGAATATGCACTACATGACAATTGCTAAGGAATGTTTATGTTTTTCGGAATAATTAAGAATGGACAATGGATGAAGAAAGGAAACTAAGTACATATTTAGTAGGAACGATGTGCAATGATTAGGGTGCTGAATGGTATAGATATCGCCACATGGAAGAATTAAAAACTTAAAAAAAAAAAAAGATATCCCTTGGATGATTTCCTAACAGCCACAAAAAATTATCTTCAAGTAAGAATTTGTGACGGATCTATATGCGATTTTCTAATTAATCC
This sequence comes from Trichonephila clavipes, assembly GCA_019973935.1. NCBI lineage: Eukaryota > Metazoa > Arthropoda > Arachnida > Araneae > Nephilidae > Trichonephila > Trichonephila clavipes. Next base: position 392,270 of record BMAU01020961.1, read on the forward strand.
CCTTTGAAAATCTTTGGGCTATCCATTCACGTTATTCACAACCAATCCTTCAGAAGAAGAGAATTGTGATACGTAAATTAACTTACTATAAATAGGTGAGGTTTTCTAGCTAGAGAGAGAGAACGAGTGAAGATATACTCAGGACAGGTATAATATTAGAATTAGAGAGATTTGATTCTTTTTTGTACGAAACTTTAAGTGACGATTGTTCACTAAGATTGAATTAAGATTAGATTAAATCGGATAATAGGTTATATATATATATATATATATAGATGCTTAATTAAATGAAGGATCAAGTTTGTTAGTCACCTAATCACTCACGTTTTTCTGTCGTTGTTCCACTTTCACGGTTTTCATTGAGACATTCTCTTAATGTTATTAGTAGAAATCCTGTCTGTTCATAATGTTGAAATAAATATATTAGAGTTGAATGATGTTGAGTGCTTCTTCCCGTCCCCGCACTCATCCAGGTGTTTGCGAGCGATGCGCGAGCCTCTAACAAATTATGCAGACATGAGTATCTTAGTAAAGTGTATATTGACCACGAATTCCAATGCACGTTTTCCATTTATTTTAAATGTTCTTCAAAAAACTATCGAGGAGTCAATTGAGAATATTCTTCGTGCAACAAGTCTTCCAAGACGCTCCCATGCATGATAAATAGGATTTGGGTCGGGAAATAAACAGACCATTGTATATGGAGTTTATTTTTACTTCTCAAAGTGTTTTCGATATCTCAACGATTCTAAGTCACTGAGCATTATCTTCCATAAACAGAAACTCTGGACCTACAGCACCTCCTAAATATATGAACATTATATGAAGAGTGTTTTTTTCCAGGTATAGAAGTTTAAGTTGGCATTACTTTCCAAGATGGCGACCGATTTAACAGCTGTCAAGTGATTTATTCTCAGTTTGGTTTGGCAATTCATCAAAACGATCATCAAGCAAGGCGTAGATTCGTCGAATGGGCCCAAAACGAGATTGCCGTTGTTCCCGATTTTCATAAGCGAATTTTGTTTAGCGATGAAGCGCACTTCTGGTTGAATGGCTACGTCGACAAACAAAACTGCCGCATTTGGAGTGAAGCTAATCCACAAGTGTGTGTCGAAACACCATTACATCCAGAAAAACTGACTGTTTGGTGCGCTTTATGGGCTGGTGGAATCATTGGTCCGTACTTCTTCAAAAACGATGAAGGCCACAATGTTACAGTCAATCGTAATCTCGGTATAGAGCCATGATTACTAACTTTTTCATTCCTGAATTGAACAATCATGATGTCCAGGAGCAGTGGTACCAACAAGACGGCGCAACATGTCACACAGCTCGTGCCATAATTGATTTATTGAAAGACACGTTGGGTGACCGCTTAATTTCACGTTTTGGACCTGTGAATTGGCCTCCAAGATCTTGTGATTTAACACCACTAGGCTATTTTCTCTGGGGCTATGTAAAGTCATTGGTCTATGTGGATAAGCCACAAACGCTTGACTATTTGGAAGACAACATCCACCGTGTTATTGCCGATATACGGCCACAAATGTTGGAAAAAGTCATCGAAAATTGGACGTGCAGATTGGACTACATCCGAGCCAGCCGTGGCAGTCATGTGCCAGAAATCATATTTAAAATGTAATGCCACACGATTATCTTTCGAATAAAAAAATTCATGTCAATCGAATAATACATCGTTGTTTTGCAATTTAAAGTTCTATACCTCTAAAAAACACCCTTAGAATAATCTCTCTGCAATACTTTTGCGATGTAACGCTTCCTCGTTTAAGGATGTGAAGCAATGTTCTGCCATTGTGCATAATCAGTCCTTCCCACACCATCACGGTCACCTGGGTCGTACTGACCACGTCCACAAGCAAACTTTTCTACATAACGTGTTCCCCACTCTATAAACAGTAATTGGTGGACAGAATTCCTTCTTACACTGAAACGAAATTTGTCGGAGAACATCACTCTAAATCAAGATTGGTGTTCCCAAACATTATGTTCCTTACACCAGCGTAATCCCTCTCAACAATGGCGTGGTTGTAGTGGGATGCAACGAACAGGCTTTCGTGCATACAAACCAACTTGATTTAATCGTCGTAAGATGGATCTTGCTGAAATATGCGTAACGGTAGTGGTTGTAAGATTTGCCAGGAGTTATCTGTGCTAGAGCAAGATTTCTGTTCCTTTTTGCCACGAGGGCACTATAGTATTCCTCTAAAAGTGTAGTGTTTTTACCACGACTTCCGGCATGCTTTTGCAAAGCATTTCAACCTTCAGCAGTCTTCTTTAATACCGAGTGATACTCTTTGATACACCTATTGTAGCGTGCAACTGCTAGTTCCCTATTTTAGTCACTCAAGTGATGTCTTGCTGACATTTTGCGTATAATTATATTTCAAGAACCACACAAACAGAGAATTTCAGAGAAGAAACTTTACAAATAGCCAGCACTATTTTCTTAAATCATCTGTGAGAGGCTCGGACATCTTTTCTCTCGGGCACCTAGATGTGTGAGGAGAAGGGAAGAAACACTCGACATGATCCAATCAATCTATTTATTTATCACACACAATAAAACGACATAAATTCAACTAATAATAGTAAGATAATGTCTCAATGCTAACCTCGAAAGTGGAACAGCGACGGTAAAACGCAAACGATTAGAAGACTATCAAACTCGATCCTTTCCTTAAAAAGGGATCTAACCTACCATACAATTTAATCTAATCTCTGTTCAATCTTAGTGAACAATCGTCACTTTAAAGTTTCCTCTTAAGTCTCAAATCACAATAATTCTAATCCTATACCTTCAGTAGCAATTTCACCTGACTCGAGTGTATCTTCTCTCCTACTCTCTCTACAAGCTAGAAAACCTCAACTATATTTATAGTAAATTAATTTAAATATCACGATTCTCTTCTTCCGAGGAGTTGGTTGTGAAGAACGTGAATAGATAGCCCATAGATTTCCCAAGAGGATTAATTGGAAAAACGCGTATACATCCATCACACATCGAACAGCAGAAATTTTCGAATGAATCATGATTTTGTGCGCACAGTCATTTATACTGATAAGGAGTCCTGGTCTACCACTCCCTCTGAACTTGAATTTACTTTTATTGGTGCGTTGTCTGAGACGCAATTTTGCTTTAATCACTTGATGCTTAGCAACCGTCAAACAGTGTAGTTCCATAAAAGAAACATTTTGACTAATATTCTTGCCTTACAAAATCAATTTTCGTTTACCATTTTTTGACATAACACATTTAATTGAAATCCAATTGCCTCAAAAAATGCATTGTCCTTTCTTAAATCTAGATAAAATACTAAGCAAAATAAATAAGAATTTCTCTTTATTAAGCCGTATTAAATAACAAAAAAAGAAGAGAGCTTCAAATATTCATTTCTAACTAAACAATTATTTAAATATAATTGATTTTCCAATAGCACTAATAAATGCAAAAGAGAAATATGTGATTTTTAAGTATTTAAAAAGAAAACAATAGATCGCGTGGAGACATTTTGTACAAAAAAAAGGGTTGAGTAAATTATTTTTACATTAATTTTGAATAATTTATTTGTAATTGCTTGGGAAAAGTATGCAATTTTAATGAGTTTTCTATTTGGTTTTTAAATCGAGAAATGGAAAATTGTTTAAATAAGAATAAACTCTGCTTTTCTTGTTTCTTCTTTTCTTGAATAAATTCAAGAGTTTTAAGAAAGAATTAATGAAGTATATACTTGAAGAGTTTTTTTTCTTTGAAAAGTAAATAATTTCTACAGATTTGAAGTACTTGATATTTGAAAGAAAACACACGCGAAACGGAAAATCGTGAACACGTGAAAAATAAACTCTCTTAGTTTTATTAATTTTTTTTCATTTTTCTGGTTCTTTCGGAGCGTTGAAGATGTTTAAAATGAAGAATAAAACATATTACAGTGATGTTAAAGAGGGAAAGAAAACATTACAAAATGGAAGATAAAGATTAAAATTACACTAGATTGGATAGATTTACACGCATATTACACATGCAAGGAAAAATTTAATATCAATTTAATAAGGTGGTTATGAAAACATAGTTTCGGGAAAAAAAGAAAAAATCGTTCGGTAACGAATCAAAATTATGGGACAGTAAAAATAAAACGTATTAAAATTCAAACAAATGAGTTAATTTCTTTTACTACAGGGAAATATGTGAAAACATTTTTGTAATGGTATGAGAGAAAATGAAAACAACATTTTTTTTTTTTTTACTTTTATTGGTCTTGTTTTCATATATGCAATATACACTCTGTCACAAAAAATACATACCCCCAGAAGAAAACGAGCTACTATCACGAAACCTAACATGTATGTAGTGCATAAGGAAATAAGCAAATGATTACAAATTTAGAAGAACAGATTATTTTATTAAGAAGATATGGCATGAAAAGTATTACAAATCAGTTGGTAGTAAATGCACCTCTGGGACTTATGGAAGTCGAAACACAGTGTTGAATAGAATCAATGATATTACCTATGACCGTTTGCACAAAATCATGCCATAATCTTGTGATGGATCTATCCACGATCCTTCAACTAATCCTCTTGGGAAATCTTTGGGCTATCCATTCGCGTTATTCACAACCAACCCTTCGGAAGAAGAAATTCGTGATATTCAAATTAACTTACTATACATAGTTGAAGTTTTCTATCTTGAAAAGAGAGGAAATAAACCCGATTTAGGAGAGCGTTACTGAAGGTTATTTGAATTATTGTGTCATATTTGAATTATTGTGATGAAGAATTTATTAGAAGGATGTTTTAAACTGATGATTGTTCACGGACAATAAATTGATATTAGAATTAAACCGAATGATAGGTTAGATCCTTTATTAAGTAAGGATTGAGTTTGATAGTCTCCTAATCGTTCGTGTATTACCATCGCTGTTCATACTTTCGCGGTTAATATCGAGATATTCTCTTACTATTATTAATTGTAATTGTGTCTTTTCATTGTGGGATAAATAAATAGATTGATTCGATCAAGGCACGTGTTTCTTCCCTACCTCTCACATATTAAAGTGCCCGAGAGAGACGTGATTAGTTGTTACTCTCATAATCTTTGTATCTGGACAGTTAATGTACCAATATACGAGATGACTGCAGCTGTCTTCTATGCCCGTCCTAGACGTACTCTATTGGCGAGAGATCTGGAGACCCAGAAAGCCACGGGAGTATGTAATATACTGCAAGACATTATTGGGAAAGTCTCGCAGTATATAAACGGACGTTGTCTTGTTAATAAATGACATGTGAGTAACTTGTTAGAACAAGCAGTACAACTGGTGTTAAATTCTCGTCCATGTAACTGCGTTCTATCAAAGTGCGCTGAAGGTCGATTAAACCTTTTGTGACGAGTGTGTCATATACGCACCAGTCTCAAAATCTTGCCAGGCCATTGAATGCACTTTTTCCTGAGGACGGCCAAACCTGTAGAATCAATAAGAAATGCGATTCACCAGTCATCATTTGACTGCCGGTGACATTTGGGGAGGATACATATGTGAAAAACCCGTCTATACAATATTTTGAGTTGATCAGTACATCGTCACGAAAAAGCTACAGGTGATCGTGTGTCCCAATAAATCGTTTCCTACAATATCACACCTTGTGTAATCGCTGTATGCCTCTTGACAACAAATATCGAATTAGACCGGTGGCCTGGCTGACTTCACACGCGTATGCAAGCTCAGCTTTGAAATTGAATCGGATTCATCGCTGAAAATCACACGCGTCACACTCCAGCTGGCTCAAAGTCGGCAAAAATCCTATCGACACTGCCTATGATATGGGGTCAATGGTAGGCGTCTTGATGGTCGTCGGCTCCTTATACATGCATCCGACAATCATGTCTCACTTGACCATGGTTCAAAATTATATGGTCCGTCGCCAAAAGCCCTCGTGTATCTGAAAAGTGCGACGTTAATATTCACTCACTCGCTCACCCGACAGTCGTATCCTAATGGTTTCCTTTGATACCCCGGATTTCCAAAAGGTGGTAAAGGGTGCCAGACGGATTTTAGCAACGTTCTTGGTGAGGACATGACCGCTCTTATGATAGCGCGATCATCCCACGCATTTGTGTTTCTGGAACGACCTGACCCTCCGCAAAAAGGTATACTATCCCTTCCATGATCTGTTGTTGCCAACACCGAGCAGCTACCATATCGTTTTATCCAAGGTGGCAGCTGATATGCCTATTTGATCAAACTATATCTCTGAAGCCTGGTGTACGTCTCTTTCAAAGTCCGACACTTGTTGGTACTGTCACCAATTAGGTCTCCGAGGCATTTCTAGTAACACTGCCGTCCATCCAAGTCAACAGATTTGTTTGAATAACCCCATGGCATTAGCAATCATTCTTTTAAGCTCTCCTAGATGCGTATCTCCTATGCTCTAGCGTACTTACCCTTGTCTCTTTGGCGTCGAAATTTTAACCATTTGTATTTACCTTACCAGACTACATTCCTGCTTCGTGAAAGAACATTGAATCCTTCTTGGTGCATATATTTATATTGTGACAGCAGAATGTATATATATATATATATATATATGTATATGTATATATATATATGTATATATATATATGTATAATATATATATATATATAATAATTCCCAGTAATTAGTTATTTAATAGCTATTGATTTATTTAAGGTCCAGTCCTTCAGGACAACCGTTTAATTATTTTAATTAGTATCCGTCTAATGAGTGTATCTTTAACTACATTAATCCACCACCTAAATCATGTGATGTCCCTCTGGGTATAAATACTGAGATCGTTGGAAAAAATCCCTCCCTCTTTTCTTTTCTGTCTTTGACTGTTTTTCGTAATGTAATCGGCTGCTGCAAGGTGTTGTGTGTTTGTTATCTTTGTTCTGTGTTTGTGCCATCATGTGCTTCTTGTGATGTTGAAACGCAAATTGTTAAATGTTAAATAAATAGGATTATCTTTCAAGACTGCCTCGTTGATCCCATCAGTATGTTGAGTCACTCAAAATAGAAAATGAATCTAACATACAGTAATCACTTCCAATGGCCACGCCCTATCCTTTGGCTGTTGCATATAATCGTCCACTCGCCTCGACAAATCATACACCTATATAAGTTTTATTATATATATATATATATATATATATATATATATATATATATATATATATATATATATATATATATATATATATATATATATATATATATATATATATTATATATATACATAGTCTAATTCTCTACACACAAAAACAAGAGATAAATATCCATCAATTACATTCGAAAAACACATAGAAAAACACACACATATATATATATAGTGTAACACTTTTGAATTAAGACATTTTGTTGAATGGAATCAATTAATTTGTTGCAGTTGTAGAAATGATGAGAAGGTTTAGGATTTATAGATCCACATTTATTTAGTTTCGCAGAAAACACAACACATCCTCGAGCATAAAACAAACAATAGAACTTAAAGCAAGGCATTGACACGAAGTTTAAAGAACGTTCACAAAAGCAACCTCGTCTATTTATAGTCATGATCAACTGGAACTATTAAATCACATGATTTCCAGTAAATGATTTACTGATTGGTCCAGGTACACGGGTGATGCAAGATTGTATCATCCTGATTTAAAGACCAAGAAATTTCAGTTTTTGACATATAAGGTTATGGCTTTTTTTCCATTAAGCTTTTAACTAAAAACTTATTACCACGCTAAGTCTTGGAGGGCTCAAGACCTTAATGAATAAAAATCCCTCGAGAGAAATTTTAAGTGAATTATTACATATATAAACGTTACTATCGCTGTGATTTATCGATTATTATTAATAATCCTCTATTATGATCAATAATGACCAATAAGCCGGTTAAATTAAAAATTTATCAGAACTTATTACATTTACCGTTTGATATTATTCATTGCCACTGAAGTTTGGTCAATGCAATAGTTTTCAACGCATTTGGTTAGATTTCCAATACGCATGCGTGATGGTAATTTGCCGCTCAAATAGCTAGACCAGGGGTAACCAACCCAAATGACCCTGCGGGCCACTTCGGAAAAACATTGTAATCTCACGGCCTGCACATAAAAATATGTACCTTTATATCAGATTTGGCAAAAAAAAAAAAAAAAACATTTATTGAGTGAAAATTTAAAATAGAATGAATTATTATTACACTGTTTTCATTATTTCTCATGTATACAGAAATAGATAATATAATAATGTTTATATTATATAATAATGCAATAATAAAATAATGTTTAAAATATTACAATGTGTGTTGCTATTTTCTTGAAAATTACGGTGTTCCTTTTGAATTGATCTTTCGTTACTCATTGTTGAAATTTGATAATGCTGTCATTCGCAAACGATTAAGTATACATTGCCCTTTATCTTGACCGTCCTGAATATTTTTTTAAACATTAAAAAGCATCTCTGACTGCCTCTTGCCTTTTGGGCACTCCAAACAGAAAAGGAGGAGGAGAAATGAAAGTTGCACAAATAGAGAATACTATACCATCCATAGTAAGGGATATGCATAGTGCAATTCGGAATTTATTAGAGAAAAATCAAATGCAACTGTTTGATAAAATATAGATCTATTTTAATCTAAAGGACATTTCTATTATCAAAAAGGATTTATTTTAAAACCAGAACAGGTAACAAGCAAGTGCATTGTAGATTTACACACACACACACACACATATATATATATATATATATATATATATATATATATATTTATATAAATTTCCCCTCAAAGAAATTTCAAAATGAAAAAACTTTAAAAATCTGTAATTTAAGCTCAATGGATGATTATTTAGAAATGAAGTCTCGTGTGTTGTAAGGATCATTTGACCGTACTCAAATCGAAAGAAGGGAAAAACCATCAATTATTTACGAGGGAACAGTATAATTACCTTACTGCGAAAGTTAAGGAAAGTAAAAAGAGGACTTCTGGCACAAAACCAGAAGACTATCAAGATATGATGTTGTTAAAATTGGTAGTGTTGAGGAACTTATTGTTCCAGGGCAAAATGAAAAATATCCGATTATTTATTATATTTGTTTGGAGGAAAAGTTTCAAATAACCCACAAGATTCACATATTGAAATTGACCATGGAAGGTAAAACGGAATCATGAGGGGCCAAATATAAGAATACTACAATTGATACAATATAAGAATACTACAATACTATAATGACTTATTTGAAGCTTTGTGGACCTCGTCAAAAGAGACGAAGTGTTCCAAAAAACGCCTTGTTGTTAAGCCAATAAAAAAGAATTAATTTATTTCTAGGTGTGAAGTTTACCTAATTAGCATGCAATCTCTAGCGGTGGAGACTTTAAGTGTATAATGGTTTAATATAAATTCATAAAAGAATTTCTCAATTTTTGACCAAATTCATAATTTGAAGGTAGTCGGATACCTTAACTTGACGAATGTCTACAACGACATATTTATTATCACAACACTACCATATAGAACTTATGTTAGAGTTGTTGTTTCTATTAATCATGCCTAATTAATCATACTAACAAAACTTCAATGATAATTTTTAATAACAACCGTTTAATGTGTGATTAATGTGCATTACTTACGCGTTTGCCAAAAAATGTGGTTAATGATTAATAATAGCCGTCGATTGCTGATAATAACCGGACTTTTTTACAGGACAAACGGATTAATTTTATCATAACGTACGAAAAGTTTTAATAAAAAAAAGGAAGAAATTCATGTTTCCAAACAGAATAAGGTATTAAAAAAAAATATCGAATATTTTAACCTCTTTTTTTCTCTTTCTCTTTTTTTTGCATTTTAAGTTCTGAAACCTCTTTCGATTCATCAGGAAATTAATTATATCAAAAATCATAAGCATACTCTAAATCTATTGATTTTCGCAAATAAAGTTTATTTGATAATTTTTACGAAAACCGAAAGGAACCGAATGATAAATTGAAAGGGGGAATCGTCTTTGGATTTGCATTTAAAAGAGTACTTTATATTATGAGGTTATATTACGCCTTGATTTTTACCTTACTTGGCATACACCCACGTTATGCTTTTAGAATTTTTTAAAATCTATTTTTAACATTAATTCCATTAATTCTTCATAGTTTCCAAATTGGTTTATGAAATTAAAACTTCACAGAGTATGTAACTAATAAATGCAGAGTATACCTCTTACATACACTTGGACCTTTATATAACGAAGTCGCTAAATCGCGAAAAAAAGTTCGTTATAAGGAAAATTCGCTATATAGAGGTGCATCTTTCAATTTTCTTAATAAAACACGTAAAACAAATTTTAAATTCATAAACACTATAGATTAAAAAAAGTAATTATTCACACCTTTTTGTAAATTAATATATATATATATCTATTTTATATATCTTACCTATTAAAAAGAAGAAAGTAAATTTACTAGAAAAGTTTTTTGACGTCTTTATCCACTTCCTGAAGAATTAGTTATTTTTCTTTGATGCTCAAGCACTTATGTTTTGACATTTTCGAGCTACACAAAAAGAGGTTACCCGCACGACTGATCAATACTACAAATAAACGGAAACTAGTTCAAGGACATGAGGCTCAACTGAACGTGAAAGGAGATATCGAAGATGTTTCCAAAGAACTAGACCAGGCATGCCCAACCCGCGGCCCATTTGGAGAATTTTTGCGGCCCAATTGAAGTTTTTGTCTCTATTATTTTAGACATTTGGACTACAGACGGTTGAATCGAAAATATCTTGTTTTGACCCACCCCACCTCTTCCCGTGCAGTTTTTACCGAAATAATTTTTTTCCTTCATTTGACTTCCAAGCAATTGTAATAACAGGTGTTGATGGATGAAGGAAAGCAGATGAGCTTGGGTGTGTTATTCCTCTTTTAACGAGAACTTCGTTGAGAATGAGTAGTGTATTTAGTTCTATTTGTCAGAGAAATAATTTATGTCTATATTTTTAAGTTCAGATTAATAGTCTTTTTCTTGTTTCATTTGGCAATGAAAGAATCCGATGATGGACTTAATAAGTTGCCTCAGGACTGTCAGACCAGCTAGTAGAAATGTAAGATAATTACGGAAGCAGAAGAAAAATGTTTAATATTTTAACCTTCTGAAATTATGTAACTTTTTCATTTTATATATATTTAATCACGGTGCAATAATTAATATCATACAATAAGAAACTAAACATTTGTGGCTATCGGACAGAAAAAAAAACTTTTTTTGACAAACAGTGTAATAATTACAAAGCTATTCTTTACTTAATTGCTTTTTTGCATTTGAAATAAAAATTTTGAAAATCTAAATCAATTTTATGCAAACATACTGTAACACAAGTACAAAATGTGAAGATGTTACGCACATAGTTGTTATACTACGTAACCTCAGATGGCAGCATTAATCTACTGTAGATAAGAACCTTGTAGGTTAAGACAGTGGTTCTCAAACTTTAACTACTGGCGACCCAATTTTCAATCATTACTTTTATCGCGCCCCCTAAAAATAATAATGTATTGAATGCGATAATAATACACTTTTTGGCGCTAAAGCTACAATATGATCATAATTATGAACCGTACAAATTAACAAGATAAGTATTAAATTTTGTATATGTGTTACTTTTAAGTATATATATTTTTATTTTTTTGTTTTACTTTTTAGTTCGATTCACTATAAAAGCGTGTTTTTTTAGTTTGTTTTTAAACTATAACTTGTTTTATAATTATTTTTACTATGCACGATAAAAATCACAATTCCAGTGAATAATTTAATTAAGAGAAAATATACTTACCTACTTTCAAGGACTTTTTAATTTTTCTTTGATGATTTGAGAAAAAATCCAATAAAACTAAAGAAAATGTTCCAAATGTGCGTGTCCTTAATAAAGGACATAAATCACAGACACTTTTCGCGAATACAGAAACGTTATTTACCAGTAAAGCTGTCATATTTTGTTCGCGTTTTGCTGTCGTTTGATGATCTACAAATAAGCATTTTTAACTTTTTCTTCCTTGCGTCTTTTTGAATAGGTAAAGTGCTACATTATGGTTTCATAGTTTTTTTGATAAAGTTCTTTAGGCAGCATTTGAAAATTTCAATTCAACTCAAACGTTTCATGTCTATTGCTTTTCTCATATTTACTTTCGCTATCACGATTAATATGCATTATTTCATCAGGTTCTTCAATTGCATTCATCTTCCTTCAATAAAGAGATCACAAATGCCCATTTTTTTATTTTCTGCTCATTTACATTTATAAACCATAATAAGTCGTACAACACAGCAATCAAAACCACAAAGATAATCATAGGGGAAAGTAAAGCATATTCATAGAAAATATTTTTGAACAAAAGTGGTCGTGCAGGGAACTCGATCAAAACAAGTACCTTGATTGTAAAAAATCGTTTGCCACTCTCAAAAAAGAGGCATACATGTGACAAATTCATTTGAGTTTCCATTAAGAATGTCTAATAGGAGGATACTGTCAAGATCACTGTTAACGAATAAACAGTTTTACCAGAATTTGGAGTGATTCAGCGCCTCATGCGACTGCTCCCATGTAAAAAGTGAATTCGATACAAAAACATCGATTTCAGTTCTAAAAAAAATAGTTTAAAACTCATAAAATACATCTCATACAACTCATAAAAATACATCTTGGCCAAATAATTCTTCAAAGTGCTCAATATGCTTATCCATATATCATAAAACTCATTTACATGGGGAAAAAAGCAACTTTCCTAAAAGAAAAAGAGATGGAGTTAAACATGACAGTAAGCTTGAAGCAGGTAAGATGATAATCAAAAGTAGTATTCTAAGGGTTAAAAGGAACGTAATAAAAAAATCTCTCATCGTGGGATTACAGGAAAGCAAACAAAATATCTTTTTTTATTTAGTTTTAGGATCAAAGATAGCTAATGAGCGTTTGAAAGTGGAAAACCAGATGATATATATATAAATTATATCAGTGTAAATGTGCATTTTTTACTTTGTCAGAAAGCATTTTGTTTTACTTCATTCCAAAAAATAATTTTTTAAGCCTTTTATATTTTCAATATGCTCGTGCCCCCCTCGCAGGGGTATCGCGCCCCCCAGGGGGGCGCGCCCCACAGTTTGAGAAACACTGGGTTAAGAGATATTCTTCCACCAACAAGTGCAATCGGTCGACTTTCAACTTTGTTGTGATTGCGATCCAGTAAATGGTAAACTTGATGTTTTTTGATCATATAAATAATTGAATGTTGATCATATCATATTTTGAATGCTGTACGATAGTAAAATATTTTGAATATTTTTTTATTTTGATATGTGCGGCCCACCTCAGTTTAGTAAATTTTTACGTGGCCCACCAACCGATTTGGGTTGGGCACCCCTGAACTTGACAATGGGGGTTAAAGGTTGCAGTTCTTGGATGAAATGCCCAAAATTCTATTGCTCTCTACGAGTTAAGCCCCTAATTAACTATAAAGGTTTTTTTAGTTTTTTAAGACTATAATTTATATGAAAATTGTTTGTATAATAATATTTTGCCTATATATAGCTAGTTCTTCTATACAGGAGTCGAGCTAAAGTTTTTGAAATATTTTAGAAATAGATTTATTCATATATATATATATATATATATATATATATATATATATAATGTTATCGAATTAACAAAAACATCCGTTATTATTTAAATTGATTATAACTCTGAAAATAATGTGCATTTTTCAAAAATCCTAGCTCATACTCTGTAGAGATGTCTTGGCTGTATATACAAAACATAGTTATTACAGAAGCACTCTTCTTGAAAAAAGAATGTTTTGAAAATGTGTCATACTTTCTTACTTTTTTACTAAAAAGTTGCCTTTAGATAATTTTTTCTTGTAACAGCATTCTTAAAACAATTTTATCTGTCTATTCTAATTTAGCTAAACATAATTACTAAATATCAAAATCTTTATTTTACTAAATATCAAAAATTTATTCCTTTATACGCTGTTTCAACATCATGGCTCCGAACCCAGTATGTCACATTAATCCGTTGGTCGAGAAAGATTCCGAATAGCGTGATCCAAACCATCTGCACAACAATATAACATAGTGACCCCTCACCGCATGTTCCTTTTTTCTGTGGAAGTGCATTTCGAATTTCTTATGTTCCATTTTTTCGAATTTTTCTCTCTTCGCTTTCTATACTAATACTTATTTATATTCCCTGGCTCCGTAATTGAATTAATTTTCCTTCTTTTGTTCTTTCCCCATTTCTCTTTTTTTTCGGGAAAAAGTACATCCATTTTATGCCAGGGGACACCCCGCAATTCCCTGGTTTCCCGTCAAAAAAAGCACCCACATCAAAGAAAGTAAATTTTTGTTTGTTATGCTTCGGACAAAAGAATTGTGGGAGAAGTTAACCTGCAGGTAACATTAGTAAACACGACGAGTATATAGAAAAAAAAAAAAGAAGTTTTTTTTTTATCACAATCTAAAAACGTTTTCTGTTCCAGTAGAAGGTTTTTGTAGTCTCATCGTATTTATTTTTCATCCCTTTACTTGTTTTGGGTTGCTATTTTTCGTTAGCATCTATTTATTTTTCCCAGAAGAATAAATAGATTTTGTGTACTCTGTGGGAATTTTTTTATGAGAATAACTTGATGCTATGTCATAGTGGCTATAAAAGAGCATTCTAAAACATATAAAAATTTACTCCAAATTGTTTTAACGAAATAAAATCTATTCAAACTCTTCTGTAATTACTTTAATTAAGATGTTATGGCTGGTGTATCTTAATATCAATCTATTATCTTCTAACACTCTTAATTCCCTCTTTACACGATAGCGGCAGTAGTCTAGTGGTCGAGGTCATGAACTCGTACCTGATGTGTCATGAGTTCAAATCCTGGTGCCGCTGAAGAACCGCCGTGTAGAGGTGGCCGATGCACGTTTAATCTGTCCAGCCCCAAATATCCTTTAGTTAGTGTGGGTGGAATGTAGAAGAAGGGGGTGCCACCTAAGGGATTCGTCCTCGTCACCAATAACCCTCGTGTAGCTGAGTAATGCGAAATAAGTATTCACTCAGTCGACTGTGTGGCGTGGTGGGTTTGTCGCTCATCTTCTGTACTCTAGGTTGCGGGTTCGATCCCGGCCCCAGTCGAAGGATTTTCATGACGCAGAAAATCGACAGCGGCCATGTTGTATAATTTTACGGCATATGAAAGATCCCTAGGAGTGATCTAGACAAAATTAAATCCTAGTACAGGTTTGCATCGTCAGAGCTCAGGTGCCTCCCTCTAGGAAAAAAACTGGGCGTCAAAACTATCTGCTGCGAATGTTATCCACCTATATGGCGCCTCACTAAAAAGAGATACCTGCTTTTGGTGATGTAAGATAGATTGATGAATTCTGTTAATAACTGTTCATAATCTGACATTAGAAATAAAAAGAAAAGTATTCACTCATCACTCCATTTTTGCATGTGGCCACAGTAGGCTAGTAGTTATGGTCACGAACTCGTAACCGGAGTTTTTCGGATGCAGCCTTTAGGAGAAAAATGTGCCAGCTTAAGAGTCATCCTCGTCATTTGACCAAGGTTCAAGATGACTAGGTCCGTCGTCAGTAGTTCTCCTGTTGTCTTATAGTGTGACGTTAATATATCTTTCTCTCTCTCTCCAATCTTACAATACAATGAACAAACAAAATAATTGATTGGCTTATGAAATATTAAGTTACTGCAAAAGTTTTTTTTCCTTTAAGTTAGATGGAAATATTAATTTTTTTAGAAGGAAATGTTACATTATCTTACAATATGATTTTCATTTTTCTTAAGACCTCAACATTTTTGAAAATGGATACCAGCTTGTATGCTTTCCTCGTCACTTTAATGTGTTACAATATTAAAATGTCATTTGCAGGAGCTCTGCTTTAGCTTTAAATTTTCCAATGAGCGAAAATTTTAAACGCAATGAATAGATAGTTTCTTTCAGATTAAATCGCAATGCTTTATGTCGGAAAGCGAATAACACACACGTTTAAATCTACAATATCACACATTCAACAATTGCAGGAATATTGAACTCAACTCTATTGAAACCTTTAATCACAATTCCCCTAAAGCGAAACGCACTGCACTGTCAAATATTTGACTCCATGTTGCTCTCCTGCATCGTCCTTACTTTGGTTTAACAAAAGCTTCCAAAGTGTTATTGTAAAACCTTCTGGAATTGTGTAGATAACTGTTTTTTGTCGTTTGATTTCGTGGCGTTTCACGATTAAATTTGTCTCCAATTCCCTTTTTGTGTCCATGTATCAGTTTAAAATATAACCTCTTTTGGCCTACAATCAATATTTTCAGTGAAGTTTTCGAGTAACAGTGTCACTGAAAACCCGCAGTTTAGAGAGGCGAATGCACGTTAGATATGGTGGTCGTGGTATAGGTATCGGATCGTGAAGGCTTTTGTCACGAGTTAGAGCCCAGTACCATTAAAGACTCACCGTGTAGGGCAGCGATGCATGCTAAATCTGTCGAGAGCTGAAACATACTCCCATTGGTGTGGTGTGGTAGTTATAAAAGGGTCCTCGTCACTTGACCATGGTTCAAAATTACGTGGTCCGTCGCCAAAAGCCCTCGTGTAGCTGAACAGTGCGACGTTAACATTCACTCACGTTCGTTAGATATGTCGAGTCTCAAAGTCTTCCCGTTGGTATAGTATTGTAGTTTGGAGAGGGGGGGTGGCAGCTAAGGTGTCGACCTCGTCACTTGATCGTGGTACAAAATTGCGTTTGTCGCCGATTGTCCTCGTGATGCTTTACAGCGCGGCGTTGATAAACCCTCAATCTATAAGATTGGAATTTTTTTGTGGTTGAATTTCACATCTGCATTTTGCTCTAATGCGAGACTCAATATACGCGGACAAAATAAGTTCACAGTCTATTAGTCTTGCAGCTACTATTGTCCACATGAATCCGAAAAAAATTAAAGAAAATCAAGTAATTCTCCTAATTTTCGTGTTAAAGTTTGTCTTAGATACAAGTGATGGTGGGAATATTCCCCACCTGATCTAGTGAAATTAGACCAGATTTATGAGCTCGAAAATCTGTTCAAAGTCTGATAACAACAGGGGGGGAGCAACAGCCTTCTCACAGGAAAACCCCAGACATTGCCGAATGTACTGAGGAGAAAAAGGACTGATTTTACAAATGGTGCAAATTGGGAAGCTTCTTTTGCCACCTTCAAAATCCATGTACCTCAGGTGTCCAGTCAAAAATCGCAAGAATGCCGTTTGATATGATTTGGAGCCCTTAAGGGGTCACAGGGGTGTTAATCTTGGATTTTTTTCGAATTTTCGAAAAAAATATATGTTGTTCCTCATTTTCTTTTGAACATTTTGATAAAAACCACGTGATAGTACTACAAAAACTTCGCAAGTTATTCGAAAAAGTCCAAACAGCAATTTAGTAATAACAATGTTTAAATGGCTACATGCCACACCCACTTTTTCTTGATTTCCGCATACGTTTTATTTTTCTGTTTTTAAAAAGCCTCATGAAATATTTTAAACACTTGCTTAATTGAGAAGGAAGCTTGCAACTCAACACAAGCTTTTTTAATGTGTTTTGATTCTGTTTTGGTAATGCTAGCACGTTGTTTGCAATAACTTATCGAAATTCAAAACAGCGTTGTTTAAAACCGTTTATCAAAATTGAAAACAATTGAAAATTCTCGATTGAAATGGAAAATACTCATCGTAGACCTTCAGGTAAACGTCCTCAGAAAAGAAGATTTAGAGGGAATCAATTCATGAAGGTATGTTCTCATACAAATGTTGCAGAAAGGAAAGATAAAAGTAAGTGTGCTCTCTCTCTCTCTTCCAGTAATAAAATCTCAGGAATTCAGACTTCATTAAAGTCAAATCTTGTTAAGGTAAGTGAAAAAACTCTCTCTCTCTCTCTCTCTTCAAAGGATATCGTATTTTTGATTTTATTTCAACTTTTAGCTCTATTTTATCAGTATCATGTTGTTTAAAATGTCATAAACCATTAACAATTAATGAAAAGTCCACTCGTGGTTTATGTTCGAATTTTGAAATACGTTGTAAAAACTGTGGGAGTGTTTGTACTTTTTCAAGCTGTGAAAACACTGGGAATAAAAATAATGCTCCAGAAATTAACAGAAGATCTATTTTAGCAATGAGATGCATAGGCCAAGGTTTAGAGTCATTAAAAACCTTTTGTGCTGTAATGAGTCTTCCTAATCCTGTTGAACAAAAATCATATGATGTTATTAATAATAAACTTTCACGTGTTATGAAGGAAGTCGCTGAAGAAAGCATGAAAAGGGCAGCTGTCGAAGAAAATTCTTCGTCACCTGATAACCTTTTAACGATAAGTGGTGATGGTACCTGGAAAACAAGAGGACATTCATCGTTGATTGGAGTATGTAATGTAATAGAGGCCGAAACAGGTAAGGTTTTGGATAGGGAAGTGTTGTCCTCATTTTGCAAAGGATGCGACAGTTATAAAGGGGTAAAGTTTGGTATCAAGTACAATAAATGGCAAAGAGCGCATAAGATTTCATGTAGAAAAAATTATTCTGACTCTGCTGGTAAGATGGAGGTTGACGGGATGTTGAGGATTTTTAATTGATCAGAAAAGCTTCACAACCTGAAATATTCGAACTATGTACATAGGAGATGGCGACACAAAAACATTCAATGCCCTTTCTGAAAACAAGCCATACGGCGATGACCATCTTATTCAGAAAATAGAATGTGTAGGCCATGTGCAAAAGAGAATGGGTACAAGACTTAGGAAGCTTAAATTTGTATATAGTAAAAAGAAATTATCTGATGGTAAAACTATTGGCGGTAAAGGTAGGTTAACTGATAGTTTAATTGATAAACTTGCGCATTACTATGGTAATGCTATTCGATGCAATTCTACTAGTGTAAAGGAAATGCGGAAAGCCATTTGGGCTGTTTGGGGTCATTCTTGCAGCACTGATGATGAACCGATGCACTGGTTTTGTCCTACAAATCCAAATATATGGTGTAAGTATAATGCCGCAATTAATAATAATTTACAAAATTATAAACACAAACCCTCAGTTGCTAAAGCTGTTCGAGATGTAATTAAGCCTGTATTTGCAGACTTATCTCATCCGGCACTCCTGAAAAAATGTTTAGGAGGTAAGACACAGAATCCTAATGAAAGTTTAAATTCATTAATTTGGAAGTTTTGTCCTAAGACGATTGGTTCTAGTCTTCAGATTGCAGAGATTGCTGCAAATCTAGCAACCAGTGTTTTTAATGATGGAATTCAAATACTAATTACTATTTTAGAGAAATTCGGCTTGAAAATTAACAGAAATGTTTGTGTGTCCCTGGCTGAACGTGACAATCGTCGAATCTTTACGTCAAGACAGAGGCGCTTAGAATCATCTTTTGAAGCTCGCAGAGCCAAGAAAATTAAAAAGAGTAAAGAAATTGAGTTGTTTCAGGAACAGGAAGATATATCTTATGATCCTGGAGCATTTTAGCATGTAAGTTTTTAGATTTATTTTCTCAAATTCAATTTTAAAACTTTAAAGCCTTTTTTCTCAGTTTGTGTTTTTTTCAATTACGCGCATTGCGTTTCAAAAACTATCATACTTTGATGTATAAAAACTTTACAGAATTATAAATTCTATCATAATCTTCAAATCCTAGCTATTTATAGTATTATAAATTTTTAATTTTTTGAAATATTTCAACAAAAATTGAATTTTTTAAAAAATTTTTTTAAAAAAATGTATTTTTTTATTTTTAAAAATATTATTTTTTATTTTTTTTTATTTATATAAGATAGGCTAGCATGTAATAAGGATATATTTGACTTTATAAATCAACTTATTGCTAGTAATTAGAATTATTATTGCAGAAAATATCATGCGCGTCGTAAAACTTACTATTTGTTTCTTACAAAATTTTTTCTTATTTTTATGTGCTTATTATTTTTAAAATTATGATTATATTTTAGATATTTTATACTTTTTTGAAACTTTATTCCTTTATAAGAAATGTGTGAAAGAATCAAATTATTTCATTTTAATCTCAAAGAATTATTTCTAGTCGAAAATTGTTTGTATTTTGTGCTCTCGAAACATTTTTAACACCCCTGTGACCTCTTAAATTGTATGACGGATCCAGGGTGTCTTTGAAATTAGCATGGGTGTACAAGAGGGACTACCCAGCATCTACATATTAATTCTTTAGCCCTGGAGTAGATCTCAGTCGATGTAATGACCATGTCGTCTTCCGGATCCCCAGGATTGCTGGTAGCTGCTTTCGTAAGGGGATCCGCTACTTCGTTCCCGGGCAGGCCTAGATAAGAAGGGACCCACTTTAAATGGATATGATGCCGATCTGAAAGCTGTTGAAAAAGGTGCAGAATACTCCTGCTGATGCCATCGCCAATAGATGGCTAATTCGATAAATGTTGGATGGAGGATCCGCTGTCTGTTAGGATCCAAATTTCAGAAACAACTTGGTCTCTTATGTTATTAATTAATGAAAGACCACACATGCTAGCTATTAACTCCGTTCTGAAGACAGAAGCGGGGTCAGTATTTCCTGAATTTTGATGACGCGGCAAGGTAGTTCAATACATATAAGTGTTTATTAAATGTTAAATATTTTATATCCGTAATATAATACTGTAATATGCATAAAATATTATTTTTCGTGCTTACTACTGGGATGAAACAAAAAAAAACTTACGGTATCTGCTTATGTTTCTGAATCAATGTTTGACTGAAATTCAATTTTTTTTTTACCCTTGCCATTTTAAGTACGGAAAAAAATTGAACAGCCAGAAAGAAAAAATGTAATAAGATAAAGGAAGAGAGAAAGTTCTACCCATAAAAGTGGTGAGTCTGATGTTAAGCATTATTTTAGTAAAATAAGAATCAAAATTTATATAAAGATTGAGAGTTTATTTGTCTAAGTTATGTTACTTAATTGAGAGAACCTCATTAGGAGGTGCAGAAAATCCAATTTTTTATTGCATAAATCGTTAGCTGAACTATTCAAGAATACGCTGTCAAACTTTCAAAGCGAAATTCGCATTCGTCGAAGAGCCCTTGGAATGGAACATGAACCACACCCTACTCCATTGCACCCCAACGTACAGAAGGAAATTCTTCCAATATATAAAGATTTATCAAGGGATGATTTATGTACTGGAGAGATATTCAGGTGGCCACACATAAAATGCGAATGAAAGTTTTAATTCCTTTATTTGGCGATTAGCTCTTAAACACTTGCACTCCGGACTAAAAATCGTTATAGTCTTCCGTGGGGTGACCGGAATAGAATAGTCCCAACGTAAGCTCATGCGTGTCGCAAAGGCGACTAAAATGAGCAGAAGTCCTACCTCTTAGGGATCTGGCAACTCTCAATTATGACAAGTGTACCTTTGGCAATATATATCTGACTATATCCTTTTTTTTTATTACAACATCTGCACATTGTCATACCCGACAACAAAAACAACAAACCGTTGAATTGGCATCATATTTAGCAGCGGATTTATTCAATGAAGAAGTTCTTCTTTTCTGATGGTTATGAACGAGTCAGGAATTGTAGTAGGCAGGCAAAGCTTCAATTATGCCGAACAAATGTATAACCAGTGCGTGAGCCGGCAGAATCGACGCAGTTCATTGGAATCGAAGGAGAGTCGGAAAGCATTGCAACAAACGCAAAACGAAGTCTAAGAGGAAGAGATTGCTGTATGGTGCTGGAATGACCAATTAATCGGTAAGCATTTTACATGATGTTTAACTTCTTTATATTTCTAGTTTCTGAGAAATTATTTTTCACACAAACGTGTTTATCTCGAAATGACTTTTTTCATATTTGAGTGCAGTTTAACTCAAAAAGTATAGAACCAAACATTATGAAAATGGATAGTATGATTCTTTATAAAATTACGAATTATATGAACTAACTAGTGGCATGATAGCATGATTTTAAGGGTTTTTTCATTGCATAATTAGAGGGAAAAAATCGTGAAAATCGAAGTCAATTTTTCCAACTCCTGCAAAATTTTTAATTTTCATTATTTTCACCTGCATTGAGGTTCATATTCTTAGAAAATAAGTTGTTGATATAAAATAAAAATCTTTATTATTTCAGAGGAAAATCGAAATGGCTACACTTCACGCAATTGGAGAACTATAATAACAACCTTCAACGTACATCACAGCGTTATGTTGTTATTATTGACTGAAATGTTTTGAAAAAAATCACAAAAGCGTATCAAAATAAAATGAAATTATGTCAAAATTTCTTTGAATTCTAATTAATTATTCCCACCCAAAAATAATCCCAAGAAATCAGCGTCAAACTGCCTCCTAATGTGGTCCCCCCTTAAAATCTAAAATCTTAAATGTATGAATGTGTTTCTTTCATATTTAGTATACATGTTATTTAAAGTATGATAAAGGCTATGGCTTATAGCTCTAACATCAATAGTTTTTCACTTTTAACAGTTTATTGTTGAGAGCCCCATTCATTTTATAAAACTTTCTATTATAAAATGTGCAGTGAGTTATAACTTTTTGGTAAATATTTTAAATTTTAGTTCATTGCCATTAAAAAAGAGTTAAGTATGTTGTGTAAAATTATTTTAAATATATGGCTTCGAATTCCGTGTAGAGTGTTGCAAATTAAGGTATAATTTTAATCAAATTTTACCTAAAAAATACATCATTTTACAATCACCTCCATAAATTAAGGATAGTTCAGAATCACACAGAAATTGAACTCTAAAATAATAAATTTCACCTGTAGAATTATCACACACATCTGGAAGAATATGCAAATTACGGGAAACCACCAGATGGCGCGGATAGTACGTCACAATGACGAGACTGTAAGAGAGGGGTATATAAGGAATGGTGGCAAAGAAGTAAAATTGTTCACAAGCGCTTTAAAAGTCTTTCAGTGCAATAACCGCATATTTATGGCCCAAAGGAAGCATTTGGATGAATTTTTAAGTGGTAGAATTATTGGACGACTGGAATGTGGACGTACCCAGCTGGAAGTATCCGAGGAACTTGGAATCACCCAGAGTGTCATCTCCAAACTTTGGCAACGATTCCAAGATGATGGTAATGTGAGCATATGTTACAGCACATGTCGCCCCCGAGTTACAATGCCGAATGAGGACCATTATTCGGCAGTTACTGCTAAAATAAACAGACGGAGCTCATCATCAGACCGGTCTTGTCAGCTCTCTTCAGCTACCGGTACGACAGTTTCAAGGCAGACTGTGTACAGACGCTTAGAACACATTGGTCTATATGCTCATATATGTCGTAGGCCTGTCAGATGTGTTCCACTTACCGCAACTCACTGTCGCCTGCGATTAACATGCATTGTGGACACCACAACAGTGGTCTTGTGTGATGTTTTCTCTCTCCAACGAGCCCAGGTTTAGTTTGCAGTCTGATTCTCGCCGAAGTTTAATATAGAGAGTGCCAGGTACCCGTTACCACCAAGAGAACACCATTGAACGACACCGTTACGGAGGTGCAAGATGGCTCGTTTGGGGAGGAATTATTCTTGGTTCCAGAACTGACCTGCATGTTCAGAGTGTAACGATGACAGGCCACATCTATCGGGATGTCATTCTGGAACAACATGTACGTTTGTCTCGGGGCGCCATGGGTGCTGAATTTCTGTTTATGGAGGACAATGCCCGTCCTCACCGTGCAAACATTGTAGACGAAGGCTTTCAATCAGAGGATATCACCCATATGGATTGGCCAGCATACTCACCGCACTTGAATCCAATAGAGCATGTGTGAGATATGCTTGGCCGACGAATTGCAGCCCGTCAACCCCCTCCCACTTGTCTACTGGAACTTCGGAGGGCATTGCTTGATGAGTGGTGTAATATTCCCTAAGATCAGATTGATAATTTGATACTTAGCATGCCTAGGCGTTGTAAGACCTGTATTGCATCGTCCGGGAGACATACTCCGTATTAACCATCATCCAAACCATGTTATACTGTTTTTTGTAAATAGGTTCTTTTTTGAAATTTGCTACAGGGAGTAGAAATCGCAATTTTTATTACTTATGTCAAACATATAGCATCTTTTTTAATCTTTATCTTTTGTTTAATAAATAGACTTTACAAATAAGTCAAATTTGTTTTGCTTCTGTCTTTTTCTTTACTTGAACTTTATTATCCTTATTTTATGGACATGAGTGTAATAAATTTAAGGTACACAGTATATATATATACAATTTGATTGACCAAAATCGCTCAAAAATCAAATATATTTTTTTTAGCCTTATTCTTTAAATACTTTTCTAAAACTTAACAAAATTTGAAAGCTCTAAACTTAAAAAAAGTGTAGACTTATGGTAGCTTTTACGTTCGTTTTTATTCACATCCCTATGGCAAATCAAGATATTAAACTTATTTATCTCAGAAAGATAAAATAAATAGTTTTTCTTCATTTAAAATGTCAAGGCCTTTTTTCTATTGCGCCTAATGCTTTGAATTTTTTTACCTATTGCCAATAGTACATGGAACAAAGTTTGTATTCATTTTTGAACAAAGCAATACTTATTTTTTTATTAGTAATTGAACTCAGAATTTATAAATTTTTTAAGGAATTTTCAATAATCATTCATAAAAAGGGATCTTGTACCAATAAACAATCATGTCATCGCAAAATTCATACCAAATTTGGTTATATATAGTTTGACGTACTTGTAAATCAAATTTCATGTGAGTAGGTAAGTTTGTGTAAGAGAGGAGTAGCATTTTAAAATCACTTCACAAGTTTTAAGTTTTTTTCCTTTGGCTAGATTTCCATGGCTAGATTTTTATGAAATTTTGAGCACAAAATCTGTTTAACATAGGAGACAACTAAAAAAATTTTTTAAATCCTTAAATTAAAACAATTTGCGTATAAATCGTACCATGACCCTTTTAAATTTTTATATAATTTCCTGATTAGTGTTTTTCATTCATTTAAGTCATAAGCATCAACAAAATAATATAAAATTGCTAATCGCATGGCATTTTAGAACACATGTCTCCATACGTAGGCGGATATTTTAACATAATCAAAACGGACTGATCCAATCAAAAATAGCAATTTTAGCTGTATGAATAAAAAATAAAACACACAAAGAATTACTGGAATACTATCCTTTCACCATATTCTTTTTTTTGAAAAACTAATCTTGAAAAAGACATCACGCTTTGTAGGATACCTTTTAAAATTGTTCGATTTTCTTCCCTGTTCCTTTTCTATTTCCTACTCACGTTCCGCTAAGCCTATTTTAATCGAAAATTCATCCCCGACTGTCCCACTGAAAAATATTTCGATTACATCTCGCTCCCGTTTTTCTTTTCTTTATTTCTTTTTTAACGCTGAGTGAAGACACGCGTGTTACTCATATCGAAGCCTTAAAAATCGTTTGACTATAAGAATTTTCGGAATTGGTAGAAGGATATATATGAAGGATTGTATGTCGATTTTCCTCATAAGTTGACAAAAAAAAAAAAAAAAAAAAAAAACTCAGAAATTATTCATTTTCTAAATATCAGTTACTAAAAACATTATTCAGTATGTAATGCTATCCTTTTTTCAATTCCTATTAGCTCACTTTCTCTCTATATATATTTATCTTGTTCAAATTTTCAATCTCTATAAAAAAATTTTTATTCATCCAATCAAGTTCAACTTGTAGTGGATGACACTTGATGTTAATAAAAGTTGTTTTGAAACATTAATTAATTGATTAAATCAATTTAATTAATTACCGGTTTTTGACGCCCACTTAGATTCGGCTGCATTATTGTAACTATTAAAACAAAGACAAAAATTGGCGCTGAAAACCTGTTTTTCAGCCTAACTAGACAAATCGAGTGTGCATGTTACAACAATGCAGACAAATCATGCTCTTTTTTCAATTCCAACTACTTCAATTCACTCTTCTATATATATATATGTATATATACATGACATGTTTTTTGAGCTAGAATCAGACTTAGTTTAAAAAAGGATCTTTATTTGATGAAATCTATACAAGTTCTGACGCTGAGAAGAGAGAAAAAAAGAATGCCACCGTGAAAACTAAGTGGGTTAGCCCTTAAAACACCAATGAGGTAAGAATCGAGGCTTTTATGATTGTACTTGAAAGTTAATGCTGACATATAGGGCTATTATATCTAACGATCTGGAATTAGACATGTTTATGGCTAGGCCATACGTTTGGAAGAAATAAATGGGTGATTAACTTGATACTTGAAGATGAAATAAAAAAAAGACGAGTTAAGTGCTAGATAGGGAATTTCATTTTTAATCTAATTTAATTATTCTTACACACACACATACATACATATATATATATATATATATATATATATATATATAAATATATATATATATATATATATATATATATATATATATATATATATATATATATATATATATATATATATATATATAATTCAGATTTTCAATCGTTAATAAAATACTTTTTATTCATCCATCAAAAGTAGTATTTGACTTAAAAATTTTACTTATGTTACTTGTTTATTATCAGTATTTGTGTTTTAATGATTATTTTCCATTGCTTAACTGTGCAGTTGTTTTTGGAATTATGTTTTGTAATATCCTCTGCTATTTGAGAATCTAAAGTACATCTCATCAAAACAAAACATTATGAATGCCTCCACATTTTTTAATGAACCCGTCTGGATGACGAGGAATCCTCGTGATTGAGAGAGAATGGTATTTAACTGTTGCTGGGGAAAGTGAGCTAGCATTAATGTACTTCAAGGGCAGGCAGACTTTTCCAGGGTACGGGCTACTGCTAATTTTTTCAAGATGTTGCGGTCCACCCAGTGTCAGTGGCGCACACGGGGAGGGAGGGTCCACGGGTTCGGACTCTCCCTCATTCCCATTGGTTCTTTTTTTCTGATTGATTAGTAATTTATTTTTTACTGCTTCTTCTGTGTTCCCGAAATCTACAAAATAAAAAAAAAATATGTTTGGCTGCGTATTGGGAATGGTATGAGAATGGTAGACTTTCAACATTTTACCCACTCCCCTCCCTCGAAAAATTCTTGTATGCTCCAAAACCCAGTGTCGTAGGTGTGGAGAGGTAGGAAAATATCTACAATATTTTAAAATAAGTGCGGAATATGTACTTATACAGAACTAAAGTAAAGAAGAACTGAAACCTTTAAAATCGCTTTTGAAGCAAAACGCAAGATACTAGCATAATCATAACAACCACAATTATAATAATATTGATTAATGCCTTTATTATCAAAAAATTCAACGTATATAAGAAAATAAAACATTTTCATCTAATTTTTTTTTTGTTGTTATAGGCAGTAGAGAACATATATATACACTGGTGTCCAAAAGTTAAGCATAAATCGTAAAAGGCGAAAAACATGGAGTAAATATTCGTAAAATTATTCCAACTTTTTTTTTCTTGTGGATATTAATTGGGTGAAGAAGAAACATTTGGTTTATGCAAAACTTTTCAGTCGACTACGTCTTGCGCGAAACACCGGCGCATGTCGGAACGCGGAGAAACCGATTCACGCAGCTTAAGTAGTTCAAACAGTTTTCGTGCAACTGCTGTGCGAAGGAACGTTGTTAACCATCAAACAAGGTGAATGATGGCACAAAGACGCCAATTGGACATGTTTACGAAAGGAAGAATCGTTGGAATGCTGGAATCCTTTCGATCACAAACCGAAGTGTTTCGAATTCTGAATGTGGACCAGCCTGTGATCGCAAGACTGTGGCAGAGGTTTCAAAGAACGGGGGATGTTACCCGACAAACAGTATCAGTCAACCAAGAGTCACAACCCCTCTCCAAGACCGATATCTGGTAAAAAGTGCGCGACGTCAGAGGGGCAGTACTGACAGAGCACTGGGTTCGGCGCTTACAGTCGCCACAGCATTACGAATTTCAAGACAAACTGTTTACAGGAGACTCAATCATGCTGGCATGTACGCCAGAAGACCAGCAGTTTGCATTCCACTCACGTCTGCGCATCAACACGCTCGTTTGAACTGGAGTTTGAAACATCAACATTGGAGTGTGACAGAGTGGGCCCAATGTGATGTTCATTGACGAGTCCCGGTTTAGTCTGAGTAGTGATTCTCGGCGGGTAACGATATGGAGAGAACGTGGAACACGTTTTGAACCAAGAAACATAACGGAAAGACATCATTTTTCATCAAGGGGAGTAATGGAATGGGCAGGCATCATGATGGACGGCCGCACAGACCTCAATTTCTTTGACACGGGATCTGTGACTGCTCAGCGATACAAAGACCAAGTTCTTGAGCCTTATGTTCGCTTGTTTCGAGGTGCTGTTGGTCCTAACTTCATATTCATGGATGATAATGCGCCATATCACCGAGCGGTGCTGATTGATGACTTCCTTGAAACGGAAAACTTCCAGCTCATGTCGTGACCTGTGAACTCCCCTGATTTAAATCCTATCAAGCATGTAAGGGATATGCTCGGTAGACAAATTGCAGGCCTTTCGCACCCACCAAGCTCCGTTACAGAACTGAAGAGAGCTCTCCGAGAAGCTTGGAACCGTTTGAGCCCACAATTCATTCAT
This sequence comes from Trichonephila clavipes, assembly GCA_019973935.1. Classification (NCBI taxonomy): domain Eukaryota; kingdom Metazoa; phylum Arthropoda; class Arachnida; order Araneae; family Nephilidae; genus Trichonephila; species Trichonephila clavipes. Next base: position 420,974 of record BMAU01020961.1, read on the forward strand.
CATCTCATAGCAAGTATGGTAAATCGCTGGGCAGTGTGCCTGGCTGTCAGAAGTAACCACACACTTTATTAAACTGCATCATCAGTATTTTATTTAATGCTTTTATTTTTTCTTTAAAATGTGAATTCTTGCTATGCTCAGTTTTCTTTCAAACTGCTACTTTGGATAGTAAAATTAATTATTATCATTCTTCCGATTTGCTTCCTTATTTTATAATCATTTTACACTCGCATATCACGTTTCCCGCCATTCTGATTTACAGTTCCTTCTTTATTCACATAATTATCAATTATGCTTAACTTCTGGACACCAGTATATATATATATATATATATATATATATATATATATATATATATATATATATATATATTGTTACGAGATTTTTGTGTAAATTGTATAAATAATCTGTGTGTAATGCATTTATATTACTCCGTGTTAAATTTAATGTATGTTAAAATTACAATATTCATAAGCAATGCCATCCCTTACGAGAACTTGGCGAAATCTTGGTGATAGAGGCAAGTTGGCATCATATTTTACGACCAGGTTGGCCACTAATTTAGCGACTTTGCCAACCATACTGGCGAGTTAGGGACCCTCTGGATTCTTCTAGAAAGTAGTAGATCTGTGATGACCCCCTTGGGTCACACCAAGATTAATTTGAGGCAAAGAACCACTAAGAGCCATTTTGAATAATAATAATATTTATATATTATTATAATTTCCTCAAAAATTTCTGATAACATATAATACGATAATGTTACGTCTCTTAAAGGGATTTGTCTTTATATTAAATTAAATTACTAAGAATACAATTAATTAATAATCTAGCTCAAACTCAAGTAAGGTTTACCGAAATAGGAGAACCGAAAAACACACGTATTCGAATTCTTAACTTTCATCAACCCTCCAAGTGTTTAGCACGGAAATTTCCGTCATTGTAAAGATACTTCAAAAATGCACTGCACGGGTTTTTTTGCATTCAAGTAACATTTTCAAAAGCGGATTAGCCGTACATTTCTGAAATCCTTTCCCCCTTTTAAAGGTTTAACATCTTGAAAGATAATTAGGGACGGTGGAAGCAACACAGCAGGACACTGATAGGAAGTTTTATGGCTCTCAGGGAACCCCGTGTTTTGACCCTGGAGCAATTTTAAGAAATCGGGGAAAAATTTCTTTAGACCCCAGGAAGTGTTTATTTTTAGCTTGTATTTTAAAAGTTTTGAAAAGTCCCAATGCATAAGTAAAATATATTACAATTCTCCCTTTTGGTTTCATATTAATTTGAAACTGTAACAAGTTGGAGCGTGTCAGGGCAATCTGCTATTTTATATAGTTAAACAAATTATCTTTTTTAAAGTATATTCTTTCGCTTCATTTTTCTTATCTTAATCAATGCTTTCAGTTTTTGAAACATGATTATTTCATTATAAGATTCCAAAAAAAGAATTAATAAAACACCAAACACTTTAAAATTTGAAATTCTTTTCAATTTTCCAACCACTAAAAATGAATAAATTTAAACTTCATCAAATAATTTGAAACATTTTCTTACACTTTGATAAAAATAATAACGAAAAAAAACTAATTAAGATCTATTGGTTTTTTAGATTTCAAAGCCCAAATGTTCAGGGAAGTTTACGTACAGTGCCTAATTATATATTGTTAAAATACACTGAATTATATTTGAATTTTCAGTGCTTGAACTTCAGTTTACATCAAAGACAACATGAATGAAGGTCTCCCCACATTTTTTTTATAACTTGAATGTTTGAATAAATGGTAATCAAAAATATACGGAAACATTTACAGTAGACATTTATGCATATAAATAAACATAAAAATCAATTTTAAATTCGAGCTATTCAAAACATTCGAATTATTCTTCAAAAAATATCTATTTATGCAAAATACCTCAACATTTATCTTTTTTAAAGGCTAACTGAATAAGTAATTAAAATCTGGATATTTTTTGAAATCTCGACCGTATAAAGCTAGAAATTTTATGTTAGAAATTCCATTTGAAATTTCGAAAAAATGTATCGCGCAGTTAAAATTATTTACCATAAGTTCTAGCAACTCTTTGAGTATAATATAAATTTCAAATTTTATTATATAGCTTCTTTGGTATTTTTTAATATATTTCAAAGATTTCATACAATTCAGTTGAGAACTGCATGCTAAGAGCAAAAAATATACTAAAAAAAATCGCCGAATATACAATAAAGTTTTACATAGAAGCAAAACTCAGAAGCTAAAGCGTAGGAACAAAATATTTTGAGTATATCTGAAGTAGTTTTCGAAATATTTATTTTAAAGTTCAGAAAATTTGTGTACGTTATGTTATACTTAATATTAATTAAATGGTTAAAATAATGTGTTAATATTAGTCATGTAATCGTGTTTGATGACACATTCATATACTAATAAAAATTATAATGGTCATTGATGCGAATGTCAAGAAATTTATGTAATTTTAAATTCAGACATTAAGATATTGATGTAGAAAATATAAAACAGCCATCTAAAATACATGAAAATTGCAGTCTGCTATAAATGATCTTGACAAACAAAATACGGCATTTTCACTTACTATGGCAGAGCCGGCTTAGTCAGGGGCGATCTGGAAAAACAGTGAGGGAACCGCGGTTTTGATGGATGCCGCTCTAGCTTTTAAATCTCTCAGGGGAAAAAATATATAAATTACAAATGCAAAAACTAAGTCTTGTAATTTTCCATACATTTTTATAACAACGAATTGTGGAATTGGCTCCCAATACTTTGTTGTGTTTGACAATATCTAAGGTAACCAACCATCCTTTAGATAGATTTGCACTACCTTTTCGTAACCGTATTCCTTTTAAAATTAATTCGTGCAGCCAAAATACACTTTTTGCACTCTTAAAAATTTATGTTAACTATAACAGTTAATTTTAATTTATGCAACTTGTGAAATGTTCATAATTAACCATTTCCGTCTAAACAGTTTACATGAAAAAAAGTTTGGACTCCCTCATTCATTAGGGAATTATATAAAATTCTAACATTAAGTTTTATTTTTCACCGAATAAAGTCGAGTGGTAGTGTATCGTGCTTCCACACCACAGGTCTGGGGTTCTATTAACGGGCTGCGCAAGGTTGACTCTGCCTTTCATCCCCGCTACATTGGGACGATAAATGAGTACCAAGCTTGCTTAGGGTCTTAAACACTGAAGGTCTCTCTTCAGACAAACCACCAAATCGGGACATCTGTTCATGCACCTCAGCGCCCAATGGTCACGTATATTGGGATGGGCATAGTAGTTCCTGGCCCTCATGGATTGTTGTGCCACTGAGTTTTAAGTTTGAGGATTTCCTCACTTTGGGGATAACCCTTAGATAAACATGTATTTCCACTCATTTGCAATTAAACATGTTTCTTTCAATTACTTTAATTTCAGAAGCAAGTTTGATTTTTCAAATTTTTTTTGCTTAATAACATGTATATTTGTGTATTATATTAAAATTTTGATCAATCCAAAATTACATGTTTTTTTGCTCCTCTAAAAGCTTTTAGGATTTTAGAACTGATCTTACAATCCATATACGTTTTGTAGTAGTATATTTAAAAATGATAAATACATTTTTACGACTGTGTGAGCTTTTATGCCTCGTTTATAAATATAAAAAATTGCATTCAGGTACAGTTTTTTAAAATGTACTGAAATAAGTGAAGGAATAGGATATTTACATATTATGAATATTTTTGACTGGACTGCAGTAAGATATATTTATATTTCAGTTTCTTTACAATTTGAATAGAAGTTGTAAACCATTTTGCGAATAGTTTGATATTGAATATAAACCCATAGGCTGTTTAATATTGTAAAATGTTTTATTTTGATACCAGCACACATTAAAATAAGGCTCATTTGCAGTTATATGATCAGCTTTAGTGATATTTAAATTTTAAAAAATAGTCTACACGTACGAAAACATTCTTTCAAAACCACACACCACATCTCTCTCATACTATGTCTTCCATACAGCAGGTAATATTTGTGTATACTCAAAAAATTTAATACAGGATACACATTTCAAAATGTTAAAATTGTTTTTAAAATTTGGTATGGATACATTGTATAACTGTTGGTTAACTTTACTGAACAAAATTGTTTTAAGTGTACTGTTTTGAAAGACAAAATTAATTAGGGAGAACTTTTCTCACAATATAATTTGTAATGACTGAATTGTGTGAAAATGTAGTTATTGATGTGAGACATTTTTCCTTGTAATAAAAGAAACAGAAAGATAAGAAATTAAACTTGAGTAGAATATGGTTAGAAGTACTGTCATGCGCATTTGAAGAAATATATCCCCCATTTAAATTAAAAATTATTGACTGAATGTGTGTTATGTCCATCACAAATGCCGATGTAGAAAAGAAATTTTTATTTAATACAAGAAGTTCGAAAAGGAGAACACTAGGAATGAAAATTTAGATTTTTTCCAAAAAATATTCAATTAACATAAAAATATCATTTATATGATTTTAATTAAAATAAATTAAAAGTATTGAAATCTTTTTTATGTTATTTTAAATTAAAAATATAATTGAATAGAGAAAGATCAGTTTTATTTCATAAATATAATCATCGTATGTATATCACCGTATGCACCATTTATTGTCTTATTGTTTAAAAAAAGAGATAGGGCCTTCGCTCTTTTTACCTCATTACTTTTTTAAAAAACAGGAAAGTGAGCGCGTTTTCTTACTCTCATATTCAAAAATGAATATATGATGCTTTTTTTTGGTTCAAATCGCAATACCAATATATATATATATATATATATTAATATATAATTTTTAAAAAATGACCGAAAAATAAATTTTTTTGAAGAAAATATAATTTTTTTAACTTCTAACACACTATTTATTTCCTTTTTTCCACCCTTCATTTTGTGTTAATTTTACTGTGACTAAACATATAGGGGAAACGACCCAGTTGCACTACAACTTTCAAACAAGATTACGCAAGGCAACTTGACAGCTAGCTGTAAACGATTGATCTCTTGATTCTTACTTTACAAAGGGACCGAACTGAGTCATAAAATTGTCCCCGTTCGACCTCCCAAATTTTAAAAGGGGGAAAGGAAAGAAGTCTGTTGCATTTTTAAAGCGAATGTCAAAATAAGAGTAAACGCTTTCGGAATAACTTTTTAGGAGGAAGTTAACCACTCAGAGTCGCTCAAACTGACGCTTACTTTAAGCGTATGTGAATTATATTTACCGCTGGCTTATATCAGCTTTCTGGTACATCTCGCAGCACGACGTCTTCACTAATCTAATCTCCTTAAATCTTCTAGTAATGTGTTTAAAGTTACTGGTTCAATAGCCTACGATCATCTCTCTTGCTATCTCGCAACTCGACTTAAATACCTTATCTAATTTAAATATCCCGTACCTCTTTTTGGAGTTGATTGGAAATAAACGCGAATTTATATTCCCCAGAAAGACGCCTAAGAAGATTAGTGGAAAGGTTCCGTACAGATTCGTCACAGATCTCGCCACTAATTTCACGCACTATTACGCGGGTGAATTTTTCTGGAAGTTTCCACTGTGTCTATAAATAGAGCACTGCCAACCACACCCAGTCAGTCTTAATTCTACCAGCGAGTAGCGGGCATTGTTTGGATTAGCTCGGCTGTGCTTGCGAATAATGTTTTACATACGTGCATTTTAAACACTGATAATTGTGTTTGATTGCTGTTGTAAGTGTGAAGACCTTCGGAGATTTACTCTGTGAATATTGCTGTGGAATCCTGTATTCAAAGAATTAGATTTACGATAATAAATTCGCATCGCTATTAAAGAACTGTTATTTTTTTGTGACTGTTTTTGCATAAAATCCTTGAATATGGATCTACGTAACAATATACATATATATATATATATATATATATATATATATATATATAAATGTATATATAAATTATATATATATATATATATATATAAATGTATATATAAATTATATATATATTTATATATAAATGTATATATAAATTATATATATATTTATATATAAATGTATATATAAATTATAAATATATATATATATATATATAAATGTATATATAAATTATATATATATATATATATATATATAAATTATATATATATACATATATATATTATACATACTTCATCTTTCTTGAATATTTCCGTTTATAGTTACTAACTACTAAAATCATCAAGCGGTCACCCCAAAATGTTTTGGTGGTCCACTGGTAGATCGCGATCGACGTAATGCTTACACCGGATGTACTTACTTTTTAGAGTGATGTGAAAGGCGGGTGATCTAAACGAATGCCAAAGGAAGCAGATTGTAACGTCCCGAAGACTCGGAACTAGTATCTTCGAAACTGCATGACTGGTAGGTTGTTGGTGTTCTCCTGTTTTTAGTATTTGCGGAAAGTAGATAAAGAGCGATGAAATCAGAAATGAACCCCTAGCTTTTGGATGCGTACTTAGAATCATTCCCAACTACACATAGAGTGTGCACAGAAACAATGAGATGACCATAAATAAGTGGAAGACAGTGAAAACTGGAATATTCGATCTGAGTACCTTTCGTTCCGTACGCAAGTACTTTATCGACCACGTCAAAATGATCGTCATTGTGTGATATATCGTGCTAGTTTACAAAGATATCACACCGCCACATACCCCCATACCAGTGATTCGGTGAAGAGGCAAACGCAGGATACCATATTCTTGTCGAGAATGTGAGCAGTTGCGTCACTTTTGTGGGTTACGTCATTCGTGCGTGATGGCTTCATAATTGCGTCATTTGTGTGAGACAGCTTTGTGTGATGGCTTAATTGGGTGATTTGTGTCTGACGGCTTTGTGTGACGGTTTAATTTCGTCATTTGTGTCGGCTTAGTTGGTTTTGCACTGAATAGATGGCGCCACGACTGCAGCGCGTGAAATGTGTGGTTCTTTTGCACGTCCAGGGTCACCAATGAAGGAAGGAAGATTTGATCTAGTTACCTTCCGTTCCGTACACAAGTACTCTATAGACCGCGCAAAAACGATCGTCATCGCGTGATGTTTGATACTAGGTTATATACATACCACACCACCACAAGAGTTTCCTGGTTGGATGAATCATGATGTCTTATTCACCATCCTGACACATTGATGGTTGTGTCAGGATGGGTTGTCTTCCACAGTAAAATAGTTGCGATTTCCATGCGCACAGACTGGTGATAGCAGTATTAAGCTTTAAAAACATTCTCATGAGTGTCTCTAGGACCGTTAGCTTTGGTAAAAGAGACCATGAAAGTTGTAGACTATGTGATCATAATTGCAGATCAGTTTCTCCCTTATATGAAGTGTGTTTTTTCAACCGGAAACGACAGATACCAGTAAGACAGCTTTCCATGTGATGAAAAGGCTAGAATGGTGTTATAAGGCTTCAAGGATCGTAAAGATGAATAACAATTAATATCCTGACCACCTAACTCAGCTGATCTTTTTCTGATTGGGGACATAATCGGTTTCAAAGAAAGGTAGCTGAGAGATCAAATATTTTCCTGTCGGAATATCTCGATTTTACGTGACCAATGCTTAGACAATTGGTACAATGTACCCTCAGTCATCTACCAAGAACTTGTGGTATCCATGCCAAGGCAAGTTGTAGCTGTTTTTTACGCAAAAAGAGGTGTAAGGTGTTATTGAGTACGTGTTCATATTTTGGCTCTTCGATATAATGTATTTGTGAAATATCAACGGATCAGAGAGATAAGATATTCGTGCATATCACTACTATATGTATTTCTCTTTCACTTCAGTGGACACTTCACGCTTTTGTTTGCGTATATATTTTTTATATATTGATATGGAAGTTCTAGCATTAAGTTTTTGATTGTGTGAAAGGCTCAGATCTCTCTCTCTCTCTCTCTCTCTCTCAGGCACTTAGATGTGTGGGAGGTAGGGAAGAAGCACCCTGCACATTATCCATTTAATCTATTTATTTACCACACAATGAAAAGATACAATTTCAACTAATAGTAGTAAGAAAATGTTTCAATGCTAACCATGAAAGTGGAACAACGTTGGTAAAACGCGAACAATAAAGAGACTATCAAACTTGATCCTTATCTTAATAAAGGATCTAACCTATCATCTGATTTAATCTAATATGAATTTAATCTTAGTGAACAATCGTCCGTTTAAAGTTTCCTCATAATAAGTCTCAAATCACAATAATTCAAATATTATACCTGTCAGACACAATATCACCTGATTTGAGTATAACTCCTCTCCTACTCTCTCTTCAAGCTAGAAAACTTTGACTATATGTGGTAAGTTAATTTAAATATCACGATTCTCTTCTTCCAAAGGGTTGGTTGTGAAAAACGTGAATGGACATCCCAAAGATTTCCCAAGAGCATTAATTGAAGAAACGCGTATAGATCAGTCACAATTGTATCCAAGAACATTTTTATGGCCCACTTCTCTGGATTTAAAAATGACAAGACTTTTAATGAAATATACAAACTAAATGGCACAACGTCCACATTTTTCCAGCATTCTCGCTTGAAAATTGCTTCACCGCAAGAACAAGAACAAGTTTTAACATTGTTTATCGAATTTAAATCTGCAGAACATCTGCAGCTTAAATTTCACACTACCCGTAAATTAAGTCCTTTTTCGAGATCCACAATTTATAAGTGACTTGAAATATTTATGACGATAGGTAGTCAAATATAAAATCTGGCTGCCGTAGCAGAAGCTCAGATGAAGTTACTCGCATACAGGGTGTTGCAGAATTCGACCAAAACATTCAGAGATGGGTATAGTAGCCGATATGGAGACGGCAAATCACCATAGAAAATAAGGTCGCAAATCACTATTAGTCGTAGAAATGATGCGATGTCGAGTGGAATGAAAAGGCATAATAAGAAGTAGGAAATATCTTTGTTAGACGTAAAGCATGTTTGCACAATGCGAACAATACATCACAGTTCCACGTCAGAAACGCAACGTCAAGTGATTGTGACAGAAATGGTTCAAAGTTCCGGTCACGTAGGTCATGGCATAGCGAACGGAAGATCTTCAGACACGTTTAAACAAATCCGGTGTGCTGGCGATGTCAATTGAAACGACGTCGATCTAGGTCGTAAAATTTTTCAGTAGTCACCCACGTCTCAAACACAAGCAAACATTTCAGGAGGCTCCAGAAGAAAATCGACGTGATTGAGGTTCGGGGAGTGGGGAAGCCAAGCAACAGGTCGACCGTGTTCAACTTCCTCCCGAAATATGTAGCATGGAGGTGTTTATGCATCGTAATCGAAAAATGTGCAGATACACTATTATGCATGATTACGTGTTCTGAATCGCAGTGGTCTCTACTCCCTGCAACAACTGTGGGAGAAAGCAACAATTCTGGGAAGTGCGAAATTTGCATACGTGCAGCTTTCTTCAACGTTGCCACGGTGCTTCCAATTCCCGAATTCGCTTAGCCACCCGCTCGTCTGACTCATCTTCTTTCCAAGGCTACTATTATTGTGATTGGCACTGACTAAACGTGATTTACGCCCCTATGTTCTATGATGATTTTTCGTCTCCAAGCTGCTTACTATCCCCGTCTCTGAATTTGTCAGTCGAATTTGGCACCACTCTGCGGACTCGACGTGTTGCATGCGACTATTGGTGTGCACATACTTTGAAATGGTGCTATAAAACAAAGCAAAAACCCTTTGGCATTTTCATTGAGAGCGGATGGACCCTCTCTCTTGATGGGAGGGAGGTAGGAACAAAAACACTTGCCATGATTCAATCAATCTATTTATGTATCACTCAATGAAAAGACACAATTTCAACTAATAATAGTAAGAGAATGTCTCGATGCTAACCGCGAAAGTGGAGCAACGACTATAAAATATGAACGATTAGGAGACTATCCCACTTGATCACTTACATTATAAAGGATCTAACCTATCATCCGATTTAACCCTCTAAGTGGATACCTTCCTCCTGAAAAGTTATTCCGAAAGCGTTTTACTCTTATTTTGCTATTCTCTTCAAAAATGCAACAGACTTCAATTCTTTCCCCCTTTTAAAACTTGAGAGGTCGAAAAGGGACAATTTTATGACCTTTCAAGATGTTAAACCTTTAAAAGGGGGAAAGGATTTCAGAAAAGTGCGGCTAATCCGCTTTTGAAAACGTTACTTGAAGGCAGAAAAATCCGTGCAGTGCATTTTCGAAGCATCTTTACACTGACGGAATTTTCCGTGCTATCCGCTTAGAGGGTTAATCTAATCTCAATTTAATATCGGTGAACTATTGTCACGATAAGGCTTCCTCCTAATAAATCTCTTAATCACAATAACTCAAATATGATACCTTCAATAACTGTATCGCCTGGCTTCTGTCTTATTTCCTCTCCTACTCTCAATTCAAGCTAGAAAACCTTAAGTATATGTAGTAAGTTAATTTGAATATCACGATTTTCTTCTTCCGAAGGGTTGGTTGTGAATAACGCGAATGGATAGCCCAAATGATTTCTCAAGAGGGTTAATTGAAGGATCGTGGATAGATCCCTCACATCATTCTGGAACACAAAAACCCCTTAATTGAATATATTTGTTTAATTGTACTTAAAATTCGAAAGTGTGTTCATACGTTTTGGACACCCGGTTAAAAAAATATTCCATGCTTATAATTATTTTTAATATTTAATTCTAGCCGAATGATGTGTATATAGTAAAACTACTGCCATGTCTGTTGCTAATTCTGATTCCAGTCTTGCTTTGTCCCTGTGAAAAAAAATGACAAAATTTAATACTGGAAGGATCTTTCCTTTTGTTCCTTAATTTGAAAAATGTGATAGAGATATGCAATCTTAAATCAGGTCTTCTTTGTTTTTCTTTTAAATCCTCACAAAAAGGACAAATATTTTATAGAGAAGTCCTTTTATTTTCCTGGAACTTCATAATTACTCTTTTATTTCACTTTTGTTTGCCTTTAAAACTACTCAGTTTCGTCCAAAGAAGAAATAACAAAGACGAATTACATTTCTTGTTTAAAGTACCACCACTCAATATAAAGTATTGGGAGCAGAAAACTAATTTAAATTAAAATCGTTCCCGAAGTATATTTACTTACAAACAAAGGATTCCAAAATTAATGTTAAAAAAAGCAATCTTTCTTAATACTTTTCTGTAAGAAAATACCTTGAATAAGCAATTATATATATCCTTTCAAGTGCTTAAACATCTCGTATTTTCTTTCGAAAACATAAAAGGAACGATTAAAAACTGTGTCAATTGAGAACAGGTAGTTGTGTTGAATTACAAGGGAATATTTAGAATCCAAATAATAAATTTTTGCACGATCATCAGACTTATGGAAAAAGACGCTATTTGCCTTTTTTAAAAACTTTCTTTTAGAATTCTTGTTTCTGAAAGGAAAAATTTATTTTTCCATTGTTATCTTCTCTAAAAATAGATTTAATTAATTGAGCTGCGAAAACAGAAAGAATTTGAATGTCTTTTCAAGCAAGTGTAACATTCAAAAGAATAGTTCTTTTAAAATTACAAATCTTGAAAGTATTTGAAAAAGAAAATTCCGAAAATAAAGTAATGTATAAAAATGTATAATATAAGATACTGGTTTAATATACGAATTATACTTAACAAAAAGATCCTAAAGAGGAAATTTATTTTGTATTTTAGTTAGTTATGAATTTTTGTGAAAAAGATCATCATCTTTGTACCTGTGTCTTTGTAAGTTAAACTATTTCTTGACACATTAAATAAAGTTTTTATCCCACATCAAAAGAGTGAGGAAATTAAAAAAAGGGGGGAAATTCTAGGTTACCCGGACATTTTCCTCAATAACACGGAAATAGTGAGTATTATATTGTGAAAGATAGCTTTTAGCAGTAATTATTTTCTTAACAAGTAATGTAAAAAAAAAATTGAGTTCCTACTTAGATCAACAAAGAAAATTTTTATTTTAGCTACTTTTTATTAAAATGTTACAATTAATATAAATATGTATATAAACAGGACAGAATCACAACATTAAGTGGTAATTAATTTTTATTCATTATCATTAAAGTAGCGTACTATCATCCAAAACAGCCGTGTCTATACAATTTCAATTCAACTGAATGCTTTAAAAGATGAGAAAAAAATCTTTTAAAGTTTTGACTCAAGTCGCTAAAAAGGAAACCAACGTGGCTGTATCCGTAATTCTTTAAATAATTAGTTTCATTCAATTAAATTTAAGTAATTATAATTAAATTATCGTATTTTTACCGAAAAAAATTGTGTATAGAGAATTTCAGCTCAAAAATGAGCACTTTAAAATGTGAGAAAAAAAAACATTTTCAAGTTTTGACACAAGTCCACAAAAGGATCGCCAAAAATGATGCCAACGTGGGTGTATTTATAATTATTTGAATAATTTGTTTCAATTAATTAATTTTTATTAATTATAATTAAATTACTGTATTATCATCCAAAGTAATCATCAATATACAATTTCGGCTTAATTCAGCGGCGCTTTAAAATGTATTTTATTAACGATTGAAAATACCACCAAGATAAATATATAAATATAGAGAGAGTGTGAGCTAATAGTAGGAATTGAAAAATATTTGCTTTTGTTTCAAAAATCTCAAATGACGACGCACATGAAAACAAACATCCAATTTTCAGAAAAATAATATTCGTAACTAAGTTTATTACGCATTTTTTGTTTGTTTGCTACGACTATAACATTTCGCTTTCGAAAATTTCACACAATGATTTATGTTTATATATAATTTAGTAATAATACATTACATTTTTACTATTATAACTCAGTGCTATTTTAGGTATCCGACTACGCTCGGAACCGTGATTTTAAAAAAGCGCATAAATGTATAATTTTCATGATATTTAATGTCACTTAAATCAGAACACATACATAAAATTGTTTTAAGAACATTATGACAAAAAAATTATTTAAATAGAATAATTTGGTAAAAAACTAACTTAGAATAACCTTTTTTTCGAAACCTTCTCCTTTTATAAAAAAGGCTTCTATAATAATAATATTTTGTTTATATAAAGTAAATGCTTCTTTCTTCTCTCTCTCTCTCCCCAGAGTCTGAACTAGGAGTTTTGAAAAATTCACATTATTTTCAGAATTGCCACTAATTGAAATAATTATCGAGTTTCTTAAAATTTCTCCCCTCCGTTGTAGTAAAATATGAATAATTCCACTTCTAAGTTACATTTTTTAAAAATTCTAGTTCAGCCTCTCTACAGAGGTCTGAGGACAAAATATTATTATAATAGAAGCATTTTTCATAAAACTAGAATGTTTTGAAAATGGGTCATTTTACGTTCATTTTTTGTCAAAATATTATACTTAAATAATTTTTTATGGTAATAATATTCTTAAAACAGTTTTATATACGTTTTCTAATCTAAGTGACACTAAATATAAATATTATCCATTTATACGCTTTTGCAAAATCAAGGTTTCAAATTTAGTCGGATACCTTAGTGGATAAGAAAACAGTAAGATAATGCAGGGAAAAGCAGATAATTACAGAAATACAATAGGGAATACATCAGGAAACCGATTTCACATAGGAAAGAATCCCTACATGTACGCGTGTGTATGGAGAGGCCGCTGTATATACACAGATTGACAAAAAAAAAAATTAGCGCACCAAGAAATAATTGCGGAATCGTAACGAAACTTGGCATGAAGGTACATGTCGAGGAGATATGCAAATTATTAGAAATGAAGCTTGATAGCGCGTTACGTATAGCTGGTAGAGGTCGTTTACCGCCGTTCTCCGTGGAGTATAAAAAACTAACCAAAGCTTGTTTGAGTGTGCTGAATCGTTTAAAGCAAGAGCTGAGGTAGACATGCCATTACGCCATTTTCGAAGACAATATGAGCAGCTGTCACAGTTTGAGAGAGGGAGAAGTATCCAGATGATAGTAGCTGAGTGGTCAGCTAGGAGAGTATCTCATCAATTAGGCCGCTGTGATTGTGTTGAGAGGAGGTGTTGGGACCAGTGGATCCGAGAAATGCCATTTACACGAAGACCAGGCTCAAGCGACCTCGACAGACCACCACATCGTAAGAAATGCACCCGTACAGCTAACTGCTTCATCGTCCACCATCCAGGCACAGGTAGCACCTTCATTAGGGGCCCCTGTGTCTTCTCGAGAGAGAGAGATCATGACTTGAGATCATGGCGCCCATTACGTGTACTGCCCTTGACGCCCACCCATCGACGGCTCCATTTGGAGTGGTGCCACGCACGAGGAAACTGGACTGCAGCGGAATGAAACTGGGTCGTCTTTAGAGATGTGTGAGAATCTAGATTCAATCTCAGCAGTGATGACAATCGTGTCCGTGTGTGGAGACCCCGTGGTGAATGCCTCAATCCTGCGTTTGCTTTACAGCGGCACACAGCTGGCGTGATGGTACGGTGTGCCATTGCCTACAATACACGGTCACCCCCTAGTATTGATCCGTGGCATCATGACAGCCCATCTGTATGTCCATGACATCCTGCAACCACATGTGTTGCCAATCATGAAACGATTCCTAGGAGCCATTTTTCAACAAGACATTGGTGTCACAAGACTGTCTCCACCCTTCTTTGGCCTGTCCGATCCCCAGACAATACCACTGAAGACCGGCCATGTAGGGCAGCCATGCACATCAAATCTGCCGAGAGCTGAAACGTTCCTGTCGTTGGTGTGGTGTGGTAGTTAGGAGAGGAGGGTGCCAGCTCAGGTGTCGTCCACGTCACTTGAAGATGGTTCAAAATTACGTGGTCCGTCTCCAAAAGCCCTCGTGTAGCTGAAGAGTGCGACGTTAATATTAAATCAATCAATCAACCGTTCCCCAGATTTGTCTTCAATCTAGCATATCTGGTATCATTTGGAACGGTGAGTTGGGCATATCAAGAGTTTGAACGAACTAGAGGCAAGGCTACAGCAAATATGGAATGAAATGTCTCAGGACATCATGCAAAACTTTTATGCCTCAATGCCCGATCGTATTGCATCGTTCATTCGTGCTAGAGGGAGTTCAACAGGGTATTGAATCCCCCGTTCTTTTGCCTTTTTCTCTGAAATAAATTATCCCTTTTCTTTAATTTTCTAATCATTTACTTATATGAAAGTAGTAATTACGTATTTTAAAATTTCGTTTCATTTTGACGACTCTTTCTTGGTGCGCTAATTTTTTTGTCCATGAGTGTATTTATCCAGTATAAAGCTCGGTTGATCACTCTTGCTGTCAACAATGTACGAGATGGCTTACTAATGATGAGAAAAGGTAATCACACGCGCAGTATTTGTGCTATGGGCTGGAGCGTCGTCATTGTCTTGGAGAATGTGCACAAGAACCCAGTCCAACAGAGTAGGTAAAGCTGTATCAAAAAAGATAAGGTTTTCCGGCTGTTCAGTCAGAGCGGTAGCAATTAAGGTCTCAACAAACAGTCACCCATGATTCCAGTTCACATATTGATGGCAAAACGAGGTTGCTCAGAATGACTGCTCGTACCATAAGGACTCTCATAAGAACAAAATGTGAATTGTGTGCATTGAACACACCTTTACGCCTAAATGATGCTTCCTCTGAAAAAAGACATAAGATGCTTTAACGTCACCTCGTTAGTGTGGTATGGAAGTTAGGAGAGAGGTTGCCAAATACGGGACATCCTCGTCACTTGACTATAGATCAAAATTAAGCAACAGCCCTCGTGCAGCTTTATAGAGCAACGTTAATATAACTCTTTCATAATTTTCAATCGACCCGTGTGAAGAACACGTGCCCCTGATAGTTTGATATAAAATGTATTCTATTTTTCGACCCCTAAACCCTGCAGCTTTAAATAGATTTTTAGCTTTAAAGTATTGAAAAACAAATTTATGCATGTACACTGCTTGGTATACTGTTGGCAGCAGAGGTGATGAGGGAATATCTGGTAGTGGATTAAACATCCTTGCTCCTACCGGAGTCGTGGACATTAAGATCAAAAAACCAAATTTTTGCTCAGTTTTTAGATCGGAGCTTATTGCTATCAGAAATAGTACGTTTGCATTACGCATGTGAAACCGAGGTTCAGTTTCAAGACGTTTGGATTCTGACTAACAGCGGTACTTCCTTACAACATCTTTCCAATTGGACATCTATAGGGGACCAAACTAGCCCTGATACTCTTAATCTTCTTGATGGGATTTATTCAGATCATCGCGTACATTTTCAGTGGGTGCCATCCCACGGGGGCATTGATGGTAATGAGAAAGCCGATTTCTTATCTAGGAGTGCAGCTGAAGAGTAGGTGAACCCTACGTGGTATTTTACATTGGGTGAACTATCTTTCCTTAAGAAGAGTGAACTCCATCATCTTGAAAGAACTTCTCCCCGTCATCCTTGGTACTTGGAAAGAAGTCCAGAAAATTCATTCAAGTCTATATCTAGAACAGTGCTTCTCAAAATCTCTATACTCGCGACCCTAGTTTCAATCATAATTTTCATCGCGCCCCCCTTCCACAAAATGACAACGTATTGAATTCAATAATAATATTTTTGACGTAAAGCTGCAATACGACTTTAATTATAAACCGTTCAAATTTTCAAGGTAAGTATAATTTTTGTATATAATTTTAGGATATATCCATAGGGTCACCGGTAGTTATTAAAATTGTTCTTAACTTAATACTGTTAAGTTAATTATGAAAAACATATTACGCAGTACTAATACTTTATAAGTGTACTACATCCAGTCCATAAAAATGTATATTTACTTTTTATTATTTCAGAATATATTTTGTTTCGCTTCCTTTCAGTAAATTAATAATTTTTAAATAATCTTTTGTTTTCGACTTTTCGATATGCTCGCGCCCCCCTAAAGGGGCGCGCCCCATAGTTTAAGAAACACTGGCCTAGGAAATACCCGACTGCCTTCTCGCGCTTTATGAGCTGCCATATAAAAGCCATCTCTTTTCGCCTGGATCAGAAGATATTTCCAGAGTGCCACTTGTGTTATTCCGAGCTCTGCTCTCCTGCCCAAATCTTGACTTGCTTGGATTTCAAAACGGACGAGGTCCTTCTAGACCCTCTTCTGTTTGTAGACTCTCTTGATTTTTTGGATTTATGGAGATTGCCCAGCATTGCTAGTTAATCTGGGATTCAAAACAACAACATCAACACTGCTTGGTAATTGCTAGGGAACAAGTGATTTATGAAAAATTGTATCTCAGACCGCTGACCAATAAAAGTAAATTCAAGTTTAAAGGGCGCGGTAGACCAGGACTCTTTATCTGTATAAAGTGCATACAATCTCATGCTCCATGTTCGATGTTTGACAAAAGCAGTGCGGAATGCTAAAAAAGTTTCTTCTCTGAAATTCTGTTTGGTTCTTACCGTAATTAAAAGAAAAATGTCAGCAAGGCATCACATTTGAGTGACTACGATCGCAGATGAGCAGTTGAACGAATGGACGCAGGTCAAAGTGTCACTACTTTATCTGCTGCAATTAGTGTATCAAAGAGTATAATCTCGCAACTACGGAAAGCAACATTGGACCAAAAGTTCAATACCGGTATTCGGTATTTTTTAGATCTTAATACCGGGATATCGGTTTTAATACCGGTAGTAAAAATTTTAGAAAAAACAAATTCAAGGGTTTCTTTGTTTTATTTGCCAGTTTTATTAGAGGGTGTATCACAAAAAATAATTCCTAACAAATAAATTATAAGAGTATAAAAAGACTCGCAAAAAAGTAAAGGGACATCTTATTTATTTAAGTCACTAGAAATTATAAATATCCACAAGTATTTACTTCTAAATCCCTCATCTTCAAATAAATTGATTTCTCCTCGGATGTTTTTGGATATATTTGATTTCTGTATTTTACTTTGGTTTATTGAATTTTTTTAGCTATCACTAATTCTAATTTTTGTTCAAGAGACGATTCCTTTTCACTATCGACATTAGTGTCTTCATCATCATCGATAATTGTACAGAACTCTTCTGAATATGGATAGATATTTGTGTGTAAACAATTTAAAAAAAGTTTACTATAAATTTGATCAAATTTGAATTGGTTAGTGTCTTTTATTTCTTTTTCATTCTTCTGTGCGATTAGTTATTATTCTTTATTATGGGTTATAATTTATAAGTATATATATAATGAATTTGAAAAATATTTTGAAACTTAAAGTATGATATACATGCAAATTCAATGTGAATAACAAACTCACTAATTTAATAAATATTGAAATATTACGCGTTTTCTTCACAACTACAACTTTGTTTTCACATATACGCATATTAGACTACGAATCCTGCGTGTGTACAGTATCGCTCTGAGCTGTAATAGGCTAGAGTTTACCCGCCTTCTTGGATGATTCACCTATTTTATCATTTCTCTTGAATGTACGATGCAACAGTCTAATTAATTTCACTCATTCGGAGGACATAAAATTAAACTATTTTGAAATTTTTTGAAAATTACTATTTTGCTAGGTTTGCGATCCCTGAACATATAGTGGAGACAGTTTCAAAAATTTCTATTAAATACCGAAAAACCGGTATTTAAACTTGTGAATACGGGTATTACAAAATTGTATAAATGGATCAAAATTTCGGTATTCGATATCCCAGTATACTAGTATTGCAATCCCTCTTCGCATTTAAAGAAGGCCGCCGCCGGTAGAAATGCTTTGAAAAAGCATGTCGGGAGTCGTGGTAAGAACGCCACACCTTTAGAGGATCTCTATGTAGCCCTCGTGGAAAAAATTGAACAGAAATTTAACTCCTTTGTATGAATAGCTGCAAACCTTACAACAGCTACCGGTACGCATGTTTCAGCAAGAACCAGTGATTAAATCAAATTGGTTTGTGTGCACGAAAGCCTAATCATTGCATCCCACTTCAAGCACGCCACTGTCGAGAGAGATTACGCTGGTGTAAGGTGGTGGATGAAGACCGAAATTGGCATAGAGTGATGTTCTCCGACGAGTCCAGCGAGAAAAGTAATTGTGGAGATTACAGTGGAAAGAGTGTGAAATGCGTTATGCATAAAGTTTGTTTGTGAACGTGATCGGTATGGCCCAGGTGTAATAGCGTGGAAAGGCATCATGCACAATGACATTGCATCGCTTCACATCTTTGAGCAAAGAAGCGTTACATTGCAACGGTATTGAAGAGAGATTATTCTGAATCATCTTCGTATTTTAAGGGGTGATGTAGATACAGACTTTCTGTTTATGGCTGATAATGCGTGGTCACACAGAAACGTTGAGGTATTGGACACACTAAGTGAAAATATTCTCCGTATGCAATGGTCCGCTTACTCTCCCGACTTAATCCTATTGAACGTAGCTACAATCTTTTTGTCTATGGGTGATAATGCGGGGCCCCACAGAAACGTAGAGGTATTGAACGCACTAAGTGAAAATTGTAAAGTGAAAATATTCTCCGTATGCAATGGCTTGCTTACTTTCCCGACCTAAATCCTATTGAATATACCTGGGATGCTCTTGGCAGACGTGTTGCATAAAGGACCCTCCTTCCTCGTACAGTACAGGAGCTCAAAACCGCATTGAGAGAGGAATGGGACACTATTCTCCAAGGACTCCTTGATAGTTTAATGAAGAGAATGGAAAACAGATGCAAAATGTTTATTAGACTCCGTGTTCACTCATCTTACTAAGGTATTCATGTTTTCATCATTCTGACCTGAAGATCAATTTGTGTGGCTATTTAGAAATCATAATTGTAGCATCTATTTTTATTTTTAAGTTTTTAATTTTTTGATTTGGAGATATGCTGACCATTTTGCACTATAATAAATGCGCAATTTTCGTATTGTTCCGTACAATCCGCATGTTCTTAGTTTCTTTTCCTCAATCATTGTCTATTCTTAACTATTCCGAGAAATGTAATTGTTACTTAGCAATTTTCAAGCAATGTATATGAATTGTTTCTTAGTTTTTAAAGACGCATTATATGTATTAAAATAATGCAAACAATTCATTATATGTATTAAAGTAATGTAAAGCAACGAATTTATGCATGAATGAAGACATAATTATATCTGAAAATAAGAGTTTCAACATAGCATCAAATTATTTGATATTACAAGAATGTAACCTTAAAACAAACAAAAAGCACGCACATTCTCCATCAAAAACAAAACGTGTCTAGTGTTGTCCTTTTTCCCTCCATAGACAGGAAAAAACTTGATTAATTACTGCCCAAAGTATTTTTTCCACCAACATTAATTAGTATCAAACAAAACAAGAAATGCGGAGGGTTTTTTTTAATATCCTAAACCAATAACAACCTTCAGGGCTGTCTAACTTGAACCAAAAGACATGATGGGATTCTGTTCTTTTCGAGGCTAGCACTCATAAATCAAACGTTTCCTGTGTTCTCATCAATCAAATATACAGCATCGGAATAATTTGTTAGGTGATGGAAAGAGTTGTCCTTTGTGAGTGAAGAAAAAATTGATTTATGTATTTGTAATGTCGCATTTCGAAGGTTGTTGAAATGACTTTGTGAGACCAAACACGTGATTTTCAGTCCTGATTAAGTAACAGGTTCGATAGTCGAGTTGGTACTGCAATCGCAAACTTCCACACCATATCAATGCGTGAGGTTTTTGAGCCTTTACAGGTTTAATGTCCATTAGCGTCTCTACAGGGTGTCCTACATGTCACACCCAAACTCTTCACAACCAGATTCCATTGTTGGTAGTTCATAAAAAATGTCCAAAGAACTGTACCTGTACTACTCATAGTTTACTAAAAAAATACGAAAAATAAAGTATGATATCATAGCCGGAAAAAAACACTGTATAGGATACAAACCTGCATTTCTAAATTTAAAAAAAAACAGATGCTCAATGTGTCGATCCCTGTATGCACATCGAGAGCTTGAGCGCATCAGGTAATGAATGAGTGCATAAATTGCAGCAGGGTGGGGTCGACCTGTGAAGGGTCCCATTCGCACCCTTCTACTAATCCTCTTGCGAAAAACAATTCTTGAACATTTTTTTTAGTTTAAAACCGCCTTTTGTGGAGAGAACTTTAGATTTAAACCCTAGAAATGTAAGTGTTAGAGCTAGCCATTAGGATGCTATTATAATGTTATTTACGAAGTGACTATCGGAAGCCTTGGTACTCTTGTTGAGTTATCAATTTGATCCGGACAAGTTTTACGAGTGCAGTTTCATCGGATCACTCAGTTTGTGATAACCCCCTACCTGGGGAAACCATCTCTATATCTACTCGACATAGATTTGTGGAGGTAATGATTTATGACCCAAGCTAGCCATAATAAAACCAATTTATTATTATCAATTATAATAATCAAAGACAGTCTTACTCTAGGGAGGAAATCAGGAGTGATACATTGTAACCCTAAATCCTATGTGAATAAGCGCCTGGAATCCAAACCACTTAACTTTAAGTAGAGTTATCCTACGAATCTCAACTTCCTTAATTTCTTTGACTTGCTAAAGCCCGTTCTATTATTACGCTTCTAAGTTCAGAACCTTACCATAAACTCACGGAGTTCGGCAACTCAGCTTCCTTTCTCCTTTTTTTTCTCGATTACTAAACCTCCACTATACATCTACTAACTAATATGTATATCCGGGTTTCTTCTTGATAGGGTTAGCTGTGAAATAACTCAATTGATGGCCCCAAAGATTCCCCAAGAGGATTAGTTGAAAGACTCGGAAAAGCCCCGTCACAAGTTAAGTGCTTAACTATTCGTCTTGTGAATTTAAGGTAAATATTTTGACTGCTCCCTCGGTTTATAATTTTGTTTGATTGTAGTGATTGAAGCAAATACATTTAGTTATTTTCATAATCATGCCTATTCATTCGGAATCCCAAACACCACCTACGACCTTAGGACTGTCACACACCTAAATACAAGCAGCATGCAGTCGAATAAATAAGTCCATTTGCCCGTAAGTCCTTAGCATCTCGATACACCAAATTCGTGAGATGACAACATAGAAAACATCCAATGGTGTGAGATCTGGTGATCGTTGATGTGTCCAATATTTCGCGTTTTTTCCTTGGACCGGCATTGTCGTCATACTTTGATTTTCGTATCTTTCTTATGGACTATGGATCGCACAGGTGCAGTTCTTTGGGTATTTTTCTGTACGATGAACTTACTGCACTGAGTTTGGGTGCTATTTATGGAACACCCTGTATATAATAGAGTAATATCATCAGGACTCGAATGCTTTCTGGCCATAAGCATTGCCAGTCACGAGTTCGCAAACATGACCATTTGACTTTAGTGGCCACAGGTGGGTGAGAATAACGATAAATACAAAAATGTTTGAGAAAGTGAGAATTAAGTATAAAATTTATTTTATTTAAAATTTTCTCTTTTTTTGACAAAGAATTTTTATTGCATGAAATCCAATGGCTGATCATTGTTATCACATGGTAAAATATGGTAACGGAGTTTGTTCAAAATATTTAGTACTTTAGTAATATTTAGCTCTCTTCGCTGATTATTTCATGATAATAAATGTGTATATATTTATGTGTAATAATTACTTTTAATTTTATTTAAACAATTTTTTTATTTGTAATGGTCCTTGCTTACCCTTCAGGACTCTCGCGTAAATAATTAATTATTGCTTGCAAACTGGACGAGATTTAATCGTGATCGTATTTCTGCAAAATTAAATTCTCGGCTTATTTAAAGTAAACTGAAGCCACTGAATTCCGGATAGCAAAAGCTATGCAAATTTTGTACCACTGCGCATCATTTATGCGCAAGTGAGTGCTCTGTGGTAACTGCATACATAACGTGTGCTGTGGTTATTCCGAATGAGTTGTTGGAATTGCCAGTATGGGGATAAACTGCCTGATTTAGACGCCTTCAATCGTGGACAAATCGTAGGTGTGCACTCAATTTCCGATATCGTGAGACAGCTAAGATTTTCAAGTTCGACAGTGTCAAGAGTTATACCAAGAACACATCGATGGTGGACAAAAACTAGCGATAGGGCAAACTGCAAAGGACAATTAGCCTTGACAGTGCGTAGTGAAAAAATGCCTGTTAAATGACGGTGCCAGTCGCAGAATCAGTTAATCATGGCCTGGGGTGTTTTTGTGTGGTACTGTTTGGGATCTTTGGTGCGTATACCAATCTCCCTCAATGCAATTCGGTACGTAGAGTTCCTTGGTGATCCCCTCCATTCGTTTATTATGTTCTGTTATCCGCACAGTAAGGGAGTTTTCCAGCAAGACCACTGTGCCTCTCACAAGTCCAAGTTGGCTATTGGTTGGTTAGATGAGTATTACGCTGGCTTTTCTGTCATAAATTGGCTACCTAGAAGCTCAGACTTAAGTTCTATTAAGCATCTTTGGGATGTTTTGAAATAAGGCGTGAAAGGCCATTACGCGGCACCAACGAACATTACTAAATTGTGGACAGTTTTAGCCAATATTTGGTAAGTCATTCCAGAAAGCGTTTCTAGAAATTTGTTGAATCTATACCTCGTCGTGTGGCAGCAGTTATCAGAGCCAGAGGTGGCCTAACTCGTTATTAGGTAGGTATCTCTAATTCAGTGATACTTCAGTGGATAACAGCGTTTCTCAAACTGTGGGGCACGCCCCCCTAGGGGGCTTCATAACCCTGCAAGGGGTGTGCGAGCATGTCGAAAATAAAAGGTTTAAAAAATTAATTTGCTGGAACGAAGTAAAAAAAATACTTTCTGACATATAAAAAAATCGTATTTACACTGATATAATTTATATATGTCAACTGATGATATTTATTCATCAAAAATAAGTTTCCACTTTTTATTCATCAAAAATAAGTTTCCACTTCATTAAATATCTGATCCTATAACTAAATAAAAAAAAGGAAAAAAATTTATTTGCTATAATCTTACGATAAGAGATTGCTTTATATATATATATATATATATATATATATATATATATATTACGTTTTCTTTTTAAACCTTAAATACTACTCTTTCAGAAAAAACTCAGGCACAGAGAAAAATTCTAGGAAAATAAAAAAATTCATCACTCTTATATATTATTATTGAAATGATGTACATTAGCTGTAGAAAGAATAGGAAGACTTATTCACTTTTCACCCATGAAGCAGATTTGGTTCAGTCATCATCGCGTTTTAATCGCTTGACCTTAGAACTTATTGGTAAGATTAGTTCTGTTCTTTCTATTATGTTTTTGTTTTTCATTTAGGGAAGTTGTAAATAATGAATATATTTCTGTTGTGTCTTTTTCCATGGGAAAGAGTTATATGATATTTGAAAAAGAACAAAGAGCACTTTGAAGGGTTATTACTTTGAAGATTTGTTCGTATGGATATTCTGAAACATATAAAGCATGATGAAATACCCGTTTTACTCAATTCTTTCTTAAGAACTAACATCCACATTTTTATATTAAATACACTTTTAACCCGCTAGCGGTCGTGTGGGGCTCAGAGTTAAAGAACAGCAAAACTACAATAATTTGAACAAAATATGACGGTTTTGCTAGCAAATAGCATTCCTGTAATGTTAGTAAAAAGTTTCTGTGGTTTGTGTCCTCTATTACTGTTACGTACCTTTCAAGTATTTTAGTTCAGTTTTAATGGATTTTTTATCAAATTATCAAATAAAAAATGAAAGTCCTCGAAAGTAGGTATGTTTTCGCTTAGTTACATTATTCACTAGAATTGTGATTTTTTTGCGTATCAATAATAAATAATTGTAAAAAATAAACTTTGGAGTGACTCAGCCACCTTGCGTTTAAAGTTAGTATCGAGAGCACGCCTGTTAAAGCATTTTGAAGCCCTCTTGCTTTAAATGTTAATGGCAAATGTGATGGATATCATAGAGAGCAACATAGACTTTACTTTTTTAATGACATTTATGCTTTTAGAAATGGATGATGGAGGAAACAAATTTTTAATAAAATATCACTTTTGCAATCAGTTCCAATTTAAAAATTAGAGAAGAGAAAAATAACAATAATTATCCTATTACTTAAAAGTAATTTGTTTAAAATAGATATTACTTAAATATAACAAATATACAAAATGTAATAATTATTTTTTTAATTTGTACGGTTGATAATTAAGATCGTATTGTAGCTGTAGTGCCCCCAAAGCGCATTATTATTGCATAAGGGGGAAGGCAATAAAAATTATAATTGAAAATTGGGTCGCCAATGGTAAAAGTTTGGGAAGCACTGGTGTATAAGACATTCTCATACGATATCTTTCCACCAATAGCAAGCTCCTTCCTAAGGAATTATGAGTTCAGAACTTTCATTTGTCGCTTTATACAGATCCCTGAAACTCTGGAAAATCCCTCTTTTTGGTCTTCGTCACAATGTAGTACACGCGTATGTCTATTTTGAGCTTTGTGTCACCAATCTTTGTTTGTGTATGTGTTGTTCAAGCGTCTAAGTTTTAAATAATCTGGATTATTTATCAACAAGACTGTGTCATCAGTTCCAACCATGCAACATCAACCATCTAAATAATGATCCAGGTAAAAAAAATCCTTAACTTTCGCCACACCCTGTTAAATACAGGATGGCTATAATTAAACTGCAAGTATTCAAGAGGTGTTGGAGAGAAAATTATCGGGAATATTCCAGTGAAATTTGGTATATACACGTTTCATAACATGCGCAAGGCAAATATGCAAGAAAAAAATCACCATTTTCACCCGATAGATGCCACTGTACCGTATTTCAACGCTCACCAGTGACATACACAACTTCCAAAACCGATAGACAGAGTATAATGACATTCTAAGAGAAAAATAAGTAATATAAAAGATATCTTACAGTTTATCAAAGCTGCATACAATTCGCTTCAGTAATTAAATTTTTGCAGTATCATGTTATAAGAAATTAACGAAAATTAAGACCACAAATTAAACAATCCATAAAGATGCTTTGGAAAAATACTAAGCCATTATTTATTCAATGAATTTATCACATGACGTGCTCAATATGCGAACCGCCAGATGCCACCACATGCTGAGAACGTAAAACAGCATGGTCCACCGTCGCATTTAAAATATCTGTTGTAACACACCTCATGTGTCTCGTTATGCTAGATTTCAATTCAGCAACATAAGCATGTCATTTTCTATAAATTAAAATCTTTTAGATGTCCCCACAGATAAAAATCGCAAAGATTAAGGTTCGATGAACGTGTGGGATAATCGTTTCGAAAGCTCTGCTTATGACTCGGTCCGCACCAAAGGTATCATGTAGCAATTTTTTAACAGGTTTAGCGATGTGAGGGGGTACTCTGTCCTGTGCATAAATACCGTGGTTTCTAAGCAATGTCTCTCTTGTAATGCTGGAATCAATTGTTCTCTCAATATCGCACCGTAGCTATTCCCTGTAACATTACAGCATTTGGGACCACTTGGAGTTGGGGTCTCAAAGAAATATGGGCCCACAAGAAAATCACAAGTCATTCCACATAATTGTTGAATAATTGATACCATTCTGATAGAATATCTTCACTAACAATGCACATTCCTTCTTATTCAGAGTCATGATTGACAATTACTCAATGTGGTCTTGTTTTTATATTGTTCGATGGGCTTAAAATTTGCATATATGTCGTCTACAAGCATTGAAACCGAGCACAGCGCCATGTATCGGGTGAAAATGGCTCAGGTGTTTTGCATATTTGATTTGCGAATGTTCTGAAACGTGTATATACCAGATTTCACTGGAATATTCCCGTTAGTTTTCTCTCCAGCACCCCTTGAACACTTGCAGTTTAATTATGGCCCCCCTGTATATGTATTTTTTAAAATTATGTATTAGCCTTAAGATTTGATTGTATTAAAAACATTTTAACCCTCGCTTTTTGATTTAAAAATAACATGATTTAAAATTCTAAAACGGATTATTCTTAAACCCTTATAATGCCTCCGAAATGTCAAGTATGTTGGTCTCATAGTTGAGAAACATGGATTCTAATCTACGCTGACCCCCGCAATCCCTCTTAGGAGTTGATTTTCTCAAAATCCGTTCAGGATTTCTACCCAACGAAAGGAAAATGCTTGCCAAAATTTTATGTCTACTGTTTAATAGCTCAAAAATAGAAGTTTCTGCCTATAATGTTTCCGCCCCCCCCCCTCGTTGGTGGCCGATTCCAGCAAAATCTGTTCTTAAATATTTCCAAGTCATAAGAAGTAGCAAAATGTAGCAATCGTTTTCTAAAAATGTACGAGAATAGTTTTCTACTACTGAACGTATATCACGGCATTTGGTGACTTCGTACAAACACACTCTTCCTTTCTCAAGGGACTTAAGAAAAATATTAACTGAAAATAATTCTTTTAAAAATATTTTTACGGTTCTTAAGAATCTAAAAAGTTCCTCAAAATATTTTGGAACGACGCGATCAATGGTTGGATCTGTATAAATCCCAAACGTACAAAAACTCAAATTTATGCATATTAGTTTAAAACAACTGCGCTCTTGATTTGTTTCATGACTCTATCATACTAGACACTTTGTAATATACTCAAATCATTAACCCAAGCTCACTGAAATATAAACCAATGTTTTTCATAGATATGAAATTACGTTCAGAAATTTTGTACAAAGGATATGTAAAAGTAATATGTAGGGTTGGTCACAACATCTTATTCCATATTATATTATAAATGGAATTACTTTACTTTAATATTTGATATAATTGTGCTTCCTTTATTTAATAAACTTCATGAAAACTATTCAAAATTATTAAATCTTAAATCTATATATTGTGGCTCTAAAATGTTGTTAAAATAATTTTTATTACATTTTTATTTTTATCCTACAAATATTTAGAAAGAACATTTACTATCATGATTTATAAATATTTTAATAAGATATTTTAACACTAAATTTAATTTAAACGAGAATTTTAAAACCAATTTTTAAACAAGAGACAAGAAAATCGGTGTTAGGTAATTAACTTTCCTTAAAATAACTCTTGCGTTTGGCATTCTGTCTGAAAAGGTATCGAAATCCTATCTCTTCTATCGAAAAATTTTCGAAATCGCTCTAATATGCGTAAAAAAAGATAAAGATCATTTTTATATTCTAGCAATATTTCCTATTTAAAAATAAACTAGTTTTTGCAGCTCTATTTGCTTTCATGTTGAAACATATCATATCAGACGTCTGGACAGAATTTTATCTATATCATTGCTCAACTTACTCATGCTTTTAAATAAGTGGGAGTTGATACACAAAGATACTTTCTTCCTTTTCATTGATTGATTTTAAAATAGAATTGCTCCCACAAGCTATTGGGTAAAATTAATTCTCAATTAAAATACCACTAACTTGTTCCTTTATATTAAGCTTGTTCATTCCAGCTGTTAATGAGAAATTCATATTCCCTTCTTCCTGGCAGGACAATTTATTTTTTAGAATTCATAGACTAAATATCCCAGAATCACTTTTGGAGGGATTTTAACAAACATATTCTTAAGTGGAAGACCTAAGTTTTCGACTTGGTAACACACGAGAGGTTTGGGCAGCGTCCCTCGTCATTTTGCGTGAGTGAGTGAATATTAATGTCGCACTACACGAGGGCTTTTAGCGACGGACACCTTGTGTTGTTCCTCCCCTTCGAAGTACATCTCTCGAAGTATCAGCGTGAGCTAGAGGTGTAGGATTAGCGAAAGAACTAGGATCAAACATTATCTTAATATGACTTTATTAAGATATTCAACTTAAACCCCTTTAACAAATTCAATTATTATAATTAATATGAGAGTATATACGATGTCGAAATACGCAACGCACAATAAAACTTAATATTACTCAGACCACCATCTATAAGTGAACCGCCTAATTTCCGATTCTAATATTAAATAATCAATCCTACCTTATTACAGCTTGGAGCTCAGTCTTGTCTTTGTATGCAATAGTATGCAACTTGGCGGGTTCCTTCTAATCGAGCACTAATAATACGTATCCACGTCACATAAAACCCATTCAAACTTGAAACACGAACTATAATAACCATCAACTGCCACAAACCAACATCAATTGTCTAGCATTCCCTTACATTGCCATCTCGCTTACTCTAAGATCCGATATTTAAAAGTCCGTTCATTTGCATCTTTTGTTCAAATTTCATTTCTTGGATTTGGTTCGAAAAGAGTTGCCATTAATTCTGGCCCAAAGAACCCAAAGGACTTGTTAAAGAAAAGACGCGTGAGGCGTCATAACCTGAGCTGCCCCCCTCTCCTATCTGTCACATCACACTAACGGTAGGACGTTTGAGCTCTCGACAGATTTAACGTTCATCATTAGCCTACACGGCGAGTCTTTAGTGGTATTGGGCTCGAACTCGTGACAAGCCAGCCACGATCCTATACCTTGACCACATGGCTACCACGACCACCTCGTAATTTTGAACCTCAGTCAAGTAAGTGATCCGATTTATTAAGAGTTCTCGTATTTCGTCTACCTCGCTATTGTTTTCTATATTTAGTAGTTGGTGCATCTCTCAACTTGGTTAGTAGAATTTTTATTGTTATTCCTAATAGTTAATAAATAGAAGTAGTTTTTAATACGGCTAAGCTTCCTTCCGATTCTCTCCCACTAATGGACGTCGTGGGGCGACCATTACAATTAACACACTTGGATAAAATTTCGATGATATGACACTCTAGGAGATTTGACATGAGAACTTTCCAAGAGGAAATTCAACTTCCCAAACAAATAAGTACCTAACTCTAGACAAGGAACTTCCATCGACGTGAATGAATTTATAACTCTCAAACTGGCAGTAAAAATTTCCACTAACTAGTTAACAGTTAATAATTAGCTGTTAACTAACATTCCTCTCTTACACCCTCTTTTATATATTAGGTTGGGGGAAAAGAAATAAATTATTTTTGCGTGAAAATCAAGACTTTATTTAACATGCTTCCGATTGTCCAATTTGGGTCGAATATGCACCGTTTTGTTGCAAAATTTGTTACCATTTTAAAGGTAGCTTCAAAATGCCTCTTTCTTTGAAGTTTTGGGCCTTATTGGCAAAAAAATCTGGTAATTGATTTTCACAATCTTCTCTTGATCCCAATTTTTTATCACTCAGAAAGTTTTGAAATGTGAGAAAAAGGTGGTAATCACTTGGTGCCAGGTCCGGACTATATGGTGGATGCATTAAAACTTCCCAACCAAGCTCCCAGAGGTTCTGGCGAGTCACTACAGAAGTGACGTTGTCCTGATGGAACACACCTCTTATGTTGCCAATTCTGGCCATTTTTGGTCAATCGATAGCTTCAAACGGTCCAGTTGTTGACAGTTGAGATCTGAATTTAAAGTTTGGACATACCGAAGCAATTCCTAATAAATTATTCCTTTCCAGTCCTACGAAAAACACAATAGAACGTTTGTGGCCGTTAGTCCTGGTTTGGCCACAGTTTGAGCTGCTTCACCGCACTGTGACCATGATTGTTTTCGCACAATATTGTATTATGTGACCCATTTTTCATCCCCAGTCACCATCCGCTTAAGAAATGGGTCGAATTCATTCCGTTTGGCCAAGGCTTCGCAGATAGAAATTCGATCCCTCATGTTTTTTGGTGCTAATTGGTGTTGCACCCAAACATGGAGCTTCTTTTTGAATCCAACTTTGAGCAAATGGCTTAAGACTGTTTTATGGTCGATCTTTAACTCCTAGGTGATGCTACGACTACTAACATGCCGGTCAACTTCGATTCGCTCTGTGATTTTATCGACATTTTCGACGACGGGCCTGCCTGTATGATGTGCATCTTTAACATCAAAAATGCCTTAACTGAATCAGCGGAACCAATATTGCTCGTAATTAGCTGTTACAGTATGGGTATCGTAAACACCATTCGCAATTTCAGCCACACATGGCTTGCATTTCGCCTTTATCAAAGAAAACTGTAAAAAGAACCGAATTTTCTCTTTGTTGGTTTCCATTTTTAACACCCTGTAACTTCCATTTTTATGGACCACACAAAAAAAAGCAAAATAATTTTTTAGTGTGAAATGTCATCTTGAAAACGAGCATAAATTTGAAATTGTTTGATTGATACTTCTCGAGATTTCGACACTACAGCCATCTACCGTTTTTCTACAACCTGATATTACAATTATTTTACGTATCCTTTTTGGTAGTAAGCAAGTGAAGAGACTCGCCATTTAGACACGGCCGGTACACTTTAACTCCTTATCTACCGCATTATGATGTACCGCAGTTTTTTCATGCAATATTTTTTTTGAATCACTACATTAAAAATTAAGGGACATACATAAAAAAATTACTCAATTTGGGGAAATTTATTCTGTTAGAGCTAATTAATTAACTAAAGATATTCAACTGTAAAATTAATTATATACACGGTTTACTTAAAATATATGCCATACTATTACTAATTACTGCCATATATCTTGGAACAGTGGATTTAAAAGAATATTCCTGCTAAGTATTAACAGTTTATTCGTAAAAAAGGGTTATTCTATGTAATTTTAAAGTGAGTGATACTTATAAGTACCGTCGGTAGATAAAGGGTTAAATATGCAGTGTGAGACAAAGTCCTATAGTATATGGAAGTTTATAGTGGATTTTTAGCGCAGGTATCATCCTCGGTATTCGAATTTTGAATAAATCTGTCAGATAATTCCAAATTCTAATTCCTTCAATGAGGAATCCCGAATGCATCAATCAAAATATAGGTTTTATTCTTTTAACGCCCGGTGAAATAAGACGCATTTCAAAATATGGTATTCGGAATTATGATTTAGATAAAAATATACAAGATTGAATATTAAGTTAAGTTACTACAAAGATATATTTCCCATTGTTCGCTAGGCCTACTCTTTGAAAACCTTTGCATACATTTTTTTCAAAATTTTTCATATTAATGTTACAAAAATTTTCTTGAAACTGCAATTTTCATCTGGAAGCAAACAAAAAACATATTCAAACCTAGAGAGCTTCAGTTTTACCAAAACATTTAAGATGTCTCCAACTTGAAGCGGACAACCAGTTTTCAACAAACCTTCCTTATTCTTTGAGTCTATAAATGGCGGAATCGGCTTTAATTTCTTTTTCTCACATCCTTCGCAATCAACCCAGATAAAAATCCCGCTTCTACCTCATTCCTTTTCACTTTTTTTCTCATCATTCATAAATGTAAACACGATTCGTTTCATTGTTCTCCTGGGTGTACACACACATCTATACATTCTTAAAAAAGTAGATACTCTCTCTTTCTCTCAGCATACAAAAAAAAAAAAAAAAAACACTCTTGTGCAGCAGAAAATTTGTTTTCTGCAGAACAAATTATAGGAAATCGATGCAAGGGGGCTAGTTTTCGTCGACAATCCAAGGACAAAAAGGAGTAGGAATAAAGAAAAAAAAAAGTGGAATTATTCTGCTAGGTAAAAAGCAGCCACGCAGCATACTTCATCTTAGATCGAATCTTCTTCTTGTACAGTAGAAACTTAACAGTAATTACTTTTTTTTTCTTTTGACTTTTTTCCAGGGTTGGGATTAAAGACACTTCTTATTGGGGGAAAAGAAATTGGGTTGGACATTAAAGGAAGAAGAAAGGTCACTTGATTATGTAAATTGAAAAGATAAACTAGTTACTTTCAATTAATATGGGAAGGGTTTAAGTTAGTTATATGTTGCATTAGCGTCAAAGTCAAGTTACTTTATTTATTAGGTAACCAAGATAGTTCTGTTGTTTTTCAACTGAGAGGGGAAAAATAAGCGAGTATATCTTCAATAAAACAATTTTATCCGTAAAAATATCCATCCTCTCACTGAGCAATTTTTTCTCAAAGAGAAGCGAATAAATAAATTCCAATTTATGTAACTGTTTAGGTAAATAGGGCTTAATTTTATCCTAAAAAAGAGTAAATGTTTTAAATCTTACTTTAATATTACTTTTTGTTGCACATATTTATGATAAAAACAATAACATTCTCAAACAACGCCATCCCTTAAATAAGGGGTGGTAATTCAATCGATCGCGATCGACCGGTAGACCACGAAGACATTTGGGGGTGACCACCTAAACATTAGCAATTAGTAATTATATACCGGAATATTCAAAAGTGGCTGACAGTATGTAGACTAAGTCTTCTACTGACTAGAACTATGAGCACTAAATTTATATGAACATATTTTATTTTTTTAATGTATATATTGAATTGTTTCGTAACTAATACATCATTTGATATTACTATGTTTGTGGTTATTATTAGTTTTCTGTGAATACTGTGTTTTGCTTTAAACGTGGTCTTAAAAGTGTAAGTTAACTTTATTGGTTATATAGGTAAATACATCTTCCGAATTTATATTAAGAGGGTTTTACCCATGTGATGGGTTCAAAAAATAAAAAAAAATGTTTTTCATAAGTTGCTTCTTTAACACGTCTAGAATACGGTGGCAAAGCGAGTTTTTAAAATTCGAAGTCTGTGAGGTATTCGTCCATGGGTGATACCTTACTCCTAAGTTCTCTTCGTGACCTAGAGGTGTGGGAGTGAATGAAGAACCAGGCGTTGCCTTGATCTTAAAATGTATTTATTAAGATCTTAACTTAAACACTGACAATGATAATATTTATATTATATCGTAATTTAGTGGATCTGAGGTGAGAAAACACACAATACGTCTTGCCAAATAAGCGCAACTTAAATCACTTTCTTCCCGCCTATTCTTAATCTCAACTTATACACAGTCCTTATAGATAACAGAATTATCCTACCTTAATCTCTTGTTTAACCGCAATCCTCTCGGATCCTAAATATCTTTTGTTTATCTCGCGTGGAATAGTATCCACCTTGACTTGATCGTTCTATCACGGATAGCTTCACACTCTATGACGGCTTTCTTCTCTTCGTTCAGTTCACGCGCTTAAACTCAGACTATCATAATCACTTCCCAATAGGTCATACGCTTACGTTAAACTTCTGCTATTTAAAAGATATCCCATTTACATATTCAAGCTCCGCTTTTGGATTTGGTTGGAAAGAATTTGCCTTTTCGGCCCAAAAGAACCCAAGAGGAGTTTTTAGTGGAATTGCGATGATCCCGTCACAAGTCGTTATATAGAAGTAGGTGTTAGAAGAGCAGCTGTTCGGAGCGCTAAGTTAAGATTACCATTCCTTTAATTGAACTTGAAACTTTAAACGCGTTTTTCTCAAAACTGTATTTTTCAAACTTTCCTCCATCATATCTCCAGAACGGTTTTACCGAATGACTTCAAAATTTATAGAGTAGACTTAGAGTAAATATACGCACCAAATGAATTACGATCATTTCAAAATTCAAAATATTTCTATTTTTTATAACAAAAACATAACAAAAAACCCATGAAATTCAAAACTTTTTTCTTCAGAGGTCTACCAAAAGTCCAATTTTTGATATTTTCAACTGAGCATACTTCATTTGGTGCATTTAAACTTATAGATTAAAAAGCCGTTAATTTTTTTTTTCTAGATAACCTAATCATCAGCCGGAATCGTGGAGGAAGTGAGCGTCCATTTTTTCAAGGTGGGTGTGTTCAGAGCGCTACAGCTCGCTTTCTATTGGGTGGCCGCGGTAGCCGAGTGGTATAGGTATCGGATCGTGGCTTGCCTGGTCACGAGTTCGATCCCAGTACCACTAAAGACCCGCCGTGTAGGGCAGCGATGCACGTTAAATCTGTCGAGAGCTGAAACGTCCTCCCGTTGGTGTGGTGTGGTAGTTAGGAGAGGGGGGTGCCAGCTCAGGTGTCGTCCACGTCACTTGACCATGGTTCAAAATTACGTGATCCGTCGCCAAAGCCCTCGTGTAGCTGAACAGTGCGACGTTAATATTAAATCAATCAATCGCTTTCTATTGGATATTTTTGGCTAAATATTTATATACATACTCTTAAGATGCATATAAATAAATGATAAAAAAAACGTATTCTATCATTTTTATGGTCGTCAAAAAAAATTTCTAAAATTGCTTAAAAAACAAGTTGTCACATGGGTGAATCGCCTTAAGTTATGGTAAATATTGTGAACGTGTTTTTTTTTCTTTTTTTGGTCAACGCACCTGTGCAACTGGATGGATCACAACCACTTGAAAAAAAATTAGAAGTAGCCCGTACTCTGGAAAAAAATTCCCATCCCTGTCTTACAATAAAATGGTGTTTCAAGGGATTTGAAAAATATTGGAGATCTAACCAAGTTGGCATCTATTTTGGCAACTTGGTGGCCATATGGAGACTTCTCAAAATTTCTGAAGATCTATGAGATCTGTTCAAAAAGTATCCGACCTTTCGCCATAAAAAAATATCTTAGTTACTCTGTAGGATTAGGATCCTAATCTAATTCAAAATAGGTTCCTTGCGTCTTCATACACTTAGCCTAGCATTCCTCCTATTACCGTAAATACTTCTGAAATGATTCTTTTCGAAAGATGTTAAACTCCGACGTCGCGTTCTGTCTTATCTCATTTCCATTCTGAAAACGGGATCTTTTAAATGCCTTTTTCATTTTCAGGAAAGGCCAGAAGTCACAAGAAGCCAGGTTCACACCGTTCATAATGCCCAGTAGATAATGTACAATTGCAAGACAAAATTTTTCTCTTCCACCGACAGAAGCTTGGGAATAAATTTTGCAGACGCTCTACGCATCATCACCCAAAATATAGCATGTAGAGAAACTTTACTTATCTCAGCTTGTTCAGCAGTCTCCCGTACGATTAAATGGCGATCTTTCACTATCAGATTTTCCAACTTTTCAACTACAGCTACATTTCTAGCAGTTTGTGGCCTGCCAGAACGCTCTCTAGTAGCGTGGGGGCCTCTTTTGAATCTGTTAAACATGTCCTTAATCTATGTGACCCCATAGCATCGTCAACAAACACTAGCTGAATCTTACGAATTATTTCACTTAGAAAATCACCAAGCTTTTGTCGAAAAATTGGATGCAGTACCTCTGGTCAAGCCGTTCGGTCATCTTTAGAGAAATAAAATTTCGATGAACACGTGCAACAGCTTCTTACTCGACTGCCTGCAGGAGACGACTGCTTTACAGTAAAGGTGGGGGGATTCAAGTATGAGTGTTAAGTGTCACCTCCCACAGTACACAGTGGCAACGCTTTAGAATCTTTTCTTTTCGCGGGAAAATTCAAGGTCGGATACTTTTTCAACAGACTTTTACGTACTAAAATACAAATGAAATATCTTTTTCAGAGTGTTATGTAAAATAAATGATCTAAAAGGTATTTTAATAAATGGTAAAGGTATTTTATTGAATGTCCCAGAAGTTTTATTTTTTCTAGTAAGTCTCTGTCATGGTTTGAGTTTCGATTCTTTGAAACACAGCCAAGTAAACTACACAGCTCAAAAATAGTATTTTTAACATGCTTTTATATTAGCTAGAATGTAACGGAATCTGTTAACTGGATTTTTATTTTTACCCACTTTAAAAGATCAGATTCATTCGAAATTTTGCTCACTTGTGAACAACCGATGACAGTATAATAATTTAATAATTTTTTTCTATTGTCCTTATTGTCAGGATTAATGATTTCCCATTTTCAGATTTGAAGAAAATTTGGATGAAATAATTCCAGATCCCAGTTTTCAGATGTGGTGACTAAAAGGTTAATTTGTAACCCAAAAGGAAAAACGCTCATAGTTAATACAAATTAGGGATGGCGATCTGTGATCGAGAGAGAGAGAGATTAATCGAAGAATCGATTTCTCGGGCTCAAAAATCTATTTTTGTGTGAAGTTAACTTCTTATGGCACGGTAGGGAAAAATTTCCGTTACGCGTTACCAGTTACGGTCAGCGATGAACGTAAGGTATCAATGAAGTTCCGAATTTTCCCCCCGTTTTAAAAACGCAATCTAATTCCTACTTTCTCAGACAAAAATAATTACAGAATCGGAAACATCATTTTGTTCGCCACGATATGGTATATTTTTTTAAACAAAATAATGATATTTTCCATTTTTTACGATTTTTTTAAAAATGAGTCAAAATTGATATGATTTTATAAAAATGGTATCTAAATCATTCCCTTTAATTTTCCTTTCGAGTTAATGAATTGATATTTTATTCTAAGCAAGTTCATGCTTTTCTCTTTTAGAATCAGTCATAAAAAAATGACGAGATATTTTTTTTTTGCAATTTTTCAAAAAATACTCAAAATTTTAATTAAATGTTTAATAACTTCATTATTTATAAAAATAATCTAACGAAACTTTTTCCCCATATGTAGAATAGTATTATCCGTAATCTGTTCAAAGAATGAAAAAATGGATTAAAAATTACGGCTTTTAAAATTTCTTTTGTGTTTTTCGTCGATTAGTCCTGAGCTAGCACCCACCCCCTCTCCTTATTCAACGGCAGCTTTAACAAGCATTTCCTCTTTTAGCTTTACGATACATACTTTGTTTTGTTTTTACGTTACTTAGAAGTCAAATTATAATTAATTTTATGAATTAAAAAAAATCGCAAGTGAGTCTTTAATCTCCCCGAAGTAGGCATTTAAATGGTTCAAAATCTGTCAAAAATTAATTTAAGGAGAGTTTGTTGGATATACAGCTTAAAAATTCTTTTTAAGGAAATAATACAAATAATCTATTGCTTTAAAATTTAGAGACAACACAACAATTCTTCCAATAGTTTGGCAATAAAAGATTGTGTTTACTAAATTTTCAATCGAATGGAATTTCTAAATCTAGTTTAAGAAGTGAGATTTTAAATCATATATATGCTTTGTTGTAATTAATTTGGTTGTTGTGAAAGTATTATATAGTGCTTCATATTAATTTGTATTTTAAGACTACAGTGAGCAGTGAAATTTTTTACAAGCATGACCCAAATTTTTACTGGCTCTATGGAACTTAGAACTAAAATCATATAAAAAAATTGCTGAGAAAAAAATGAGTAGCTTTTAAAAAATTTAAAAACGTTCCATGCGTTTTGATTTTTTAAAACAATTCATATTTTTACCTGATTTAACTTCTTTAAGCAATTCTTTACAAATGTATGCATGCAATGCAATGTTTTATATGACAAAATAATTATTTTATAATTTACAAAATATGGGTAAACGCAAATTTTTATATAAAAATTTCAAGAATTTTAATGATTTCCTATACATAAAAAACTTTAATTTCTTCTTTCACCCTATCACTATTATTACAATGCATCCAAGAATTTATAACTATACATTAGATGAATACTTCTGGAAAGTTTGTTTTGTTATAATTCGACAAAAATTGCAACGCATCGAACATTTTGCATTTTTGTTTCGAGGCAAATTTTTGTTTCTAAGAAAAACATCTTTTTTTCATTTTAAGGGAAATTAACTTAGTTTTTTTTAAAAAAATATTAAAGATATAAATATAAATTTGAAATTGAAAAACACTAATATTATACAAATATAAGATAGATGCAGAATATATATATATATATATATATATAAGATTCCGCAGTATTTATTGTAATAGTCACACATTTACACGTAATATATATAGTGATAAAAATTGAAGTAAGCAAGAACATTCTAATAATATCTAAAGTAAATTAGTAGAATGTATTTCATTATTATTTCATCTACAAGATAGTATATTATGTATTTCATTAATCACAATGAGTAAAAATAAAGTATTTCAATGGGATTAAATTACAAAAATTCAACATTTTTGAGGAAAATTTTTAATTTTTAGAAAAACAGCTATGTTTATTCTAAAGGAAATTAACTTAGTTTTTTTAAAAAAAACAGTAGAATGGCTGTACCAATCATACTGAGATTTTCCAATATTCCACTCAACAATAACAAAACAATGTTTGTTAAGTTATGCACGTTCCGTTGGTGTGTGCATGTGCTACAACAATTCATAAATCTCAAAGCAACACATACTCAGAAATTGTTTACGAATACGATCGACGTCACTCTCAATCATTATTATACGTTGCTTTATCACGTGTAACGAGTATTGAAGGATTATATATTACGACAAAAATAATGATAAAACATTTTACCATTGTCGAAGACGATCGTCATCAACAATTGATTTGCAAGAGGAATTTAAACGACTTTGATTGAACAAACTACAAAGTATCAATGAAGATTTGATTAATTTCATAATTAATAGACAAAGTTTATCGATTTTTACTTTTAATTGCCAAAGTAGACTTACAAGATTCAGTAATAAGAAATTCAAATATTTTAGTTTTATCAGAAACTTGGCTGGGCAATGAAAGTGATATACCTATTCCAAATTTCAACTGCATTGTGAAGTATAAACGATCAAATACGACAGCAGGAGGAGTTGCGTTATATCAAAATTCTAGCAATGCTGTTAACATTATAACTCCATCCATGGAATGTTCTGTTAGTCAATCCGATATTTATGTTACCATACAATCTTCAGTGGAGGATTTGTGCTTGGCTAAATGCGTACTAGATAATGGAAAAAAATTATAATTTTATCAGTATATATACTGCTCAAAATAATTAAAGGATATTGCGGTTTTAGGTGGATCTTGTGGCTGAGAAACCTTTTAGATGATTGATACATGGTCGACAGACGTAGTACGTTATATGAGAATAAATTACACATGTTTGCCAGAAAAAAATGCAATTTATTGCGCGTTTGTGTACAAAAGAAAAAAAAACACAATTTCTGCATATGAGAAAAAAAGAATAAAAAAAGGTGTTTTCTTCAAAGGAAATCATTTTCAGTTGGGGGTATGGTTTCCACGGCCGGCCAGCAACGTTGAGCACCTTTGAGGCATGGAGTCAATGAAGCTATTAATCACGAGTTGGGGTATTCTATCCCACTCTTACAGAAGAGCTCTTTCCAGTTCTTGGAGAGTTTGTGGGGGTGGTTGGCGGTCAGCAACTCGTCTTTCTAGAGCGTCCCAAACGTGCTCTATTGGATTCATGTCTGGAGAACACGCTGGCCATTTCATTCGTACGATTCCTTCCTCGAAAAGGGAATTCTTCCCCAGGTTAGCACGATGTGGCCCGCAGTTATCGTCCATTAAAATGAAGTCATCTCTGATTGCTGCAGCTTAAGGGTCAGCAATAGGTCTGAGGATCTCATCTCTATATCGGCGAGCAGTCAGAGGTCCATCTCGAATGATGTAGAGGTCTGTGTGCCCGTCAATGGAGATGCCACCATACACCAACACTCCCCCACCGCCAAATCTGACACTTTCGTGCACGAACGCAGGATTATTCCTACTGCCACGGTCCCTCCAGATGAAAATACGCCTATTATCCGGATGAAC
Source organism: Trichonephila clavipes (assembly GCA_019973935.1). Taxonomy (NCBI): domain Eukaryota; kingdom Metazoa; phylum Arthropoda; class Arachnida; order Araneae; family Nephilidae; genus Trichonephila; species Trichonephila clavipes. The sequence continues at coordinate 461,323 of BMAU01020961.1, forward strand.
AGAAAAATGGGACTCGTCAGAAAAAAGAACATTGCTCCATTCATTTCTCCTCCAGTTCACATGCTCTGTTCCCCACTCCCTGCGGTCGCGACGATGCCTTGATGTTAGTCTAACACATACCAGCGGTCGGCGAGCATATAGACCATGGAGCCGGTTTCAGACAGTCTGAGTTGAATCCGTGGTGCCAGTAGCCCAGCGAAGGTGTTGTTGGAGAAGAGTAGCGTTCATATTTCGGTGTCTCCGAGCCGTTAACACTAAATAACGATCTTCATTGTGCATTGTTGTACGTCTACGACCTTGTCCTGGTCTTCGGCCTGCACTTCCAGTCTCCAAAAACGGTTCCAGATCCTGGAAATCACACTTTGTGACACTCCAATGGCTTGCGCTACTTCGTCCTGAGTTTGTCCCCCTTCTAACCTACCAACAACTCTCCAAGCTTCTGAATCGGTTAAATGACTTCGCTGAGACATCGTATTCATCGAAACAAAACAGTCACTGAATGCCGATCATCCTTGTCTTCATTTCAGTTGAAAGTCAAATTTCATTCGCTGCCACTGAAGCGACGTTTTTGACGTCGAACTCAAAATTAGCATACTCCACAGATTGAAAATCAGAAAAATTTGCATTTGTGATTCTCTTCTTCCATTTTTTCGGCAAAAAAAATTTCGCTTATATCTTTATTTTATATAAAACTTACAATATCCTTTAATTGTTTTGAGCAGTGTATTACTCTGAACAAAAAGTTGGATGCCATTATCGAGTTCCTTCATCGATCATTATTACCATACACATCAAGAGGTTCTGCTTTATTTAATAAAAATTATGATAAAATAACTATGATTTTAAGTGGAGATTTTAATGTCAATTTTACTTTTGGCAAATCTCTACAATTGATTGACTTTTTAAAAGACAATTTCAACTTATCTCTACAAAACAACAGAATAATATCAACGACAAAATCAAATACTACAATTGATGCTGTCTTTTTGAGATACTTAAGCGATATTGAGTGCAAAAAACCTACCTTTCTTACTTTAGTTACCACAAGTCTTTGATAACAAAAGTATGTACTGAAGCACCCATAAGCATAATAGAAATAGACTAATAATGATGATACTTTTCTCAAAATACATACAATAAAAAAAATTTTAGTATTATGTATTGAAATTTTGTCTATACTTATACATTTTCCATCCTAATTATTTTTTTAAATACAGTTTGTAATAATAATGATGATAATAAATTTGTTAATTCAATATAAGATTACTTCAAAATAAAACTTTATTATACGATTGAATACATGTAAGCCAAAGAAGTTAACTTCTAACGCGTGTTCACACTCATACACGCTTTCTTTTTTAAAATCGATGTGTAGCACTGAATCGATTCAGCGAATCGAAATTTCATCCTAGAAAATCGACTTTCGATTTTTTTCTGTTTTAGTAAAAGCCATAAAATTATTTACGGTTAGTTGAATGTACTATCTTTAAATTTATCTATCTTTAATATTAAGGTGCTAGCAGTTAAAGGATTGATTACTCGAAAACTCGCGAGATGCTTGAGTGCTTAGTACTGTACTACAGTGTACTCTATATATCATCACGTTCCCTCAATAGCTATGATGTATATCAGTATCGTGGAATCATCTATTCCTTGTGAGTGCCTTTTTTCGATTGCCGGCAACATCTCAAGTGATGACGGAACCGCTTGGATCCCAGTAGATTTGACAAAATACTGTTTTTAAAAGGTTTAGATATTAAGCATTGGGAACTATGAGCTATATATATATATTGTATATTTCTTAACTTTTTGAATGTAACAAATACATTTAGAAAGTAAATGCCATCCTTTATACATGATACTTTAAGAGTAGTCGGTACCCCCTATATCGACAATGTTGAATTGAGCCATTTTAGGAAGCTGTTTCTCAGAAATTGTTAAATATAAAAATTTCAAATTTTTTGTCTATATAATAATTAGGCTTTTTTTATTTAAATAATGGTAAAATGTTTCAAATATATTGTTTACTTTTTCCAAAAATATTCATCGTAAAAGAGTATCGCTTTGAAATTTGTGGAAATTGTCATTTTTTTACGATAAATGCTTCTGAGCAAAATATTTTGGGAAAATCTCAAAGAAAATAGCTCTATTATCTATAGTTAGATATTTACTTATGTACATTAAAAATTGCAAGTATATTCATTTTTTAGATTAAAAAGGTACACACAGTTTGAAAACAATGATTTTGAGATAATTGCATTTTAAGTGTAAAAAGGCAATTAATCACAAAAATAAGGAATTACAACATGTATATGCCTTATTTTATTAAACATTAGTATCTTCTTAATTTTTAAGCATAAAATAGGAAACAAAAAGCCTTAAAAGGCTCAGAAAATACATATATAGTAATTTACAGTTTTTGTTCAACGAGACTTTTTTTAGCATTTTGCATAAACTTTCACAAATTATGTAACAATCTGTGAAGCATTTTTAACTTCGATGCATTATAAATATCAAATTTGACCTTATAACATCATAAATATAATGTAAACATGTATCTATATGTAAAAGTCATGATTTGGGAACATGTGATTTTACGACCTTAGAAAAATTTAACTATGGATTTTTGTATGTTCCCATGCAAACACAATTTCTAAATGTTTCAAAATGTTCTCTAAACTGTACAAAAGATTTCTAAAAAAGTCAAAAATAAAACAGTTTTATGTTTTTAAATATGAAATTTGTGTATTTTTATGCATGTAACAAGCTTCTCACAACGGCAAAAAGCATTACACATCCGAGTTGTTGTTAGTTACCTATTATTGAAAAACGTTTGAATATTAAAGCTTAAAAACTTGTCTGAACAATAAATAAACATTAATATTTGCAATCAAGTGAAATATTTAAATTATATTGTTTAGTTTTCTCAAAAACATGTAACATAAAAATTTCAATATGAATTTTTTTAAAAATTGACATTTTTTGTCACGATATATGGACTCCGTTCAAATATTTTGGGAAAATCCTTTAAAAACTCATATGAATATATATAGTTACATATCAGTAACATGAGGGGAATTTTTTTATGTACATGCATACCTTATATTCTCAGAAGAAGATGAATGCAGTTTTAAAAACATCATTTTTGAAAAAATTGAATTTTCACTATAAAGTGCCACTTCATAACAAAAATAATGAATTACAGCATGTATTTGTCCCATTCTATTAAACATTAGCATCTTTGCAATTTATTTTGCATAAAATAGTAAATAAAAAAGTCTTAATTTGCACAGAACAGCATTTTTCAGTTTTTTTAACGAGAAAACATCAAAATTTTCTCAAATTCTGAATCAATTTTTAAACAATTTGTAGCTTTCATACATTACAGATATCAAATTTGAACAGAAAGCATCATAAATATAATGTGAAAATGTATCAATATGGTTTTGGTGTGAATTTGAGATAGTATTTAAAAATACCAGATTATACGACGTTTCTTAAATTTTCGTTAGGTTTTCATAACATTATCATTAGGTCTTGTTGTTGCAGACAGTTTCTAAGTTTTAAACTTCAAAAGTTACTCTAAACTGGACAAATGATTTCTAAAACAGACAAAATAAAACTGTTTCTATGTTTTTAAACATGAACTTTACGTATTTTTATGTATGTAACAAGCTTCTCGCAAAGACAACAAACATCACATTTAATGTATCATCTCATACCTTTTTCTCAGAAACTGTTAAACATAAAGACTCAAAGTTTTATTTATATTAATTAGACATTATATTTATACTGAAGTGATTTTTTTTTAAATATAATAATTAGTTTTTTCAAAGACAAACTTTTAGTCCACCAAGTAATTATTATTATGAATTTATTAAAAATTGCAATTTTTTGTTATGATAACTGCTTTATATTTAAATGTTTTAAGAATATTTCAAAAATGTCACTTCAGTATACACAATTGCATTAAAGAAACATACACAAATTAAATTTACACAATTTTAAAAATATAAATTTTAGGAAACAGAAATTTTTATAAAAAAATCTTACCTTTGTATTAAATTTAATCCAAATATTTTCTTAAATCATTACATAATTATAACTTGAAGTATTTTTAAAATATTTTTAACTATTTACAAGCCTTATAAAGTTTAAATAATTAGTAATAAATAATAATTAAAACTAAATTTAAAGTGAAGAACAAACTTAAATTTTTAGGTTAAAATCACTAAACATTAATAAATATAACATTCAAATTAAAACCAAGCTTCCAAATTTGGCACAAAACTTTTTTGCATATCTAACACAGTTAAATTTGCAGTTACTATACAGGTATCTAATGCGTATTAATAAAAATAAATTAAGGCTTTGCAACTTTGCCCCAGATTTAAAAAGACAATGTTTACATTTCTATCTGTCAAATGGGCGTGGTTCATAAGCTGATTATAATTTAAAAATCATTTTAAAGTACTTCTAATTCATATAATGGCTTGTGTGTTATATCAATGGAAAGCTCCCTATTTGGAGATTTTAGAAATATCAAAAACTCAAAATCGACTTTTAAAAGGTTATTACCCTACTGACTGCTCTTAATATGGTAATAAAAATAATTGTAATTGTCGACTTCCCTGAACTAAAAATTCCCTGATTTTACTGATAAGAGATCGCTTAGATTATGGTATCTTTATTGTTTTTCTTGAAATAGATTTATATTTTCATTTTAAATGCAGACTAGAAAAAATAATCGATTTTTTAGAAATCGACCTTTTAGACCTTGATTTTTTTGTGAATTGATTCATCGGGTTACGATTCGAATCGATTTAAAAATCGATCTTTTTAGGAAAAAATCGCCATCCCTGTGGTCTGCAAAGAGTGGTCTTTTTAGGGAAAATTATCATTGACTTTACACCTTGTTCCGCATGAAATATTTCAATATTAGTTTCTTCCAGATTTCGTTCAGTTTGCTGATCCTACATTTTACAAACGAGGTCGTATCGACGGCCGCTCCGTAATGGTACGGCCAGTGGGTACCGTAAAATCTGGTGTACAACGCGCACTTTTAATACAGAAAATAAGATCGAAATTTACGGGTGCGCGTTATACGCCGGGTACGAAAATGTGAGCTTTAAAAATAAACAAGTGATATAAAAGAATTTTTAAGTCAATTTCTACTTTGAAAGGATGAATGAAAAGTATTTTATTAACGATTGAAAATTGGAATATGATATATATATATATATATATATATATATATATATATATATATATATATATATATGTATATATATCGAATATTATATATATATGTATGTATATATATTGAATATTATATATATATATATGTATATATATTGATTATATATATATGTATGTATATATATATATGTATATATATATATGTATATATATATGTATATATATACGTATATATATATATGTATATATATATATGTATATATATATGTATATATATATATGTATATATATATATATATTGAATATTATATATATGTATGTATATATATATATATGTATATATATATATGTGGATATCAGCTACTCGCAGACCACTTCCGAAGCCATGATAGAACTGAAGTGACTCGAGGTAGTCAGCGAGATGGCGAGACAGTTCTCTTCCCGCCGCCATAAGCACAAGATGAAAAACCTCTAACACGCGTGATGTTTTAAATCTAACTATGTAAAGGCAGATAGCCTTATTTTCTTTTTTTTACCTGTGTGTCCGTCCTATAATGTCCTTTATTTTCTATATTAAAGTAATTAACTTAAGAAGTCTCCCTTTTTTGAAGTGTTTAAATAACGGTCACACTCACATGAGGGCTCGGCCAATGCCTAATTTTTTAAAATTGAAACGAAACCCCCTAGACAACAACATTCTGCCATCAGTTCCTGATATACGAGTTTCCTAAGCCGTTAATAATGAGATGACTTTCGCTTTTCAAGTGGAATCCTTTACTTCAGAAACTACTCAAAACTGTAAGTAGCCATTTCGATGTTCAAAAAATGAAATTAAGAATGCTCCAACAAAAAAAGTATGGCCCATGAGAAAATTGGAGAATTATCTTCTTCTAATTTGAAAAAGAAATTTATTTGATGTAAAAAATTTCTTTGTGATGAATAACGCCGAAAACGAAACTGTTTGTTTCTTGTCGATGTTTTTATAGCGATAATTTATTCTTTTGATGGTTTGAATATATTTTTTGCTATTTGATGGTATTTGATGCAGCATTTTAATTGATGTCGAATTTGATTCTCCTATTGTCTCATGCCAACATTTGATGAAAAACTAAATTGAAGCATATTGAAGTATTCTTTTGAAATGACAATTGTGATGCTAATATTGGTCATTTGAAGTAACTTTTGAAGATAATAAAATATTTGAAACTTGAAGCTATAAATTTTGATGTTGACAACAAATTTTGAAGATAATCAGGAATTTTAATTGAAATCGAAACTTTGCTTATATTTTTAGAGTATATTTGATAATATATAGCATTCGTATTTTGATGATTTAAATTAGTTTTGTATTTGAAGTTGTGATTTTTTTATTTTGAAGAATATTTAAAATTTTGGTGGAAACGAAAGTTGAAAGATTTTGAGTTAATATTTCTAGAATAGAACATTATATTTTGAAGATAAGAACTTGATATTTTTGAAATAAAATGCTTAAATTAATTACATGGTGTGTGAAATAGAACTGAGTATCTTTTTCAGATATAAAACTTGTGTTGACTATACTATATAATATTGATATTGCATATACTATTTTGCATTTAAATTTTTGATGATTATGAGTTATCATTTTATATTTTAAAACTTGAATTGATGAATATATAAGTATTTTATCATATTTTCAAATCATAGAATTCGTTTTGGTATTATAGGATTTGTATATTTGTGTTTTATTTGAATAATTATCAGTATGAGTACCCTAAATGATTATCCAAAGATTTCTCAATCATTAAAATCTAGTAGCACAAATAACATTAAAATTCTACATCGTTTAATTTTTGGTGAGAATGACGATAGAAAAAATCGTTCTAGATTACGGGAATTTTCCGGATTTCCCACTGATTTTAATGTTGAAGAAACAAAAACTAAAATTATTAAGGAATTCACTCTTAAGGAATTAATTGCTGTTTGTAATTTATTGCATCTAGAATTTACCACTGAATTAGAATCTTGCTGTGACATAATTTTAACGCATTTATGTGATCTCACTTTATTTAAATCTACTGTTCTCAACTCTGGAAGCGAAAGCGACCTTGAACTCAACGAAAATCTCCGCCCGAAAACCATCATTCGCAGCCAATTACGTCTGACTCAGCAAGTAACGATTTACGTTCCGAAAACATGAAATCTCTTGATTTAAATGATTCAGCTCAAAATTTATTGCCGTTGTTTGATAAACAGAATACTTGTAACTCTTTCCTATCTTTTAATTTACGAGATCTACTAGAACTAGTTAAACCATTCACTTCTCGAGACAGTTATTCAATTGAAACTTTCATTTCTGATATAGAAGACATGTTTCGATTATATCAGATCACAAATCCTATTCATCAAATAATTTTCGTAAAGAAATGTTTAAAGGGTCCAGCCGAAAATTTAATCCGATCGATTCGTGGAATCACAAATTGGTCACAAATGAAAGAACATTTATTAAACGAATTTTCTGATAGAATCAATAGTGCACAATTACACAATATGATGCAAGCTAGACGTTTGAAACCAACCGAAACGTTGCAGGAATATTTCTTAACAATGCGAGATTTAGCTCACAAGGGTGCGGTTGATGATTCTTCTCTAATTGATTATATTATTGATGGTATCCCTGATTCTTCTAACAATAAAATAATTTTGTACAGTTCTAAAACACTTAGTGAATTCAAGGATAAATTAAAAACTTACGAAACACTTTTAAACTCAAAACATAATAAGCAATTTCCAGATAAACGATTTCGAGATTATGAAAATTCCACGTCTAATCAGCATAGAATTGAACACAAGCGCTTTACAAACCAACAACCAATTTGTTACCTCTGTGGATTGAAAGGCCATAAAAGTACCCTATGTCCGAATAAAGACCGCGGAAAAAAATGTTATGTATGTAAAAACTTTGGTCATGTTCAGGCCGAATGCCCCAAGAATTCTCGAAAGATTACACCGATAACCAATCACAAAATCAATACGCAAGTTGATAGAACTGTAAATTCCATTTCGATATTAACACCACCGAAAAATCTCATGCACGTTGAAATAACCATTTCAAAAATTCCTATTACAGCACTTTGTGACACTGGTTCACAAGCCACCATAATTAATGAGAAAACATATCAAAAACTTGGTTACCCTACATTGAACCCATCACAATGTACATTTTCAGGAATAGGCCGAGACAGAGTCGAAAGCAAAGGTTATTTTAAAAATTTCATAACAATTCAGAACACTGCATTACCCGCAAAATTCATGTCGTTAATGATGAAACGATCCCTTTAGATGCAATTTTAGGGATTGATTTCTTACAACAAACTAAATTCACGTTTGGACATGATGGAATTCGTATATTCCGAGATGTTGATGACTGCAAAAATGATGATGTTCTGGTAAACCTTGCCAACCTTTTTGATGAACAACAATGTAAACTTGATCTTCCACATATATCGAACTCTAAAATTCGTAATGATGTTGAACAACTTGTAAACTCTTACAAACCTAAAAAAATTTACGATACTGATCTTAAAATGACAATTTTATTAAGTGATGATATCCCAGTTAGCCAACGTTCTCGTCGACTTCCTTTCGTAGAGCAAAAAATTGTAGAAAACCAAATTCAGGAATGGTTAAACACTAACATTATAAAACCTAGCTGTTCTGATTACGCAGCACCAATCGTTTTATGCAAAAAGAAAAACGGAGAACACAGACTTTGTGTAGATTATCGCAATTTGAATAGAAAAATGATTAAAGATAAATTCCCTTGCCATTGATAGAAGAAGTGTTAGATAAACTCGAAAACTCTAAAGTCTACACTTCACTCGACCTTAAAAATGGATTATTTCATGTACCCATGGATCCTAACAGTACAAAATACACCTCGTTTGTGACGCATGAAGGACAATACGAATTTTTACGTGTTCCTTTTGGATTGTCAAACAGTCCAAGTGTATTCCAACGATTTATTTACACTGTCTTCCGAAAACTCATACGTGACAACATTCTAATTGTGTATATGGATGATCTGCTCATTCCATCACAAAATGAAGCAGAAGGTTTAAATAAATTACGACTAGTTCTCCAAACCGCTGCAGACTTCGGTCTTGAGTTAAACTTAAAGAAATGTAATTTCTTACAACGCAAAAATAGAATTTCTTGGATACATAATCGAAAACGGAACAATAAAACCTTCACCATCTAAGACACAAGCTGTCCAAAACTTTCCACAACCTCAAACCCCGAGACAACTTCAAAGTTTTATAGGATTAACAAGTTATTTCCGGAAGTTTATTCCAAATTACGCTCGAATTGCAAGACCTTTAAGTGATCTTCTTCGTGATAATGTTAAATTTAAATTTGGCCCTACAGAAATAGCATCTTTTCAAGAATTGAAAAACATTCTTTCAGAGAACCCAGTTCTCCATGTTTTTCAACAAGGTTACCCTTTAGAACTCCACACAGATGCAAGCTCCCTAGGTTTTGGCGCTGTCCTATTACAGAAATCTGATGACGGACTATTTCATCCTATCCATTATTTTAGTCGCAAAACTACAGTTCAACAGGAGAAATATAGCAGCTATGAATTAGAAGTACTAGCTATTATTGAAGCGCTGAAAAAGTTTAGAAGTTACCTTGTAATGTTCTCTAAGGACCTCACTTTGAGAACTAGAATAATTATGAGACGTAAATGAACTAGTAGCCATTTTTATAAATAACTTTCTTTATTTAAATATCTTTCCCCAAATAGAATCAAAGACTTATTAACAACAACAAGGCGAATACTATGAGGTTTTAAATATAATAATCTTTAAATTAACTCAATTAATTAATAATCTAATTAATTAATTCATTAAATAACGATCACGCAGAAATTACCACGATAAGAGATCCCAGAATTATATTCAATAATGTTCTTAATGAACATTTAACTTTAATCTCACTCTTAAAACTTTAATGAGACTTTAAATACAATTTTATATTTACCACTCGGAATCTCAATTCTTCATGAGATAAATTTATCTTCAACTACAATATTTCAATTCAAAATCACTATAACTCTATGTTTCAATATCTATCTCCTACTGCTCTAACTTTACTATTTCGTTTGACTTAAATACTGAATCTAATCTACATAACAAGTAATCCTGTCCGCTCTTTGGAGTTGATTGGAAATAGGTAGGGAATTAAATTTCCCTAAAAAGGTCGGTTCAGAAGGTTAGTGATAAAGTTCCGTATAGATTCGTCACAACCTGTTAGGTACAAAATTCAAAATTATCACAGACTGTGATGCATTCCAAAAGACAATGCACAAAAAAGATTTGCCTGCTAAAATTGCTCGTTGGGCGTTGATGCTAGAAGAATTTGATTATGAAGTCTGTCACAGACCCGGTAGACAAATGAAACACGTTGATGCATTAAGTCGTTACCCCATTATGATGATTTCCTCCCATGATATTACACAAAAGATTAAAGAAGCTCAAAATAAAGATGAATTCATTTCTCAACTTAAATCAACAATCAAAATTACACCTTCCGATGAATATTTTCTTAAAAACGAAATTTTGTACAAATTACACAAAAATTCTGAACTATTAGTTGTTCCAGAAATGATGCAAAGAGAGATAGTACTACATGCACACGCACAAGGCCATTTTGCTTCTAAAAAAACTGAATCTATTGTTTCACAAGAATTTTATATTCCCAGACTCACGAAAATTGTTCAGGATGTAATTACAAACTGCGTCCCATGCATCTTATCCTCACGTAAAGCTGGTAAACAAGAAGGCTTTCTCCATCCGATTCCAAAAGGTGATCAACCCCTTGATTGTTACCATTGTGATTTTTTAGGACTATTACCATCCACAAAAAGTGTTACAAACACCTCTTCACTGTTATTGATTCATTTTCTAAATTTGTTTGGATTTATCCTGTAAAGTCTACTTCCACTAAAGATGCTCTCGACAAACTAATTTTGCAACAAACCATATTTGGTAATCCATCAAAAATCATTACAGATAAAGGTAGTGCTTTTACATCTACAGAATTTCAAAAATTTTGTCAGGAAGAATCAATTGAACACGTTCAGATAACCACTGGTGTACCACGTGGAAACGGTCAGATAGAACGTATGCATGAAACAATTATCTCTGTTTTGACCAAGTTAACCATCGAAGAGCCCGAAAAATGGTTCAAACATGTCCACAGATTACAACGCATTATGAATAGTACCACTACACGTAGCACAAAATTTACACCCTTTGAAGTTTTAATTGGAGTAAAAATGAAACAAAAAGAGGACCTTCAAATTAAACACCTTCTTGAAGACGAACTTAGCGAACAGTTTATTAACAAACGAGAGACACTACGTAACGAAGCTAAAGAAAATATCCTACGTTTACAGGCTGAAAACAAGAAACAGTACAATAAACATCGTAAACCCGCTTATAACTACAAACCAGGTGACACAGTTGCGATACAGCGTACACAGTTCGGAACTGGATTGAAACTTCGACCTAAATACTTTGGACCATATGAAGTAACAAAAGTCAACAAACACGATCGTTATGAAGTACAGAAAATTGGACAACATGAAGGTCCAAATGTAACCTCAACTTCAGCTGATAAAATGAAGAAGTGGTGTATACATTGAGAAGCTACCATCACCAAAGCTATTTGTTATTTTGTATTTTCCTTTTTCTGCTGTTTTTTTTTATTATTTCAGTTCACTTGTTCCCCAGCGCCGAGGACGGCGTGGTCATCAGGATGCCCGTGTGGATATCAGCTACTCGCAGACCACTTCCGAAGCCATGATAGAACTGAAGTGACTCGAGGTAGTCAGCGAGATGGCGAGACAGTTCTCTTCCCGCCGCCATAAGCACAAGATGAAAACCTCTAACACGCGTGATGTTTTAAATCTAACTATGTAAAAGGCAGATAGCCTTATTTTCTTTTTTTTTTTTTTTACCTGTGTGTCCGTCCTATAATGTCCTTTATTTTCTATATTAAAGTAATTAACTTAAGAAGTCTCCCTTTTTTGAAGTGTTTAAATAACGGTCACACTCACATATATATTGAATATTATATATATGTATATATATATATATATATATATGTATATATGTATATGTATATATATATATGTATGTATATATATATATGTATATATATATATATGTATATATATATGTATATATATATATGTATATATATATGTATATATATATATATTGATATTATATATTATTGAAAAAAGAGCATGATTTACCTGCATTGTGTTCTAACAATGCAAACCCGGTTTGGCTAGTTTGGCTGAAAAGCAGGTTTTCGACGCCAACTTTTGTCTTTGTTTTAACAGTTACATTGTGGCAACAATAGAGACGAACCTAAGTTGGTGTAAGAAATCGATAATTAAATGAAATTAATTAATTAATATTTGAAAAACTGCATTAAGATGGAGTGTTATCCACTACTTTTTTAAAAAAATATTTGAACTTGATTGGATGAATAGAAAGCATTTTATTAACGATTTAAAATTTGAACAAGATACATATATAAATTAATAAATATATAGAGAGAGTAAGTTAATATATATCGTAGGAATTGAAAAAGATATGAGCGTAGGAAAAAAATTAGACTTCTACATAGGTCAAAATGTTGGTTATTTAAAAAATATGACATTCCTTATGAATTTAAAGGTTGTAGTTCTAAAAGTGTACTATTTTGTCTAACGCTTGGGATAGTATCTCGAATAAAGGACTTCAAAACAAGTACATTCCACACGTTAAGTTCAGGTTTCTTCGAAATAAAAGGGGGGAGGTGCGTTATACGGTAAATGTACCTAAAAATTAAAAATTGCAGCTTCAAAGTATGGGTGCGCATTATAGGCCAGATTTTACAGTATTCCAGACTCTAAAAAAATGACGCATTTAAAATTGATTCATCAATGAATAAATGATAGTTTAAATAACTAAGAAACACGCTTGATATTATTAATTAGAAAATTAATGTCATTGTGGTAAAAGCGTGGGATACTTTGTACTACATTTTTACACTGACTCAGCATTTCGGAGTAGAACTAGTAAGAAATTATAACAATTGATATCGAGCACCCCACGCTTTTACCACAATGACATTAATTTTCTCGTTAATTTATTTTATTTTTATATTAAGAATTATTTTTTACTTTTTAGTTCAATTAACTATGAAAGCATGTTTTTGGGGTTTTTTTAACTATAATTTCATAAAATAATCTGTACTCTACACTTTGTGCGATAGTATAGTTTGTAATATAATTTTAATTTCCCTTTCTAATTTCCTTTTAATTTTAAAGTAATTTATTTCTTTATAGAAAATTATACATATTAGAATTTCATATAGTTATGGCTTCAGGTACTGCGAATTTTTTTCCCTCTTTTTTGATTAAATTTAGAATTAACACTTAATATAATTTTCTATTACTGAAATTTTCGTATTTTAAACAATTTGATGGCCACTTATCATTTTAAAGTTTATCATGTGAAGTTTTAAAATGCAATTTTAAAAATAATTGAGGCTTTTAGAGGGATAATTAGCTTTGCGCAGAAAATATTAATTGATTTCTATTTTATCGTACTTTTAAACTGAATTAAATATTCATGAAAAGAAACCTTTATTTAAATTAGAAAAATTAGATTTAGTTACTCTAAAATTTAATGGAGGTACTCATGGACTTTCTATTTTTGGAATTAATAATTTCATTCTATGTGTTTCGTTATCATTCAAAGTAGATTTTGAAAGGGAATTTATTTCGAGTTCGAAGTTCCGAGAAATTTGTGGCTTAACTTAAAATCTTTAAAGTTTTTAGCTGAAACTATGTACCTGAAATTTAAAGAAATGATTTATAATTAAAAGTTATTTAAATTTGATTAATTTAAAACTTTTAATGTTTTCGAAAATTTTCCTATTTTCAATTATGGCTCTGTATTTTTATATGGACTTTTAATGAATCATTGTTTATAGTATCATAAAAAAGTTTTACATGTAGAAGTTATTATGGTACTTTTCCGTTAACCGGGTTCAAATGTCGCCAATCGTGAACCAAATGCGAGCCAGTCGTCAAGTGAAACTTATTACAGAACAGTCAACGGAATAAAAGTCGAAAACGTTCAACTATTAACAAATATTATATATATAATTAATAGTAAGCAAAATAAGTTCAACTATAAACAAATATTAATGGATTGTAAACAAAACAGTTTCAATCAAATTAAATCTGGACGATTCGAACCACGTACCAATGAGAATGTACTTCTTCATGCGACATGTTGAAAAATTACTCCGTTATAAAAAGGCAGTTTTATTTCATGATTCTAATTGCATGTTACATTCTTTGCCAACATACCTTTCTCTTGAAAAAAGAGGCTGCATCTTCTTCAGCTCTTGCTAAATCTCAAATTTTCCTCATTTTTTAAAACAAAAATTAAGGTGGAAAAAAGAAAGGAAAACGCGTGTTTTGTTTTGAATGCATTCAGAGAATAGAACACATGCCTCAAATGAGAATTCCCTTTATGGTTGTAAGAAATTTGTTGGAAATCTACATTATTTGGCGATATTTTGCTTGGGTCCGGCTAATGGAAAAGTACCGTTATTATTTAAAAGTTTCCTTGCCCATTTCTTCATGAAAATAAAATAGTTCTGCGATATTTATACTTATAATTCTCAAAAACCAGACATCCAGATATGGAATTGCTACAAAATGTATACAAAAGGATAACTATTTTATTTTAACCTATACAAAATGTACTTTATATATATATATATATACACTGGTGTGCAAAAATTAAGGACGAAGTCGAAAAATTAGCACATCAGCTGAACGAAGAGGCAGAGTGGACAGAAAGACCCCAATCAGTAGATTAAGTAAGGGGATGTACGGTAGCACATGCGCAAATATGCAGGTAGACGTAATGGGGGAGTGTCTGAGTAGTATAAAGCATGTTGTCCGTGTAAGATCAGTATTTCTGGCAAAGAGATTGCACGCCGTATAGCAGTTAAAATCACACCGAGTTGCTGCCTCAGCGAGAAATGGCGAATAATCAATCTGTTAGACGACATCTGGATGCTTTTACCCGAGTTTGAATCATTGGGAAGTTGGAGGAAGGCTGCAGTGTGACAAGTGTGGCTGCAGAATTCGGAATTGCTCACAGCATCGTTTCACGACTTTGGAGACAATTTCAACCTACACGAACAGCTATCCGGGGGTTCAGTAGTGATCGTCCACGACGAACCACACCCGCAGATGGCCGGTACATTGTCTTACAGGCCTGAAGAAACAGGCGGCAGACAGCGGGAGAAATCGCTAGACACACGACACAGGCGACTGGACGACCGATATCGCGTTTTACCGTGGCCAGAAGACTGCACGGTGGTGGTGTGTTTGCACGACGCCCTGTACGGTGTGTATCTTAAACGCCTGCCCATCGGAGAAGGCGTTCTCTGTGGTGCCGGGAACACCGGAATTGGAGAGACAATGAATGGGGACGAGTACTCTTTACAGATGAGAGCAGATTCAGTTTGAGTAGCGATTCTCATCGCATACTCATCTGGAGAGAGCGGGGAAGCCGCAATCATCCCTCGAACATCATTGAAAGGGACGGGTATGGAGGTCGCGGTGTTCTCGTTTGGGGAGGCATCATGCTTGGTAGTCGTACAGACCTTCACATCTTCGACGCAGGTTCAGTCAACGGGACCCGTTATTGTAACGAGATTCTTCTTCCATATGTGCGTCTTTTTAGAGGTGCTATGGGTCTGAAGTTCCTTGTCATGGACGACAATGCACCATGTCATCGCACAGTAGCTGCCGAACAGCTCTTAGAGAGTGAGGATATTGAACGTATGGATTGGCCGGCACGATCTCCAGATCTCAATCCCATCGAGCATGTATGGGATTTTCTAGGCAGATGCTTGGCAGCTCGTACCTTACCACCAGTAACGATTCGGGAGCTTCGATTGGCGCTGCAAGACGAATGGGCAGCAATGCCTCAACAACTCATTGACACCCTCATTCTCAGCATGGGCAGACGCTGTGAAACCTGCCTAGCAGTCAGGGGAGATCATATCCTCTACTAAAGACCGGATGTTTCTTGCTGGACACCCATCACAGGGATGTTTCGGCCTTCAGTCGCATTGCGCTCCATGCTACTTTTTCAATCAAGCTTCTTTTTATCCCTCTGATTTCTCTTTTAGTAAGTGTTGCTTACATTACACATTTCCTTACGTATTGGGGATCTTACGGTATTAAATGTGTTGATTTAGAAAGCTTTTGTACAAAGTTATATTGAAAAAACCGTCTCGTCCTTAATTTTTGCACACCAGTGTATATGTATATACATATACGATAAGGATTCATTGGATGTCCATAGCACTTATCGAAGGTGCAGTGAAAAATAAAAGCTAAAAACAAAATTCATATTTTTTAGTGTTAAGTAATACAGCAAAGTTTATTTTTTCCTAAATCAAAAATTGTATTAATTAAGTTTAAAGTAGAACTAGAAAAGACTGTAACTATAATTTAATTATACGAGTGGTTATCAAAATAATGGAAATGCCACCTTTGGCATGAAATGCAGCTTGGATTCTTCTAGGAATCGATTCATACAAGTGCTGAATAGTGTTTGAGGAATATTGTACCAATCTTCAGAAAGATATTGTGAAATTTCTGGAAGTTCTCTATTGATTCCATATTGAACTCTCTAAAATAGACCGTAACGGTTCAACTGTATCGAGGTCGGGTGATTGTGCGGGCCAAGGTAGAGGCTTATTTTTATCCTTATGTTCATCAAATCATGATTGGACAAATCCCGCTACCCGTAAAGGTGCATTATCATTCTGGAAAATTCCATCTCCTGTAAGAAAGAAAGTTTTACATCATAGAATGAACCTGATCAGCCAAAATTTCTTTATACTTCTTCCCAATGATTCTTTCTTTCAGAGTTACTATTGGTCTAACAAAAAACCAAGACATGGCTGCCCATCTAATGATAGATCTACCTCCTAGCTTGACAGTTGGAAGGAGAACATCACGGTCATACGCTTGTAATGGGTCTGTTTGCGAGCCTCCTACTAAACCTCTTGGGGATGTTTTTTTTAAAATATTAATCTATTGAAAACCTTCTCCCGAGGAAGAAGATGCGATTTATGTAAATCAATGCTTCTATTTAAGTATTAACTTTTAGGTTTGAAAGAGAGAGAGAGAAGTTAGGAGTTCGATGAAAGAAGTTAGTAAATAACATAAAGTAGTAGAAACCTAGTCGAGAGCGACTCAGTTATTAAGTGCTTAATATTTCAAATTAATAATTGAAGATTTGGTCAGTTAGATATTTATATTGGAATAATGCGTCTTAAAGTAGAATAGCTTAGAATGCAATGTCGATTAATTCGAACGTGTATTCCCAAGACGTTCCAAGAGTAAGTGATTCAATTCATAATTAAATATTAATTATCTCCTCTGCCTCACTTTTGCTCCAATACTTAATTTTAGGAGCATTTCATACTCTGGATTGTTTAGACATGTTAGGTTGTTGAAACGTGTTATAAAATTAATAAATTATATTGTTTTTATTATGGATGATCTTCATTCTAACTCTTGAACACTGATGGATGTGTGAGGACATCCATCGCTTGCTTGCACAAGTGTCCTTCAAACGAGCACTTTTCCTGTTGGGAAAAGTCTGGAAGATGATTCGTCAGACTTTTATTACTTTCTTCCACTTATCAATCGACCACAGTAGTGAGTGTAAAACCACTGTAGACCACGTTTGGCCCTAACATCTGTGATAAACGGCTAGGGAATTTCTGCTTTGGTATAAATGTTCTTTTTATAAAAAGGGGCCTTCTAACTTATCATTGACTTTGAAGAATCCAAATGAAGATTGAGGTCTTCGAACCTCAAGGAACGCCTAAAGGTTGGGATGTTTCGGCCACACACTCCATCTAGACGAATTCCTACAGTTTAGCATCGAAAATCTGAGAGGTTCAACATTTTGCTTTTTAAAAAATTCCAAGACTTACGGAACCGCAATAAAGCTGGCACAGACTACCACAATATATACATTTCTATTTATAAAAAAAACTGGTAGCTATTATTATATTTCAATGCTTACTGTATTTAAAGAGTCTCTTTTATTCACAGGTGTCTCCCTTATTTTGATAACTATCTGTATATTATTGTATTTTATTTTTAAACTTAAATCCAGTAAATAGAGATCAGTCAAATGATAGATTTTATCGCACAACTATTAAATTTAACCAAATTTCATCCAAATTTTCTCTGGACTGATACATCGATTTGAATACAATCTGAAAGAGCAAAAAGTAATGAAGATTTCTTTAGTGCTGTATTTTACCTCGGATATTTGAAGATATATTTCTAATTTTTTTTCCTTTAAATATCTTAAAATCCATAGATGAATCATCAAAATCGATGCCGAAAACAAAACTTTTCCCGTATTAAAGTTACAACTGAATTTCACAGAAAGTTCGTTTCTTTTTAGTTCGGGTGCATTTTATTGCATTACAATAGATTCATTAGTCTTAGTCTGAAGAGGAACGTATAATTTCCATAAAAATCATTAATTCAAAATGGTCGATAAACGGGAGCTTTAGTGCAGTGATTGTGCACTGTAAATAATTATCACAAATATATTTTTATGCTCTGTACCAGGGATAGATGAACATTTTTAGGGCACTTTTAAAGTTTTTAAGGGATTGCGGTTCATTGAGTGGTGTAGATGTGGCCATCGTGTATTAAATTTGTATGTTTTTTCCCCTTAACACTTGCTTTCGACATTGTACTTTTAAAATATGACAGATCACTACTTTTGCTACAAAAACATAAGTCATATAAAATAGTCAAGTTGAATGCTTGAACAACTTCAGAATATTTCTTAAAAAAGATACAAATTTCAATTCAATCGATATAAAATAATCAGAATATTTTGTTCGATATTTTTCTATTATTATGTCACTATATTTTTTAAACTAACTTTTTTTAGATAGAATTTACATGTATCGATCAAAGGCAATTTATTTCTTCAAATTTTTTGAAGATATATAAATGCCATTTTTTTTATTAAAAAGGACTATTTAATTCATTAAAATTATTCTCGATTACTGTAATACAATTTTCTAAAATTGGCTTTAAAATGGTATTCCTATTTATTTGATATTCTGTATTATATTATACTTATTTTATATGATTAACATTAAATTCCGGAGTTTAAATTGGGTGAGAGATTGGAAACGTAATGGAACGATTTTAGATGAAAAAAAAATAGAATGCTCCAACTCACACTAATTAGGATGTAATATCTTCACAAATAGAGTTTAGAAAAATATCGTCATCACCTTGAAACACATTCCCAATAATGCACCCGTAATTGAAAATACAGGGTAAGTCAAAATGAATATAAAGATTACAAACAACTCTAACTATTTAACGGAAAAGAATTAATCGATAAGATTTACACATAGAATGTAGACGTAACTTCAAACTTTTGTGTCATTGATGTTTCATGTGACTTTCCTTGCTACTCGGACAATATCTAGGCAGTACTCCAATTTTCGGCATACATTCTGAAACATTTGTGCTGTTATCGATGCAAGCGCATAAATGAAGACTCCTTTTTTATTGAGGAGTGTATTTATTTCATTCAAGGACAAAGCAAAACGTTTCAACACCTTACCTTTGGAAAGCTATCGCACTTTATTGAGAAGAAGGAGGTCGGAATACACTGAGTCTCCATTTCATTTAAGAATTCTTTAAACCGACGATGGTAGAGGGCTGTTAACAATGGAAGATGCTGTTAACAATCTTAACACAACAAGATTACCAAATTCATGACCTCAACTATTTTGGCTCGAAATGTTTGGGCAAAAAGCGCTTCTTGGTGTATTATGCAGTGAAACGTAAGAACTTCGTGGTTTATTTTGCTCTGAAGAATCATTGTTGACCCTTTATTTTGAACTGTCATACTTCAGGCTCCATCAGTTGCTATTGAAACGATTTTATTTAAATCGATCTTATAGTCTTCAAGGCATTTTTTCTCGGCATTCGCTATATCTTCTCCTCTAGTTTGTCCCGAGAGCGGTAGCAATCCTAGAAGTTCTTCTTTTGGACCTTGGGAAGACATATACCAGACAAAAAGAGCAACTTGTGCCGTGTCTTTTATGTCACAAGACTTATCTACTGCAAGTGATAAGGCAGAAGAAAGTTGAATATCTTTCACTTGTCAATATGTTACATTTTAAGACATTTTAGCTATTCTATCCTGTACTGTTTTAGCAGATAGTGGCAAATCTTGATTGTTTTCAAGATTTCTGGTTTGTTTTTGAAATCGCTTAACAGTTCTTTAGATGCACGTATGAAGCAATCTTTGACATACTCACCATCTATGAATGATTTGCTTTTTTTGCAATTTCTTGTGATACCACGAAGTTTGCCAGATTAACATTACATGTAGGATTCCGTCCAGGTACTTAACATGAAACTTGATTACTGTTTTTGTTTTTAGAGCTCGCGACAGCTTAATTCGTTCTTCGCCGGTTTGATATTTACTAACAAACTGAGTGTGTTTTGTAGTGAAGTGTCTCTCTAAATTTGATTTCTTATTATGCGCGAGTTTTTATTGGCAAATGAGACACAAGTTTGAAAGCCTAATCCTCGTTAATAGATTCATGACGATTTACATTTTTTTTTGATAAAATAAATAATATTTGCGAATGGAACTAAAGAGCCGCAGCTTCACATCCAAAGAGCCGCGTGTGGCTCGCGAGCCGCAGGTTGCCGACCCCTGGCCTAGATCAGGGGTGGCGAACCTTTTTAGATGAGCATGCCATTTTTTCTAAAGAAATGTCTAATGAGGTACAGGCGTGCCGTGAAATAATTTTTAGGAAAATAATAAAACACTAAATACCCTAACAACTAAAAACTCTGTACTCACTACGAAAAAACACGTTTTTCACTATATAGTAGCAAATGATTTAGTTAAACGTGTACTTCAAATTTAAGAAACATTAGTGTGACTTGCGTTGTTGCAGATTAGAGGATAAATAACTTATATTAAGATTGTAAGATGTTACATTTAGCAGAATACATTCTGAACTGGAATTATCTTCCAAGCGATTCCTAAGCGAGTCTTTAGTGTTATTCATCTCTGAAAATAATAACTTGCAGGCTTAATGAAAATATGGTTAAAATATCGTGAACCAGCTTAAGGCAGTGTTTCTCAAACTGTGGGGCGCGCCCCCCTGGGGGGCGAGCATATTGAAAATAAAAGGTTTAAAAAAATAATTTTTTTGGAATGAAGAAAATCAAAATGCTTTTTGACATAATAAAAAATGCACATTTATACTGATATTATTTATATATATCATCTGGTCATCATCAAAAATAAAAGATTCCACTTCCAACGTTCATTAGCTATCTTTGATCCTATAACCAAATAAAAAAAGTCATTTTGTTTGCTTTACTGTAATCATACGATGAGAGATTTTTTTATTACGTTTCTTTTAACCCCTAAAATATTACTTTTGACTATCATATATTTGACCCTCAAACTTACTGGTATGTTTCACTCCATCTATTTTTCTTTTAGGAAAGTTGTAAATAATATTTTTCTGATGCTTTTTTTTCCATGTGAATGAGTTATATGATATATGGATAAGCATATGGATAAGCATACTTTGAAGGATTATTTGGCCAAGATGAGTATTCTGAAACATATAATGCATAACGAAAAACTTTTGACGCAATTCTTTTTTAGAACTAATATTCATATGTTTTATTGAATACACTTTTAACATGGGATCGGTCGCGCGATGCGCGAAGTCATATAAATGTTCACGAAATCGTTAATTCTGGGAAAACTGTTTATTTGTTACCAATGGCCTTGACAGAGAGAGTATCCTCCAATATGACAGTCTTAATGGGAACTAAAATGAATTTATCCCATTTCGCTCTCTTTTTTGGGGGAATTGCAAACGTTTTTTTTTTTACAATCAAGTTACTAGTTTTGATAGAGTTAGTTCCCTGCGCGACCACTTTTGTTCAAAAATATTTTCTATGAACATGCTTTATGTCCTTTATTAAGGACAATCAGATTAGGAACATTTTCATTAGTTTTATTGGATTTTTTTCTCAAAAAATCAAAGAAAAATTGTTAAGTCCTTGAAAGTAGGTAAGTATATTTTCTCTTAATTACATTATTCGCTGGAATTCTGATTTTTATCGTGTACAGTAAAAATAATTATAAAATAAATTATAGTTTAAAAACAAACTGAAAAAACACGCTTTTATAGTGAATCGAACTAAAAAGCAAAAAAATAAAAATATATATTACTTAAAAGTAGCATATACAAAATTTAATACTTATCTTGTTAATTTATACGGTTTATAATTATGATAGTATTGTAGCTTTAGCACCCCTCCCGCCCAAAGCGCATTATTATTGAATTCAATACATTATTATTTGGGGGGGGCGCGATAAAAATTATCATTGAAAATTGGGTCGCCAGTAGTTAAAGTTTGAGAACCACTGGATTAAGGTATCCGAATACGTTCAGAACCGGGATTTTAAAAAGACGCATAAATAGATAATCTTCATGATATTTAGTGTCATTTAGATTAGAGAATGCATGAAAAAAATTGCTTTAAGAACATTTTGACAAAAATATTATTTAAATACAATACTTGGGCAAAAAATTAACTTAGAATAACCCTTTTTCAAAATGTTCTCCTTTTGTGAAAACTGCTTCTATTATAATAATATTTTGCCTGTGCATAGCTCAGACCTCAGCACAGAGGCTCAACTATGAGTTTTGAAAAATTCATATTATTTTCAGAGTTACAATCAATTGAAATAATTATCGGCATTTTTTTTCTTTAAATTTCTCCCCTCTGTTGTAGTAAAACATGGATAAACCCACGTCTAATATATTTCAAAAATTCTAGTTGAGCCTCTGTACAGAGGTCTGAGCTACATACAGGCGAAATATTATTATAATCGAAGCATTTTTCGCAAAAGGAGAATATTTTGAAAATGGGTCATTCTATGTTCATTTTTTGTCAAAATATTGTACTTAAATAATTTTTTATTGTAATACTATTCTTAAAACAATTTTATATTTATTTTCTAATCTAAGTGACACTAAATATTATAAATATTATCCATTTACACGCTTTTGCAAAATCACTGTTCCGAACGTAGTCGGATACCTTAAAACAGTTAAATGCGTCTGGAATCCGTTTTACAGTAGATGCTCAGCATGCAACGGTTCGAGAACACAAAACACACACTGCTTTTTCGCCTTTACTTATGCCAAAATTCTCGGTTCACCAAGTTTGAAATTCTGTTACACTAACTATTTTGCACTTTTTTTTGGCTGGACTTTGTGAACTTGGTTATTTTAAACTAAAATGCAAACCGTTTTGATCCGTGCCCAAAATATTGCGTCACGTGCCATTGGTTCGTCATCCTTGGCCTAGATGTTGCCGGCGTGACCAAGGGAAATCACATATATACACAAACGTTATCTACGTTATTGGTAAATGTTATCGATAAATTCTTTTCCATTAAATAGTTATAGTCGTTTGTAATCGCTACATTCATTTTGACTTACCCTGTATTATGGAATTATTCTCCAATTATTACTGGAGGGTTAATACGGAAACAACAAAATACTTGTACTATGGAATAAACACAAAACTAAACATTCAATTTTCTTTCTACGACGCCGGACATCGTAAGTTTCGTCGCTTCCCTCAAATACCACGACATCTGATGAAATTAATTTCCTAATCAATCTCCCACACATTTTTCCAACACTTCTCAACTTATCATTTACACTTTTTCATCCGCATAACGATGAGCGAATACAACGAAAGCAATTTTTTTTCTCACCACCAAACGAATAATTCCAATGCTGTACTTTTGATTTATGACGACGTGGCAAACATTTGATTTATGATAGCAGCGTCCACAAAAGAAGAGAAACTCTTGTCCTTTTTTTTCTTTCGGTAAGACACTCGTCAATGCTTTTTGTACTCCATTTCACGATTGCATTCACAAAGGATAGCTACTCTTTTCTTAGAAATCAATCAAACTAATTAGTAATGACGAGATGAAATTTTCTATAACAATAAATCAATTTTTTTTTGTCTGTATATGAAAATATAACACGTTTCACATGTTGTTCTTGCAATATATGAGAACGCTTTTGGTAATTAATTGTTCTGCACAGCATTTGGGATGACTTAATTTGAACCAATAAAGAATTATTAATGTTGCATGTATAATTAGTGAAAATATATTTGATTGGTTGATTGCTTATTAATGTAGCATTCGGAAGTATCAAGAGAATTCCTGGTGGTACACCTCGTAATTTTAAACCTGACACTTTAACTGTGTGTGTGGCACTCATTTTTCAAAACTTCCACATCGCATCAGTATGGCAGCTTTGTACATCAACAGAATTATCGTCCATAAGCCCTTCTATAAGAAGTATCTTAAGCTGCGCGAGTATTTGTATCCAACTATACAAAAATAACCATTTTTACTCGGCTACCACAGTCACAAAATTATATCGAAGTTGTAATAAATAGTTTTTTTTTAAAAAAATTAATCGCTCTGTATGAAAGCGTAAGGGTAATAATTATTTTAGTAGTAAATCGTATTTTTTTGTTTATTTTAATGCACACAGATTTGAATTATTGTAGAAAGTCATGATTTTCAGTGAAGATTTTGACGACCCTTGGGGACAAAAGCCACTTAAGGAATCTTGTTCCTACACTGAAGAGACAAAACATTAAAAAGACCTAATCAATAATACTCTGTACCCTATTCTGCCTACAAAACAGCAAGCCTTAGCATGGGTACCATAAGTTCTTGATAGATGACTGAAGACAGATTGCATGAATTCTCTAAGAAGTGGTCACATAAAGGTGAGATATATTGGCTTGAAGATGTTTGATCTTTGAGCTGCATTTCTATTAAAACTCAAATGTGCATTATCAGATAAAAACCCACTGAGTTAGGTTATTAATTGAAATTTCTCCTTGTGCCTCCCGAACCCTTCAAAAACAATTCTAGCCTTTTAACATGTGACTCTTGTCAGGAGTTCAAGCCCATTACCACTTAAGACCCACCGTGTAGGGTAGCGATGCACGTAAAATCTGTCGAGATCTCAAACGTCCTCCGGTTGGTGTGGTGCGGTAGTTAGAAGAGGGAGGCCAGCTCAGATGTCGTCCACGTCACTTGATCATGGTTCAGAAGAACATGGTCCGTCACCCAAAGCCATCGTGTAGCTGAACAGTGCGACGTTAATATTCACTCTCACTTGACATGGGAGATTCCATTTCCAGTTGGGAAAACAGATGCCATATAAAAGAACAATTGATCCGCAACTATGCTCAGATAGTCTACAATTTTCACGGTCCCTTCTGCCAGAGCTAAGAGTCCCAGAGTCACCCAAAACAGTGTTCCCCAACCTTTTTATCGTCGCGGACTGGTCAGCGTTGGATAATTTTACCGCGACCCGCTGAGGGTGAAGACGTTGATTGCTTATATCACGGTTTCCCAACATTCTTTGGACTGGCACCCCCTTTACTAGTGAATATTCCGATACCATCCCCCCTCTCTCTCCAGAGGAATAAGAGCGTACATAATACATGGTAAAAACAAGAATTAAATTTTGAAAAAAAATGTTCTATTACTAATAGAATATATTTTTTATAGCCCCTAATTTTTTTACATGCAAATCTGAAATATCTGTTATTAACTATCATACTAACCATGTTATACTGCTTTTTGTAAATAGGTTCTTTTTTGAAATTTGCTCCAGGGAGTAAAAATCGCAATTTTTATTAATTATGTCAAACATATAGCATCTTTTTTTTGCTCTTTACCTTTTGTTTAATAAATAGACTTTACAAATAAGTCAAATTTGTTTTGCTTCTGTCTCTTTCTTTGCCGGAACTTCATTATCCTTAATTTATGGACCTGAGTGTAATATCAACGTCACCAGTTTATGCATATTGAGAAAGCAATTGTTCAACTGTGAAGACAGCGCACCTTGATACAGCCATCAAAGTGATGAACGAGAAATCTTGATTCATCCAACCAGGTAACTCTCTCCCACTAATTTATGGTCAAGTCACAATATTTTTAACCCCACTCTACTCGTAGTTGGCAATGACTATTGGTGAACAAATGCCTTCGAAAAGAAACGTTTGCTGTACAACCCCATATCGAATAGTGTCACCGGAACTGTAGTTCCGAAACACTTGTACTTGGAACTACATCGTATTGGGTTGTCAACTGAGCCATAGTCTGGCATCGTTTTTGCTTTACCATGAGGGACAATTCTCGATTACCTGTTTTTTTATATTGCTTGGACGCGTAACAGCTAGGATTCTAATTATGGTTTCACCGTTATTTGTCCACTTTGCATAAATACTAAAAACATTAGAACACGTACAAAACCTACCAGTAATGCTGTTTCGTCGATACACTTTTGAGTCATTACATTCTGCCCTTCTTCAAATTCGCTTAGACCAACCTCCTTTCCCTCTCTCACAAAAGTAAATACAATAATGATAGCTTAATCTTCTGAATCTACGGCATCTGGGTTTCTATGAAGCCTTAATAACGTATGTGGTATTAAGTCTGTGTTAGATGAAATAACGATGTGAACTAATCATGCTAAAGGTGAACTGCATGGCTATTGGAAGAGTTGCCGTGGGCTAGTGGGCGGGGCTTCAAAGCTTAGAACTTGGCTTCTGAGACGTTTTTCAAGATCATGAAATCCAGCAGAGAGAAAGTCTTTCAATTGGTGGTTGAGAAGTGAGGATAATGGCACAAAATGGCTGCCCTGGCGGGGAGGATGAGAGTGAGAAAGATGTGCTGTGACGCATTGTCCAGAAAGGTTGAAACATTAGAAGATCGTAAAAGGCAACCGGCAGGATTGCGAAGCGGTCACCCACTTTCGCATTGACCCTTCTCGTTCCTGCTGCAGTTTGAGCGAAAGTGTGACAGGCGCTAAGTGCACCCCGCCAATAAATCACATTCTCAAGAAATAGTCCATTCCAGGTAGGAATCGAACCCATGATTTTGGATTAGAAGTCCAACGCGCTATCCATTGCGCTACAAGGCAAAAATGATAGCCTAATTTCTCCAGCAGCAATTAAATACCATTCTCTCTTAATCATGCGACTTCCACGTCATCGAGAGAAGTTCATTGAAAATTGTGGAGGTGTTCATAGTAATTTGGGTCGACGGTGAGCCACCAGCATATTTTTCTTACACCACAGGTCTTACTAATAAGGTATCCAGTACTTCTTATATCTCAGATGAATATAGTTCTTACAGTTACTAAAACAACGATCCAATCGACGCTGATATTTGAATTAAAAATTTTCTGCTGTTGTAAAGATACCTTGGTAGCTGGAAGAAATAAATGTTATTCTAGAAATAAAAACAAATTTAACCTTAATTACATAATTTATTGCAAATTTCAGAGAAATTTCTAGATGTGTTCAATTTTAGTCATGATCCATCAAAAAAAAATTATCAACCGTTCAATTCCCATTTCTCTTAATTTCATCTCCAGAAAAAAAAAGTACTCTCCCACATTGGCAATTTCACATTATACAGGAACTAAGTGGCTCTGACATGTGTAAAATACGCATACTCACTTCACATAACAAAAAAAAAAAAGAAGAAGAAATCAACGGAGTATTTGAAATCTCTTTTATATTATGACAGTCGAGAAGGAATTTTCGATTAAAAAAGGCTTAGCGAAACGCACGGAGGAAATTAGAAAAGAAAAAACTTAAATTATGTTCCTTGAAACACAATATCTTACTTAAGGTTCTTTTACAGAATGCAAAAAAAGAAAAAAAAAACCCTCTTTTTATGGGGTTGTAGCAGAAGGATTTAAACTCATTTCATATAATAGAACTGCTCATTTAAATTCAACTGACTTTGTTCCCAACTTTTGGATCTAACTCATATCGTTAGATGCAAAAGAATCTTAAGAAGTAGCTAATCTCTCAGAAATGGATTATTTTCCGAGTGATGTTTCAGTTAAAAAATGTTCAGTAGTACTTACAAAGTTGTAATTTTACAGTTTGATTTGCCGAGTTCACTCTATGTTTAGTATTCTGAATGCAATTGTTTACAAAATAAATTAAACAATTAAAATAATAAATAAACTCAAGTAATTTGAGAGTGGCTTGTGCCTCTCTCTCGAGCACCTAGATGTGTAGAGGGAAGGAAAGAAACACTCGACACATGATCCAACTAATCTATTTATTTACTACACGGAGAACAGATACAGTTTCAACTAATAATAGAAAGAGAATGTCTCAATGTTAACCGTGAAAGTGTAACAACGACGGTAAAACACGAAATATTAGGAGACTATCAAACTTGACCCTTACCTTAATAAAGGATAAAAACCTATCATCCGATTTAATCTAATATCAAATCAATCCTAGTAACAATCGTCTCTTTAAAGTTTCTTCCTAATAAGAATCAAATCACAAAAATTCTATTATTATACCTTCAGTAGCAATTTCATCGGGCTCGAGTATATCTTCTTTCCTACACACTATTCAAGCTGGAAAACCTCGCCTATATATAGTAAGTTAATTTAAGTATCACAATTCTCTTATTCCGAAGGGTTGGTTGTGAATAACGCGAATTGATTACCCAAAGATTTCCCAAGAGGATTATTTGGAAACTTTCTGAGATTTCTGAGCAAAAAGCTATTTTTACGGGATGGGGTTGTTAGCCTCATTCCCAACCCCCTAACTGGAGGACCAAGTCTTGTTCAGTCTCTTACGACACGTAAAGACTACTTTCGACTATTCTTTCTCGCCCGGTCACCACATAGGCGTATTTATAATGGTTAATTTAAAAAATTATATGAATATCTATCTCTATATATAAATGAATGTTTGTATATATGAAATCGCATCATTCCAACACACACACCGTTCAATCGATCCTTATTAAAATTGACATGTATATGTATTTTTTTGCGGAGAAGGTTTTTGTGTTATTCTCTTTGTTGAAGATCACCCCCAGGTGGCGCTATACCATATTAATTTCTGTTCTATATCATATCAATCACCAAGTTGCCGACGGGGTCTCCAAAAATGATGCCAACTTGGCTCAATCACCTACATTTTGTTATGTTTCCATTGAATCACCATTATAATGTAAGAAACGGCGCTGCTTACAAATATTACAATTTTAACAAAATAAATACAACAGAAAGTAATATTAACGTATTTACACTATTTTAAGCGTTCATTACACAAAATGTGTAACAATGTGTTACTTTTGCTGAGCAGAGATCGGATTAGGAAGGTGTTTCCAAAAATCAAATCACTAGAGAGTTACGGGGCGTTATAAATAAAAAAAATCATTTTTATCAGCTATTAGATCTACTGACTTAAATTTCAACAAATATATTTCTTTTGTTCAGCAGAGATATACAAAAAGCTTTCAGTTTTGTTTAATTTTCAATTCACATAAAATCAACGCATTAAAAACTTCTTTATCCTTCAATCTGAATTGTTTAATTTTCCAATTCACCCGCGCAAAGAACGGGTATACCAGCTAGTCTAACATAAAATTAGACAATATATCGAAGTATATCAAGACATCACAGACTATAGTGAAAATAGCCATTGTAATATATTAGCATACGTCATTTCGTTGGCTGTGAGGTAGCGTGACCGTCTCGTAAGCCCAAGGTTCAAGTTTCGACCCCGGTTGTAGCTGATAGATTTTCTGGACGTGAAAGTCGTAGGTACGCTTGTAATATGATTATTTGGCACTTAAAAGATCCCTTGAGTATCCATTTGTCTCTGGTACTCTCGGTAAAATTAAATCACCACAATATTTAGCATCCGACGAAAGTTGGAATTGGATAAAATTCAAACGTTACAATCTGGTAGCGGAAACCACCACTAGCTGCTACCCCCAATTAAATGGGTTCCATTCTTGGGGATTTGCCTTGTCTTCAAACGGCTTAGCTGCCAAAATGCAACGCATCTGATACAAAGAAAATACATTAGCAAATTCTTAGTCTTTGGAATTAAGATTTCAAGCTTAAATAATGTTTTTAGGTTGTGAGAAGCTCGCACTTCTCTCGGGCACCTAGATGTGTGGGAGGTAGGGAAGAAACCCTCAACATAATCCAACTAATCTATTTATTTACCACACAAAGAACAGGCCCAATTTCAACAAATTATAGTAAGAGAATGTCTCAATGAACCCCCCTCCCCTTGTGTGCGCCACTGATCTTTTCTCCTACTCTATCTACAAGCTAGAAAACCTCGCCTATATATAGTAAGTTAACTTAAATATCACAATTCTCTTCTTCCGAAGGGTTGGTTGTGAATAACGGGAATCAATAGCCCAAAGATTTCCCAAGAGGATTAATTGAAGGAACAAGTATAGATCCGTCACAAGGTGCCAATATTTCCCTATAAATGCCTGGGTTGAAAAAGGAGAGAAAATGGAGTATGAAACCTATAACTGTAAGACTATAGAAAATTGCTGAAAACATAAAATCTAAATAATGTATTGTAATAATAAATTTTACTTATCCTCAAATAATATATACTCATGTAAAAGGTGATGGGACGTCTAAGCATACCCATTCTCTTTCAGCTATCCCTAGGGAAAAGAGTCCTGGAAAGATATATCAGGAGATTAGAATGGCCATGTAATGGGTCGAAACACTCCCTAACACACGTCCCAGAAATTGAAGCTGCGATTGCAATAGTACAATGCTTACCTTCATTGGACTATGGCCATATAAAAAAAGTTAATTTGAATGATGGATTTTGCTTTATAATCTGGTAGTCGAATGGACAAGTCTGGGCCTGTCTAGTGCCTGATGAGTGCTTACTAGGTAGCTGCGTTATGCCAACTGTAAAGTTTAGTGGTGAAAGCATCCTGTTGTGGCATTTTTTCATGGTTTGGTCTGAATCCTTTAGTTCCCATGATTGAAAGATGAACTGTGAAATTCAGGGTGTCCTGAGTTAGTTGGGACAAACTTTAAGGGGAGATAGAGGACATCGCAAGAACTCAGATTGGTATAGCAACCCACGGTCAAAAACGTCTTCGTTCGACGCAAGGTGGCGTTATTTACAAGAACATTGGATGTAACAGACTTGCATGACCTCAGTCATTTGAGGCAAGTATGCAGAAGTGTATGGAAAATTTTACAAACATGGACCTGGAAGATATCCACCTGATTTACGGATTGGCAGAAGGAAATGCACTAGTAGCAGAAAGATTGTATCACTAAAAGTACCCACAGAGAGATGCAACGGACCACTGGAGTTAAGCTAATTTTCATCATAATTTGTATGGATATGAATCCTTGCGTGATAAGAGGCATAGTGAGGTATGACTTCTAGTGACTCGAACTTCCAGCAAGGTATAAAATGTGTTGGATACCGTTCTATCGAATCCAAATACCATCTTCCTGCTGCTCGTACATTTCCTTCTGCCAATCCGTCAATCAGAAGTATACCTGCCAGCTCGGTGTTTGTAAAACATTCCATGCATCCTCAGCGAGCGATGACAGATCAAATGACTAAGGTGAAATACACTCATGACGATAAATTAAGAATAATGCAGTTCAGACAAAGAAAGACACAGAAGCAAAACAAATTTGACTTATTTGTAAAGCGTATTTATTAAACAAAAGATAAAGAGAAAAAAGATGCTATATGTTTGACATAATTAATAAAAATTGCGATTTTTACTCCCTGGAGCAAATTTCAAAAAAGAACCTATTTACAAAAAACAGTATAAAATGGTTAGTATGATGGTTAATACGGAGCATGTCTCCCGGACAATGCAATACAGGCCTTACAACGCCTAGGCATGCTGAGTGTCAAATTATCAATCTGATCTTTGGGAATATTACACCTCTCATCAAGCAATGCCCTCCGAAGTTCCGGTAGACAGGTGGGAGGGGGTTGACGGACTGCAATTCGTCGACCAAGCATATCCCACACATGCTCTATTGGATTCAAGTCCGGTGAGTATGCTGGTTAATCCATACGGGTGATATCCTCCGATTGAAGGCATTCATCTACAATGTTTGCACGGTGAGGACGGGCATTGTCATCCATAAACAGAAATTCAGCACCCATGGCGCCCCGAAACAAACATACATGTTGTTCCAGAATGACATCCCGATAGATGTGGCCTGTCATCGTTACACTCTGAACATGCAGGTCAGTTCTGGAACTAAGAATAATTCCTCCGCAAACGAGCCATCCTGCACCACCGTAACGGTGTCATTCAATGGTGTTCTCTTGGTGGTAACAGGCGAGAATCGGACTGCAAACTAAACCTGGACTCGTCGGAAAACGTCACTCAAGACAACTGTTGTGGTGTTCACAATGCATGTTCTTTACTCCAGGTTAATCGGAGGCGACAGTGAGTTCCGGTAAGTGGAACACATCTGACAAGCCTACGAGCATATAGACCAATGTGCCCTAAGCATCTGTAACGGTCTGCCCGAAAACTGTCGTGCCGTTAGCTCAAGAAAGCTGACGAGACAGGTCTGATGCTGTGCTCCGTCTGTTTCTTTTGGTAGTAACTGTCATATATATATATATATATATATATATATATATATATATATATATATATATATATATATATATATATATATATATATATATATATATATATATATATATATATATATATATATATATCGGACCTCATTCGGCATTGTAACTCGGGGATAACCTGTGCTGTGTAATCTACTCACATTACCATCATCTTGGAATCGTTTCCAAAGCCGGGAGATGACACTCTAGGCGATTCCATGTTCCTCGGATACTTCCAGCTGGGTACTTCCACATTCCAGTCGTCCAATAATTCTACCACGTTAAAAATCATCCAAATGCTTCCTCTGTGCCATAACTATGCGGTTATTGCACTGAAAGGCTTTTAAAGCGCTTGTGAACAATTTTACTTCTTTGTCCCCATTTCTTATATACCCCTTGTAAACTCGTGAGTTCTTTTCCGACCGTGTTCGAATTGTGACAAGAAAATAATTGCAGACAGGATTTGGTCCCACTGTTTATTCCATACCTTCTATATGGGACATTTCTTAAAATCAAGAATATATTGAGATGTTACAGGATTACGATACATCGTTCAGCCGTGTCTACTTTTCACGACCCCGGCTTTTTTCGTCACCCTCTCTCCTCTCCCCCGTTCCGACCTTTTTCTCCTCCGTCGTTGCCAGATCCTTTTCTCTATATCGTCTCTCGTTCGACCTGTTGCCAGGTGCAGGCAGCTGTTCCTTACACCCCTCTCTTACACTCTCGTCATTGTGACATACTATCCGCGCGATCTGGTGGTTTCCTGTAATTTGCATATTCTTCTTTAAGATGTGTGTGATAGTTCTACAGGTGAAATTTTTATTTTAGATTTCAATTTCTGTGTGATTCTGAATTATCCTTAATTTATGGACATGAGTGTAGGCCTGTTTCCTTAAATGCTCTTTTGAACAGAGCCACCTAGAGCCGACCATCAGTCGCTTGCAAATCTGAATCCTTGTGATGCTGCAACCTCCCCATATATATATGTGTGTGTGTGTGTGTCTTTAAGTTTGTCCCAATGATTCTGGGACATCATGTTTATGAGGATATTCAGGATAAAGCTGCTCTCCCAACTTTATAACAATACTTCAGGGACTTGCGCAATCATGGTTTGATGAAATGGGTGTTGACCTTCAAATTACGAATGTTGTTTAGCGATTTTTTTTAAATTTAGCAGTGCACCGACATTATTTAAATATTATTTTTTTTAAAAAAGAAATCGCAATGTTATAACACGTTTTGTTACATTTGTGAAAGGTTATCACATCTCTCTGTGGCACCTAGATATGTAAGAGGCAGGGAAGAAATTTACTCACCATGATCCAATCAATTTATTTATTTATCACACAATAAATCGACACAAATTCAATTAATAATATTAAGAGAATGTCTCGGTGCTAACCGTGGAAGTGGAACAACGAAGGTAATACATTAAAGATTAGGAGACCATCAAACCCGATCTTACTTTATAAAGGAACTAATCTATCATCCGATTTAATCTAATAACTATTTAATCTCAGTGAACAATCGTCACTTTAAAGCTTCCTCCTAATAAGTCTTTAATCACAATAATTCAAATATGATACCTGTCAGTAACAATCTCACCTGAATCGGGTTTATCCCCTCTCCTACTCACTCTTCTAGCTAGAAAACTTCGACTATATATAGTAAGTAAAATTGAATATCACGGTTTTCTTCTTCCGAAAGGTTGGTTGCGAATAACGTGAATGGATAGCCCAAAGACTTCCGAAGAGGGTTTTTGAATGATCACGGATAGATCCGTCACACAGTAACAACATCAACAATTATTATGTATTTAAGTCTGACGAATAAATTCAATTTCATCTGAATAGATGAAAAAATTACCTTAGAATGTTATTTTAAGACAGGTTTATTATCTTCCAATATAAAGTTATTTCTTCAAACGATATTATGCAGTACATAAAATCAATTTATTCTTCAAACAACACAACATGTAGTATTCAGGCAAAGAAAAAAAAACACCCACCAAAACAAGAAAAATGTCTTGAAAACAAATAAGACTAATATAAAAACCTCTAGAACAGCGAACTTCCTTTTTTTGATTGCGGCGACAAAAAAAATCTTTCTTACACTCTTCTTGTTTACTAATGTTTCCTGCAGGTTAACTTTCCCCACAATTTCTTTGTTTGAAGCATAACAAACAAAATTCCTATCCTTTGATATGGGTGCTTTTTTGACGGTAAACTAGGGAATTGTGGGATGTCGTCTGACATAAAATGGATGCGTTTTTTTCCTGGAAAGGGAAAGAGCAACAAATAAAAAAAATTAATTCAATTGCGAAACAAGAGACTATAAATAAATGTTATTATAAAGACAAAAAGAGAAACAAGAAAACATGCATATAAACTCGAAATGTCGTTGAAAAAGTGAGAGCCTTGCTGTATGATAGTGGAGACATTTTTTTTTTTATTTAGAAGTATTTTGGTGAATATGGTTTTAAACACACCTGTATACCAATATTCCTAAATTTCAAAGTTTTATTTTACACTATTTGTTTAAAAAAAGGCTAAACTACAAATAGTACCAATTACTATACTACTAATAATATTATAATTCACTTGAAAAGCTGTCGCCCATCCGGTATATTGGTTATGGACGCTGACTTCTGTGTGGTATGGCCTGGGTTCGAATTCCGGAGAAGACATGGATGTTTGTAAATGTATACTGCCTTCGCGGCATGGGGGTACTTTAAAAATCCTTCGAGCCACAAGTCTTCTCATGAGGTTGGTGGAAGAGGTAGAGAGGAAAGGGGCCCTTGACCAACTCCAGGTGTCCTCTACTAAAATTGGGAGGGGGACGAGCTAAATCGTACTGTCACACGTATGGCGTTCAATGCTACGGCTAACGACAAGCGTCACCTAGCCCTTCACCAGGATGTATTTCGTGGACCTCGATCTGGCCTTTGCCGTTCAGGTGGCATTAGTAGCAACAACTCAGTAAGCTATTAATTGTTTTATATATCTAAGATTACTTTTTAACCATCAAGAAAATGTAAAAACTTATAGCATTGATAAGTAATTATCGCGACTTAAAATCAACTTTTTTACTTCAAAAATTACTAAACATTCCATGTATTTTCAAACCATTTTTAATTAATTAACTGAAAACGCGTTTGCTTACGAAACCCATCATGAAGAGGATTATGTTCGAAGTACAAATTTATCACGTTAGAAGGATATGGAAGTATGGTGAGTGGCGTTCCACCTCGGGGATCATCCTCGCTACTTCATCGTGGCTCAAAATTACGAGGTCTGTTGCAATAGCTCCCCCTACTTCAATTTTTTTTAGATAGATTGTGTTCTTCCTGCTCTTCGGCTCCGAAAATTTGGCTTTGTGGTTTACTTGTGGTTTCATATCTTGATTGGTGGATTTCTTTATTTAGCATTTGAAAATTTTCCATTTAACTCAAATGTTTCATGTTCATCACTTTTCCTAAATTTACTTTCGATATCAGGACTAATATCCATTATTTCATCAGGTTCTAGTCTTGCTTGACCGGCTTCAACTTCATCCAGTAGAAATCGCACAGATGTCCCTTTCTTTCTTTATATTTTGTTCATTTACATTTTATACATTCATTTACCAGTAAGATGTTCGCAAGGGGAAAACGTAGCCTTTTCACAACAGATTTTTTGGAACAAAAGTGGCGGTGGGGGACTCAGTTACACCAAGTACCTTGAGAATCTAAGAAAACGCTTGAAGTTTCCAAAAAAGAGGGAGATATGTGACAAATATATTTTAGTTTACACAAAGACTGTATCATATAAAACCGAGGTTCCCAAACTTTCTTGTCTCATAGAGACCCCTTACCATGTTTTTCGGTTTGGAGTAGAACCCTGCTTAATTAATATTGAACTTTTGAAAATTTATTAACTTAAATGTCTTTTTGACAGCTGTTTCTACTACTATTTTAAAAAAATTAATTTTCCTACTGTAATAAAGTATTATTTTTTAAAATTAAAAAAAACATGTTAATTAATTAAATTAAAAGTGAATTACATTAAATAACTGTTAATTAAAATAACTTAACAACAAACAAAGTATTTTAATGGGAGGCATGAATCTGGCACTACAGTAAAAAATTTTCAACATTTGTCTGGTCAACTTGTCAGGTTTAAACTTAAATATTCTATGTTAGTAGTGTCCAGATTTGGGAAGGGGGGAGGTCCCTTACTTTTTTCTTCTTCATTCTTTTTTTGTTTTTGTTTTGGACACAGGCAACCACGCTGAGATTCCTTCGGGAAAGCTATTAAAATCTTCCTCCTAATACTCTATAATTTATGAAAAATAAATTATAGAGTATTAGGAGGAGGTTTGCCTTTTTAGAGCCAAAATTTCTGGCATCCGTTTCTAAACTTTAAAATCTTTGTTAGTGCTTATTATGATCAAATCTTATTGTAATGCGACATTTGTTTTTCAATGTGACCCTATGAATTCATTGTCTACTGTGGTATTACCGTAGTCAAAGCATTCTCAAACCTGGATTAAAAATCTGAATGAAAGGTATTTAAATGTTGAACGTAGGTAAAAATTGTTCTTGTAGATTGTCTGCGACAAGTCGAAAAAATTCGGGACCTCCAGTATTATATTTCTTTAGCTTAACTCTGGAAAGAGACGCTGAAATGGTTCTTGCTTTCATAAAATTTATGCTGTCACCTTGTATGTGCAAATTAACCTTCTTAAATTTAGTAAACAAATCTGTTATATAAGTAAAATTTGGTTTCTCTAATTAAATAAATTTCTTTTAAACTAAAGTCTCGATCTAGTTCTGTCATTCTCCACTATCATAGACCGCCACATAAACTTCATGGACCTCCAAATTATTTTTTGCTGACGTGGACCCCTTGCAGGTCGTCGTAGACCACTTTGGGAATCACTGATCCAAAAGAATACTGATAAGGTCATTCATAACAAATAAACAGTTTTGCCAGAATTAAAGCTTTCGTGAGCTTGGGGTGTCTCTGTGCCCCACGCGACCACTAACGGGTTAACAAGCTTTTTGCTATCATTTTTATTTCAGATGCGTTGTGTTTGAACTTATTTCATTTGGTATCGTTTTATAGACTGATTATATAATCTTATGACAGTTGATGAGTTTAGCTCCCAAATAACTCATAATCCCAATACTCGTGCATACGCTCGAGTGGCTTCGACATGAGTGTTGATAAACAATCAATCTATCAACCGTATGGGAAACATTTAAGTTAAATTTTTTTCAATTTTCTTTTTGTTTGAGATTTACAGTGATATTCGGTTTTAAAGTATTGAAGATTTCTTAAAGCGTTTAACTGATGAAATATCAAAAGTCTCTCTTATACCATATTTTTTATATCTAAATTTCTAAAATCCAAATCAATATGTGGCAATATATCCATAATCATCTACGTCAATGACTGGAATCCGTACTTTTATATGCTATTTGGAAGGGATGTTCGATTGTATTGAGGTGTTGTTCTAAGTGCCAATTTGGCTATAGGAATGAAGAAAACCCGAGTTAGAGAGGATAAAACTCGCGGATAGTTAATTGTTACAAGTTCCTAGTAATACAGGATGAAGCGCGGGGACTACCTGCTTTGAACATATTGCAATGAAGCTCGTATGAAGGGTAGGGGATTTGGTGGAAAGAGAGGAGTGGGATATTTGTGTTCCCGCATCCGTCTCAGTTGCAAGCACGCAGTAGTCGAGACAGCAGCGTGCTTTTGCCGCGGAGGCGTATTTCCCTAACGGTCGGTTGGTGATTGCAGTTTAATGTGTCTTTCGTCGCCACTTCAATGTTCCTCCACGAGGTCCTGTTCCGAATCGGAAATGTGTTTTAATGTGGATGGATGCCTTCCGAGCAACGGGGAATGTCTCCAAAGATAGGAAAGGACCTCCAAAGGCCGTTAGAACATCTGAAAATGTGGAATAAGTTTGTGTGTCAATTCAGATTGGAATGGAACGATGATTCAAAAATTGTTTTTACCCACTCTTCAAAAAAAGGATCTTGACAAAGAGTGGTTGCAACAAGATGGGACCACATCCCACACCTCCAGGGTTTCCATGGGTGTTTTGCGAGCAGCTTTCCCTGAATGACGGATCTTCCTGCGAGGGGACGCAAACTGGCCGGCACTCTCACCTGATTTATCCCCTCCTGATTACTTTCTGTGGGGTTATCTCAAACCCCACAGGAAGTCCCTGGTTTACAAAGATTGTTCCAAGAGCCTGGAAGACCTACGGAACAACATCTGAGCTGAAATTGACAATATCTAGGTTGATATGATTGCAAAGGTGACTCAAAGTTTTCGAAGTCAACTGGATTAGTAAATTGATAATGGAGGGCGACATTTAACAGACATTGTGTATAAAACTGTGTAAATATAAATCTCCAATGCTGTGTGGTAGGCGGAAACTAACAATAAAATCGAATGAAACATGTAGTGTGTTTTAGTGCATTTTCAAAACAGGAAGTTCCGACGTCCCACCCTGTATATAGGGTAAACAAAACTTTTGCCTTAATTTTAAATACTTATTGTGCTCAAACTATTATAATTAGATGTATGTTTATTTGAATATATTGTAAGTACTATTATATTAATTTTTATAACGTTATTTATCTCACTAAATCTTAACAAGTGCACCCTTGGTAGTTCGGAGAATGTCTTAACGGTATCCCAGTTCCCGCCAGGTCTTGCATTTAATAAGCATGCAATCTAAGCCTTTTATGAAGAGCTTTATTTGCGATATTAAAAGTTGCCATGATGTTTCATGAGTTGATTTTGTAGGGCTCCGTTGAAACGGTTGTCTAATGCGTTCAGCAATTGCTTTACTCAGATTACGCCTGCCATTCCTTGGAGGATCCCTAACGCTGATTGTTTCTTTAAACATTTCATACCATCGCTTTATGGATTTTGCTCCAGTAGGTTTGCTTCCGTAAAAGTGTTAAAATTTTAGCTGAGCATTGCATAATGGACGATTTCATTTCGTAAAACTGAAGCACACATTTAGGCTTGCTCTTGAATCGGCGTCATTTCGGCAAAAAAGGGTGTCTTCCTTATAAATATTCCCCTGACTCCCTCTAGAAGGATTATTCATGCAATCTATTGCACAAAAAACTTGCTAAAACTCACCTATCCGATTATACAAAAGTTACATTTTTATATCAAACGGTTATTTTGTCAAGAATTTTTTTATAATCGGGTCAAGATTTTTGGCTCACCCAAGATAATACTAATTACAAATATTACTAAGTTTTGTTTTCTTTTTCATTTGTTAAAAATATACGTAAACACGAACATCCTTGCATAATAAATAAAATATATTTAATAAGTCATTAGTTAGGAGAAAGTATAAAAAAAATTAAAAGAAGAAGTGTATAAAAAATATATTAAAAGAAGTGTATAAAAAATACAGAAATTGTACAATTTTTTTTTATCATCTAATGTGTGTTCTTTTGTAAATTACAAGAAATAAAGAAATGTATTGAAAATTACATATATAACTGATATATTAAACTAAAAATAATTAATCTTCTTTACAAATGACGCATATTAGTTTTTAAGTTACGAAATTAAATTCCAAAACAATCCGCCTAATCACGTACGTTGTTCTTTTTGATTAAAAAGCTAAGTTTGACTAAAATTAATGTTTTGCACATCGATTACAAAGGAGGAATATATAAATACGCCCAGAAGATTATAGCGTTTTCGTTGCAAAAAGCAAATTACAAAAAAAACTCCAACACAGAGAGAGAGGGCAACAAATTTTAATTAAAGTATTGATTTTTTTCAAAGTTATTATGGTGCAGGAGAGGTAAGAGCAGGCCAAAAGCTGCCCGAAATTAATCAAACTAATTCCTCTACTTGTCGCTACAGGATAATTTTTCGTCCAAAACCAATTCGAACTGGATAGTTTTAATTAATAACTTGCTTTTTTGTTCTCAACGACATTAAATTGGCTTTTTTTAGTTGTGGTAAGCTTCCGGTAGGTAATCCGAGTCCCAGGGTGGATATTTTGTACAATTATCGAATTTTCATGACTCGGTAGTTCATAGTTACTGAATGAGAGCAATAGAAGCATTTTTGCATATTGGATCGACAGAGCTGTATTGGGTAAAAAAAAAGATATTCCAGTACACTAAGTTAAAATACTGAAATTTATCAATATATTTAACACCTTCTGGTATGATTTAATAATGAAAAAAACTGTAAATAAAGCAACTATTTAATTTTTATTAAAAAAAATACTTGTTTCATTTTATAATTCTTATATATTTTTAATTAATTTCCATTTAAACATATTTTTAAATAATACCAAAAACGGTAAAATTAAAAAAAAATCAAAAAGCAAAAACTTACTTAGATATACAGGGTAATACTAAATTGTTTTTACAAATTAATAGGGGTGATAGTACCAATTCAAACGACTAATAATTACACAGGAACAATGGCTTGCATACCATTCTCAGAGGCAGAAAAGGGGAATATTAGAATTGCAACCTGAACTAACTACAGTGTTGGGAAACCAAATGAACGACACCAAAAGTTGAACAATCAGATTCATAGAATAGTTAAAAACTCATAGCAACGGCTCAAAATGCTAACCATAAGTGTCGTTGCACATGTGTTGGAACGACTGGCGCACCCTCTCGAAGATCCCGGGTATCGTTAATTTTGGCTGCGGCAGCAACAATTATCGCCACGAGATCTTCAGCTGAGTCCATGGGCTTCTCGTACACTAAAGATCGCATGTACCTCGAGAAGGAAAAGTCCAGTGAGTTGAGGTTTGATGAGCAAAGAGGCCGCCACAATTTATCCACGTCCGATTCTTCGTACGAGATATGTGTCATTCAAGAAGTTACGGACACTGATGGAAAAATTTGTTGGGTCTCCACCGTGCATAAACCCCATGTTTCCTTGGATAGGAGCAGAACAGTCAGCAATAAACTGGGAAGCACTTGTTCCAAGATGATACAGTATGTTACGCCAATCAAATGGCCTGGCAAGATGTAAGGGCTCTCTAGATAATCACCAAGAATACTTGCCCAAATGTTCAAGGAAAATTTCCGTTGGTGATTACGAGTGGTCGTGCAGTGGGGATTGCTGTTATACCAAAGGTGTTGATTGCGCATGTTGAATTTTGCCTCATCACTAAATAATGCTAATGCAGGATCGTTATGCTCAAAACTATGATTTTTGTGCAAAACACGTTAAAAAAGGCCATCTTTAGTTCCATATTATTCAAGTTATAATTAACATAACGTACTAGATTAGTTAAAAATGTACATCTGAAAAGGATTTTTATCACATTCTTATAAGAATGTTTCCAAACGGTCCTGAACACAAGCTCGTGGTCGCAGCTCTTAAAACAAATCTATGGATTTGAATCCTGATGCCTCAAAAGCTCTGTTTTGTAATGGAGGAGACACGTAGAATTTTTCGAAGTTCAAATGACACCAATTGCTGCAGTGTGAAAGCTTGGGGAGAGGATTCTACGCTGAAATATCATCCTCAACACTTGATTATGGTTCACAATTAAGCTATCCTTTACAGTAGCCCTCGCAATGCTTCACCATATGTGACGCTAATAATGAACGTGCAATTAATCAGCCTTTAAGAGACTTGGTACCCCCAAAATCACAAACCTATCGCTTTTTTTATTTTCATTTAATCTTATTCTTTTCATTATTATCTTTCGATTGATATATCACTTGTGCATGTCGGAAAGTTAGAAGTTGAATAAAACTTCATTTGAAAACAAATTAGGCAATTCAGCCACGCCCCCTTTTTAGAAAAAAAAGCTAAAAAAAGCGTTTTGATTAAAAAATCTAATTTATAAAGAGAAATAATAACATTAAAAAAAGAATGTGCAACATATAAAGCAGAATATTTCCAAGGCAATACATACAATCATTTTTTTTTCTGAAATGTGTGCATGTAAAATTTTTAAATTAAGGCATTTTATTCTAATAATTTTATAATTTCAATTCTTATTCTTGATATATTTTTCATACAAATGTAGTATTTTAATATTATAAGAAGAAAAACAGCTAAAATTTCTGTCGTGACAGAAAAAAAAAAATTTTTAACGTTTTTCTTCAATTTTCTTGTACAATTAGTACTCTTTAAAAGATGATCATTTATAAAAATGTGTGGGTTGAAAAATATGAAAATGCAATTATTTTAAAGAAAAACGTATAACTAATATCTTAAAGTGGTATTTTTAGTTTAATTAAGCTTATAATAGTTATTTTTTCAGAATTATAAACTTTAAACTGATTTTTCTCAGTTTGTGTTTTTCGAAACCTTTTTGCATTCAAAATGCTACTCCTTCGACAATTATTTACCAATCACTTCCACTTTTTTCCTGCGTGTTAAAAATAAAGCATGTAATAAAATTAAGGGTCCGTTTTGCTATAAACTGAATACTTCATTTAAAAAAAATAAAATGTTAGACATGTTCGCTTTTTCGTTGATTTTTAGCCTGTGTATCAACATTTTATTTTTTTTTCTCGAAAACGAATGAAGTTATTCTAAAATCAATCTCTAAAGTTGTTTAGAACATCCATAAGAATATTATCAAAAAATTTCAGGTCAAAAAATTAATTTTTACAAAAGGAGTAGAATTTTAAAATTTTCCCAATTTTCTTCAAAAAATTTTAATTTTTAAAATTGTGTGAATACTATATGAAAATTTTCATCTGGTATCATTTTCTTGAATAGAAACATTGTATAAAATGCTAAAATATAATTTTTAAATACGTAAATAAAGAAATTTGCTTAAAGTAGAAGTAAGATCTATTGTTCAAATGCAATTTTGATTCTATATTCTTTACTTAATTTGTTGTCCGTGGTATCTGAGTTCATAGTCTCTAACTCGTGGTTGTCGTTGCTCAGTCATAGGCTCCAGTCCTGGTGTACTGAAGATCACCCTGTTCAGACATTGGTGCATGTTAAATCTGTTGAAGTTCAAAGTTTTAAATTTGATGTATTGAGGAAGCTTGAAGAATGTGATGCCAAATGGTAATGATCAGGAACTCAAGGTTTTTCTTGGGCCATACCACAGAGAGTCTGATTCACGTACTATCTACTGAGGTTCAAAATCATCGCTTTCACCGAGTGATGAAGTTTAGAGACCCTTCCACAGCTTAGGTCTCGTCCTTGTCATTTGATCTAGATTCAAAAAACTATGAAGTCCTTTCCCAATATCCCTAATGTAGCTTCAAAATGCGACGTTAAGAAAACAAACTAGTTTTTGCCCAAATATACCTCTTATTATTA
This sequence comes from Trichonephila clavipes, assembly GCA_019973935.1. NCBI lineage: Eukaryota > Metazoa > Arthropoda > Arachnida > Araneae > Nephilidae > Trichonephila > Trichonephila clavipes. The sequence continues at coordinate 505,543 of BMAU01020961.1, forward strand.
GGACTTTGAATAAGTTTTCGCTGTTTCTTATTAGATAGCACTACCAGAGAGGACTACGCGTATCTAATTTCAGATCGAAACGAATCTGCATGGAAGTACTTATAATTTGATATGACGGGGCAAGGCCCCAAGCGCTGTATGCCGCGAAAATTATATATAATAATCATAATATAATTTAATAGTAAATATAAAAAAGAATGAAATCATCGTATTGTAATATAAAAGTTATATTTATAAGAATGTTTATGTAACGTAATAATTATAAATAAATAACATAATAATACTTTTAAATACATAACATAATATGCAATAATATTTATAAATAAATGTAATAAAAAACAATTATTATAAATAACTAATGTTATATGATTATTACATAAAATAATAATTGTATTTTTATATTATATTATTAATAAAATAATTACATAATTGATGAATATCAATCAAAAAGTACTGGAAACTTGCAATATTCCAAAAACTGCAAAAATATAAAGGTAACCATAACGTAATGTTATCTCCCCATCTTGGCGAACATAAACAACTTGGAGCATGCCCCGTGATATCAAACTAGTTCCGAAACCTGGAGCTTCTAAGTATGTTAATTCGTCATCGTGTAAGCAACGTTTTTTCATTTTCTTTGTAAAAATGTCTAGTTTTGTGCCAAATAAAGTGCACACATTTGTGGGGAAATTTATTACAGTATTTTATCCAAAAGAATTTTTTAGCTGAACCCACACAGGATTCTTCCTGAGACTTACAGTAAGAATGCTCTATCAAAAAACGACATGCAGAAACTGGTTTCTAGGTTTCAAAAATATAATGATTTTAAACTTGAAAATAATACAAAGAATTAAAGGAGTTACTTTATCAAGACCCATATCAGACTCTAGCTGTACTTGAAAAATCATCACAAGGAGATGGGATAACAGTTTTGGGTAAAATCCTAGGAGAGCGCACACACTTGGCGACAAACCGAAAAAAGCGCCAAGCCAGAACAAAATGGCGCCAAGCGAAACCAACAATGGAGGCAAGGGAATATAGCGGGATAAGGTGGAGGTGTAATGAAAATATATGTAAACAATACAGAAATTAAACATTTAAGATAAAAAATATAAAAACAGCACTTCCTTTCTTACTGCTGATCTTTTCCTAGATGAGAGTATAGTGTAACAACAGATTTTAGAAAAACCTTAAAGGTCTCATCGCTAAGCGAATGATCGTGTGAGCGTCGCCATATTTATTCTGCGAGGTAATGGTCGAACATACATTCGGCGTGGCTGGAATGATTTCGAAGAAACCGTTTTATTGCCGATCATGTTACATCATGCCGATCATTACATTTAGGAAATTCAAAACTCGAAGCAATCAATCCTTCCTTCATACACTATTCAATGAATTCTTTCTTACCTTTTGCATTCAACAAAGTAAAAAATTCTAAAGTATATTCCCTCACACACGCAGCCAGCCCGGAGTCCAACAACAAAATGAAATTCGAAATGCATGCCCACAAAATACACGAAAATGCTAGAAATAGTTAGGGTTGCCATATGTAGTGTTTAAAAGTAGGGTTACTAAGATGGCGCAATTATCGCCAACTAAAGTAATTCGCGCCAAGAGTGTGGGGTCTCCTAGGAGCGAACCCAGTTTTGAAATGTTTGAAAGCGTTATTGATTTAGAAGCAATGACATTGGGTGACGCATGAGTTCAAGGCCACAGACGTCAAACGGTGTTTTCTCACGTATGAACTATTGCTTCAAAGGAAAAGTGTTTCTGTCGCAGGAAAATGATGGAATTAAGAATTTCCTCAAACCCCTAAGGGAGAGGATCAATTGATGGGAGGTGTTAAAATGAATTCTCTTCCATGTCATTTCCCTGATAAAAGTAAGAGATTTGAACAAATTCTTGATATGTCTCAGTGAAATGATGAAGTAATACTATCAAGAGTTTAAAAGTGTTTATTTAACAAATAGGGTGCATTGTTAAACGTAGAAGTAAGTAATAAGACAATAGTCAATGAAATACAAATTATTTATTCGAAACTAATTAACAAATTATTAGAGAATTAGGCTGATACTTTTTATGTGTAACATCTTTTCTCTCGGTTGCTTACACACTAAAATATCAATCCCTATATTAATCCTATGGTGCCATTTTTTTTAAAGATATGAGGTTGATATGTAGGGGATCGATAGTACTACCTCTATGGTTAGGAAGTTCAAGGACTCGACTCCCCAAGTGTCTCCTTCCCCCTCCCCGGATAAAATTTTGCCAGTGCAAATCCTGACTAGTTCATTTCATCATTTCAATAAAACAGTTCAGGGGTTGATAAAATCACTTATATTCATCATAGAAATGACCTTGAAGAGGACGTTATTTTAACATCTCCCGTCAATTGATCCTATCCCTTAGGTATTTCATGAAATTCCTGATTTCGTCATTTTACTGCGACATTTACACCATATCGTGACTGATGATGATAAGTGGACACATCATCAACATCGTCCGCAAATCCATATGTTCAAGGTTAGAAGCTTCTCCTCTACATTTGATGAGATAAGCAGGGTGTAATTTATTATAAACTGCTCAAACCGATTGAGATTACCATGGGAGATAGCTATCGACAACAATTGATGCTTTCGAGTCAAGCCCTAATGGAAAAATGGCTGATATACGAGAGGAAACACGACAAAGTAATTTTGCTATATGACAACGCTCGGTTACATGTTGCAAAATCAGAGAAATCTTACCTGGAAACGCTTAAACGGGAAGCTCTACTTCAACCGCCGTATTCACCGGACATAGCCTCAACCGATTATCACTAATTCCTTTCGATGGAACATGGCTTGGCTGAATAGTGCTTCCCTTCTTTTGAAGATACCAAAAAATGACACGATTCTTTGATAGTCTCAAAAGAAGTATTGTTTTTCTGATTTGGAATTCATATACCACCACAAAGATGAGAGGAAGTAGTATCTTTCAATGGACAATAATTTCGGTGAACTGTTTTTTAACTCACATTTTAAATAAAGCATTCATTTTGTCAAAAAAACATTTGGAGCTAAAAAAGGGTCCTAATACTCTATTTTTGTTGTTAAAACATTTCTAACGCCGTCTCTAAAGGTTCTAATTTACAAAAGTAAGTCACCCTGCAAGATCTTAATTGAAAAATCTTACAACATCCGGGATTTATTTCCCGCCAAGAATATTCGTAGTCTCTCCTTATAATCTGTAGACGATTGACACACATACCAAGAAGTGCAATTATTCCGTTCTTCCGTTGTCATTTCCTGCGCGTTGAGTGACGTCATATCCGATCTTTCCTAACGACGAATGGGCGCGTCGGAAGACGGGAGAGCTGATCATTATTGGCGGAGAGTCAGCGAGCCGTAACTCAAAATTGCCGGCACTTATAACGCGGCATTTCCAGTAATGACATAAGGGGTCTTTATAGCCAAAGAGAGTGTTTGTTGCCAAATTCCCGAGATAGCGAACGTTTTATGATGCCAATCATGATGTCTGTGGGAAATAAATAGATGTCCTTCGGGAAATGATAAGAATGTTTATTTTTTTATTGTTCGTTGTGCGAGGAGTGTTAATTACTGGGAAGATTCAGTAGATTAGGAATTATTCTATAGTTTTGTTGTTATTATTCTGCAAAAAAAGTTTGATGCTTAGTCGTAATAGATGAATATAAAGGAATGCTATTTTTCTCGTTTCGGTTGTTTTGAATTCTGTTTTCAGATACTTAAATTTATTCAATATGTAAAGACAGAACCGTAACTTGTGAGACTCTAGAGTCCCGGGGCGATAATTGATAATAAACCAACCCTTCCTCTTTCATTTATTTGACTGTCCCTCACAACTTTAACCCTTTTTTCTATTGATAGTGTTTCAATTTTCTTAATAATTAAGGTATCCGACTACGTTCGGAACCGGGATTTTAAAAAAGCGCATAAATGGATAATTTTCATGATATTTAGTGTCACTTAGATTAGAATATATGCATAAAATTGTTTTAGAAACATTTTGACAAAAAAATTATTTAAATACAATACTTTTGGCAAAAAATTAATTTAGAAAAATCTTTTTTCAAAATGTTCTCCTTTTATAAAAAAAAATGCTTCTAAAAAATAATATTTAACTTATGTAAAGTAGAGATTTTTCCAAAAGTCTGAACTAGGGTTTTAGAAAAATTCACATTATTTTCAGAATTACCACCCAATGAAATAATTATCGGCGTTTTTTTTAATTGCTCCCGTCTGTTGTCGTAAAATATGGATAAACCCATTTCTAAGTTATATATTTCAATAATTCTTTTTGATCCTCTGTAGAGAGGTCTGAAGCATAGAAGCATTTTTCACAAAAGGAGAATATTTGGAAATGGGTCATTCTATGTTCATTTTCTGTCGAAATATTAAATAATTTTACTTAAATAATTTTTTATTGGAATAATATTCTTAAAACAATTTTACATACATTTTTTAATCTAAGTGACACTATATATCATATATATTATCCATTTATACGCTTTTACAAAATCACGATTCCGAACGTAGTCGGATTCCTTTAAAGTAGATTTCTATACTTGAAGTGAATGAAAAGGTATATGTTTTCATAAATTTCTCACCAATCCATCCTATTGTGTGTGTGTATGCTACTTTTATTCTTGTTAAATATACTTAACTCAAAAGGAATATAAACAATGTTATTTTTTAATTAATAAGAAAGACAGATTATATTTTTCTAATTGTTAATGGATAATTCGTTCGTGTGAACAGTGAAAATGTAAGTAACTTTATTGGAAAATGTCTTATTTTTCAATATTTTAAATGAAATCTCCAGTGTAAATATATATATATATATATATATATATATATATATATATATATATATATATATATATATATATTCCCTCTTCACACTTGGAAATCCACCTAACATTGAGTTAATGAGGTTTTTTCCAGTTTTTCTTGATATTAGTTGTGGCTTTGAATATTGTTTATATAATCAGAAAAATAAGTTACAAATTTTACAGATAGCTATGAATGAATTATAAATTCAAGTCCCAATTATATTACAAATCGTTACATTGTGTGGGATGGCATAGAACTCACAGAAAATGTAGTAGAAAACGTAGTAAAAGTTTTAATAAATGTTTTACTGTTCCTGATCAAATTATCAAGAATACTTGCGTGAATCGAGTGGTTTACCTTTACCAAATCCTAACGGAATAAATATTGATACATATTTTGAAATGAATCCTATACAGAGCTCATTTTGAATGATGCACAATTATGTGTCGGTAAGTTTAGTCACACCTAAGTCAATTAACACGCGGTTACATTGTTAATAACTTTAGAAGGAGCTTCATTCATCGTTTCGATAACATTCATTATCGCTTAGTAGCATTCACTAATCCTATTCTCTTCTCTAATAACAGGAGCGTTTAAATAACAGTACCTAAATGCATAGAGATCATAGTTCTTTCACAAGAAAGGCTCTCATACCATACAGCGTAATAAAGAGATCCCAGAGGTTTGTGAAGAGAACGCACGTAAAAACCCGCGACACACAAAGAGAAATATTACATTCTAACCCTTTATCTACTGCTTTATCATTTTCTGCAATTTTTTTAGTGCGTTACATTTTTTTCGAGTCACTACATTGAAAATTTAAAGATATACATAAATAAAATATTCAACTTTGGGAAATTCGATCCGTTAGAGCTAATTAATTAAAAAGTATCATCAGTACACGGAGGGCTAAGATCTTCTCATATTATAAAAAAGACCGTGTGACTTTTTGACGGAGCTTTAACTGTTAAAAATGTCAAATAACCAGAGACCCCTTTAATATCTTACAGCACAGAAACACTTATTTTTGAAGATTTATTTACTTTTTTTACTCATAACTGACCTTTAACACCAATATCCTTTTCATTATCTTCCTATATGGCGGTCCTATATGAAAACTAAAATAAACCTCCTATATAAAAACTAAAATGTATTTGTCACACATTCCCTTTTTGTAGGAGTGGTAAACGATCTCCGGGTACTTGGGGTGCCTGAGTTCCCCGCGTGACCACTTTTGTACCAAAATATTTTCTATGAACAGACTGCATTTTTCCTCTGTGAACGACTTAGTGGTTTGGATTGCTGTGTTGTACGACTCACATTATGGTTAATAAGTGCAACTTAACAGAATATAAAAAAAGAAAGAAAAATATCTGCTATATATATATATATATATATATATATATATATATATATATATATATATATATATATATATATATATATATCACTATTGAATGGAAATGAAACTTCGAAAAAAGAATCGCGCACACAAAGGGGGGGTTCTACGTGCACGGACCCCCCTCCCCATTGCCCTTGATTCTTTTTTTCGATTGGTTATAACCCTATGCATATATTACGTAAAATTTAATTATGTATTTGTTGTTAATAATTAATTTTATTAATTAATGCTAATTATTTATTAAAAAATTAATTTTGTATTGTTTTTGTTCCCGGATATCGACAAAATCAAAAGAATATGTTGGTCGGCGTATTGGAGCTTGATACCGAAATTGTAGACTTTCGACCCTGGCCTTCCTAGAAAAATTTTTGTGTGCACTACTAATCATGATAGTGAAAGTAAATATGAGAAAAGCGATCAACACATGAAACGTTAGAGACGAAAGGCAGATTTTCAAATGCTACTTAAAGAACTCCAAACAAATATAAAGCCATTAGTGTAGCACAAGACGCTCTTCACCCTGTCAATAAGGGACGAGCAAGAAAAAGTTTCGCATGTTATTTGTCGAACATTTAAGAGCAATAAAACTACAATAACTTCAACAAAATACAACAGTTTCGCCTGCAAAAATCATTCCTATAATGTTAGTGAAAAATATTTGTGATGTGTGTCCTTTAATAAAGTCACGCACATTTGAAACTGCTTGGTTCAGTTAGACTGATATGTTTTCTCGAATTATCAAAGAAATTTTCAGAGGTCGTTAAAAGTAGGGAAGTATATATTCTCTTAGTTAAATTATTCTCTGGAGTATAATGATTTTTGTCACGTACAATAAAATTAACTGTAAAAAAAGGATTGGGATGATTCCATCTCCTGACACGACCACTTGCGTTAGTATCGAGTGCTTGCGTTCTCCCGGGTTAATAAACAACAGGGGTAACACATAAAAAAAAATTTAAGTTAATTCCTACTTAGGTCAACAAAGGAAAATTTAATTTTAGTTACTTTAATTACAATTAATATAAATATGCATATACATATGACAGAATAACAACATTAAGTAGCAATTAATTTTTATTCATTATTATTAGAGTATCGTATTGACATCTAAAACAATCGTGTTTATAAAATTTCAGTTCAACTGAATGCTTTAAAACGCGAAAAAAATAATCAGTTACAGCTTTGACCCAAGTCGCTAAAAATGAAGCCAATGTGACTCTCTCTGTATCTGTAATTCTATAAATAATTAGTTTCAGTCAACTATTTTTAATTAATTATAATAAAATTATCGGTTTGTCACCCAAAACAATCGTGTATAGAAAATTTCAGCTCAAACGAGATCTTTAAATGTAAGAAAAATAATAAAACGTTTTGACAAGCGTTAGGTCACCACAAGTCGCCAAAAGGGTCGCTAAGTCACCAAAACTCATGCCTTGCGGCTGTTCCTGTCATTCTTTGAATAATTAGTTTTAATCAATTAATTTTTATTAATTATAATTAAATTAGCGTATTGTCATCCAAAACAATCGTGTATATAAAATTTCAACTCAATTGAGCACTTTAAAATGTATTTTATTAATGATTGAAATTTTTAACAAGATATAGGGAGATTGTGAACTATAATAGTAGAAATTAAAAATGCATTACACGTTGCGCATTTTGAGAGATATTTCGATTTAATGTTTTTTAAAGCTCTTTATCCTGTGGTAAGAAATATTGTATTTTCTGAACAGAAACTGTTGCATCTTGGGTCTTGTTCTGTCTCTTAATCGTCTTCTTTAGAATCTAACTACACTGCTCAAAACAATTAGGGGAGCAAGCAAAAAAGTGAAGAAAACCGTGTGAGACAGACACGTATTGGCATACAATGCATAGTACACGCGTATCAATGCGCAATACAGAAAAAAAAGGGTAAAAAAAATTTGGAATTGAGCTTTAATTCTTTGAAAATATGGAAAAAACATGAAAAGATGATTTAGGGCAACAATTTGGTTACATGTAAACGATAAAAAAGGTACTGTTTAGACATGATGCATGAATTTTAATAGGGCGTGTGATCTCCTCGAACAGCTAAGACTCCTGCACATCTGTTTGCCATGGATGCGATGAGGTTATCGATCAAACTTTGGGGAATACTTTTCCACACATCAAGAAGTGAAATCTCCAAGTCTCGGACAGTAGCAGGTGGCCTTGGTCGCGCAGCAATGCGTCGTCCGAGAATGTCCCAAACATGCTCGATTGGATTCAGGTCAGGAGAGCAAGCTGGCCATTCCATACGCTGTATTGTTTCAGCTTCAAGCATGTTCTCCACCAGACGAGCTCTATGCGGTCGGGCATTATCATCCTGGAAAACAAAGGAATCTCCAATGGCTCGAGCGTAAGGGATGACATGAGGTCGAAGTATCTCGTCTGCATACCTTCGGCCCATCAAAGTGCCATTTCGAATGATATGCATTTCCGTACGTCCGCCTATGCTGATTCCACCACATACCATCCAACCAGCTCTTCTGTATTGTGACCTTTCACGAAAGAATGCGGGGTTATTTCGAGTGCCCCTGTCCCTCCATACAAGAACACGTCGAATGTCACACTCTAGACTGAATCGGGACTCGTCTGTAAACAGCACTTGGCTCCAATCATGTTGCTCCCAATCTCGATGTTCAGTAGCCCATCTTCTTCGGGCCGCATGGTGGCGTGGGGTCAACGGAATGCAGACCATTGGCCTACGTGCATAGAGCCCTCCCTCATGAAGCCGATTACGTACTGTTTGGCTGGACACCCTTAGTCCTGTTGCCAAGAGCAACTGTCTTTGCAGCTGCGTAGCATTCTCTGTTCTGTTTTGACAGGCTGTTAACTGTATATACCGGTCATCAGTTGATGTAGTGGTGCGTGGCCGACCTGCCCCTGGTCGACGTCTAACATTTCCTTTTTCTTGGAATCGATTCCACAGCCTTGCAACAACACTTCTGGCGACTCCAACAGCGTCCGCGACACTACGTTGTGTTTGCCCGGATTCCAGTCTGCCTATAACACGCCATGCCATGGGGGGATTCCGGTAAATCACGTTGTTGAGACATTCTCAAGTAACCTTGTCTCAAAAAGAAAAATACTGCGCAATCGAATTTCAGAGTTACGGCAATAAAACAGACGTTTCTGCAACATCCCGACTTCTGCCCTTATCTCCTTTTTCTGGTTTTTGACGTCATGAACTTTGATTTGCATATAAAGTTTTCTTCTTCCGTTTCCTGGTAGGCTTTACATTATGGAGGATTCATTTTATGTTACTTATTGGTATACATCTTTGCTTACTTTTGTTAAAATCATGTGCTCCCCTAATTGTTTTGAGCAGTGTATATTACAGCAGTTTATTAGCTGGGATTTTTTCTGCTGAAGAATCATTTGTTAGTGCATCACTGCTTTCAGATTGTAGGTCATGTAATAAATTCAAAGCATCTTGAAAGCCGAACTTCTTTTTCCAGACATTCAAAGAAGAGAAAAAAAATTTTATCACCTTGAAATCTTCCTATTATTGTTAAATATCAGTTATAAGCAAAGAATTTAAAATGTTAATTTTTGAATAAAGAATAGAAATTTCATTTAATTGTGTGACAAGAAAAAAGCAAGTTCAGAATCTAACTTCAAATTTTTTTCAAAACGTTAAAAAGAAAGCAAAATAAATAATTTAAACCAAAAAGATTGCCGAAAAATCATAACTCTATTGCCCTTCTATTAATGACACTACAACACAATGAAAAACAATAATAAACTACGCAGACGAATAGTAAACACGAAGTGTTTTTTCTAACATCCAGTGTAGGGTGAGTACATATAAGTACCACGGAGTTATTCCACTATAAAATCAGTAACATACACTGTTCCCTTAAAATATATTTTAAAATCGTTTTGTAATCTCTTTTTGAACATATAAACCAAATATGATGCTTATCATCTGACTTGAACTATAGTTAAAGTTAACTATTGTTAATAAAGCTATTTTTAAGAGCACATTGCATGATTTGTATCTCCAATTGAGATGCTAATGCTAACAACCAAACAAACGAAACAATTTAAATAAGACAAAAACCAGTAAATGCTCCATTTCAGTAAAATTCTAATTTTTAATGAATCATTCTGTCTTTCGGTAATAAAATATGTTCTCATTTGCCAGCTCAGGTGTCGTACTCATCACGCTCAAAAGTACGAGATCCGTCGCCAATGGCCCTCTTCTTACTTTATATAATGTGACTTTAATAAACAGTCACATAACAACTTTAAAAATAGTCCTAGTACAAAATATTTACTTCTAAATATCCATTACTACTGAAATTGTTTATCGTTTTATTACTTTCATACCATTACGAGGTAAGATCTTATAAACCCATAGATACGCATCTTTTACAAAAAAAAGCCTTTAGAATACTTTGAAAAATGCACTATTAGCCCAAATCCTCAAAAACGTAGTTTTCTCTGCGAACTATTTAACGCCGACCTTACTTCACAAACTTTTAAAAGGCGGCCCATTAATCATGATAAGTCCCCAAACATCCCCCTAAACACCCCACCAAAACAAACAACACCGGCATTACTTTCCAATTTAAACACACTAAACTCCAAAAATCTACCCCAATCCCAATTTAAAAAATTTACTCCCAACAAAGACTTATTACACACGCCAAACAACACAAAACCTTTTTACATGTTTATTTTTTCCAAGGTTAATTACGTCGGGGTCAAACTATTTCACTCCTCTTTCCTTCAACAAAAGCCCCCCTTTTAGCCTCCAGGGATGGCGTCTTGGATAGCACTTACTCTCCAAACTTCGTATCTTCACGAGTCCCCCTTTGCAGCCTGGTTTCACTCTTTATCCCGACATCAGACTACGATTAACAGGGTTGCCATCTTGATTTGGCGACAGATCTGGCGGTGAAATTTTTTTAAAAGCCATCGACTGAGAATTAAGTGGAATTTTTCGGCCCGATATCAATTTATCGAAAAGGGAAGGGGTTCATAAATATTTATTACAGGATAATTTTTCCGGGGATGTGAAGCTTTTAAAAGTTTTTAATTGAATAAAGGTGATATATGTTTTTTAAAAAATGTACTTCAAGGTGGGGTAATCAATATGAATTAATTCTGATTTTGCAAGGTGAAAGAATTAGAGCTTGCGTTTTAGTGTGGAGAAAAGAATTGATTTTTTTTAAATCTGCCCGCATTGGGTGAAATAATTAATATCTATTAAATAAATTCTGATTCCTGGAAAAACTGAGGAGATGGTGTTTTCATTTTTCTCTTCACAAGTTTAGGTTTTCTGTCTGAAAAAGAAAGAAATGATTTAATTTTCCGCAAATTTTATTTGCACGTCACAAGGCATGCATGAATTAGTATAACGGTTGATTTGTTATTGAAAATCCCACAAAATCAAATGTTCGCATCTGGGTATTTCATAATGTTTTGTGATACTCTGTTGCTGTTGATATACATCGCGCTTCCACCCCGCAGGTCTGAGGTTAAAACCCCGGACTGGGCAAGGTTGACTCAGCCTTTCATCACTTCAATGGGTCGATAATATGAGTACCAAGCTTGCTTGGAAACTTAACACTGGGGGGTTTCGCGTCAGACTGACCACCTGACGGGAACATCTGATCATGCACCTCAGGGTCCGAGGTCGCGTATACTGAGTTGGGCACAGTAGGCTTTGTCCCTCATAGGATGTCGCGGCACTGAGTTAAGTTATATGTATACATTTGTTGTGAATCTTGCCCGTAATATAAAAACTCATTACAAAATACCCGCTTATTATTACAGTGCAATTTTTCTAGTTTTAGTAGGGGGTTTTTTTGTACAATATATGACGGGAATGCTTCTTCAAGAGAGATTCGGGGGAATCACTGTAAGGAAGACATCATTCTTGGCCAAAACGGCGTCCATTTAATAGAAAGTCCGTTGTTTGATTTGGTTTCACGCAGCGAATTATCAAGTTAATGTTCAATTACAACTTTGTTAAGGAATCCCTGATGAAAAATCCATAAAGCAATGGGTACGAAATTTTTTAAAGAGAAACAGGCGGCATATAACAGAAGACACATTAACGAACACTTGGCTGAAACAGGAACACCGCTTATATAGATAGTCAATGAGCTACCAAGGAAAAACATATTACCGCATACTGAGTAAAGTGGTCTCATAATAGTATTCAATATATTCAAACAAACATAAGTCTAATTATAACAGTTTGAGCATAAAAAATGCTTATATTCAGGGCAAGACTTTTGGTTCATAGGTGTAACTAAACTCTGCAGCAAAACTTTAAGGGATGATAGTACACATCAAGACAAAGGAGGTCTTGATGTGTACTATCCCAAGGGTCCCAAACGTCTTCCGGAGGAGACAGGTGCCATTAAAATTTAGGGTCCGAAATTTCAAATGATTATAAAAAATGGATCGATTCGTTAGCGGTTTTAGCTAAAATTATTCCTTTTGTCAGTATTTTCTTGAAAAATAAATTTTAAAGATCAATCTAAAAAAAATATCGATAGAAGGCGCCTTAGACTTTGGAGTAACGAACAACTGTTTTTTACCGTTAATTTTTGTATCACATTAAATGCTTTCAAAAGCTTAAACTTAAATTTTGAGCTCAAAATCTGATTCATTGGGAGTGGTTAAGTAGCGCAAACGAACTTGTACTCAGGAGGTGAAATTTGAAACCCCCTTCCCTCTGAACAGAGTTCAATTATTCCCGATCTTGGTGTCGTAGAACAGACAGCAACTACTACCTCCTTCACGTAAAATAAACGAGAGAGGGATGGGAAAATTTAAAAAAAATTATTCGTAATAAACATGAACGCAACTTATCTGCTCAAAATAAAAAAGAAACAATTTGATGTACACACGTAGGGCGTATGAATGAAGGTTGAATGAATGATGACACTTAGAAAAAATGGTACATTCATGATTTTTTTGCGGAATCACAAATAGCTGCTCGAAAGAGCGCCCATCAGCAAAGATGCAGGCCTCACGCCGCCAGCGGAGGGACTGTCGAACATTAGCAAATACCCCGTGCATCTCCCGGATATCGCCTGCTACGACGGCAATCCTCGCAACCAGGGCCTCGTCGTAGTCTATGAGGCTTGCGTAAGCAATACTCTTCATATGGCCCCCAGAGGAAGAAGTCTTGGCGAGCATGCCGGCCAATTTACTGGACCACCCCGTCCAATCCATCGCCCTGGATATTCTGTATGTAATGCACTTCGCACATCTGCGCGGAAATGTGCAGGTGCTGCACCATGTTGGAACCACATACGAGGCTTTATGTTGGCTGGAACACTTTGCAGTAGAGCTTTACATCCTTACATACAGATAGCACCATACAGTTAAATCCTTTTGTATTGTGTACTAGACTTTGCATGCAAATCGGGTATTTGGCGAGGAGAAATTGCTCATGTCTGTTATGAATAACTTTTTTATTTAATTTTGTCTTCCATCTCTGGTTTATTTTACTTTTAGTGGGTAGTAGTTGCTGACTAGTCTACGACCGAGCATCGAAGATCGTGAATAACTGAACTGTGTCCTGGAGAGGAGGGGAGTTCAGATTTCACCACTTGAGTACAGTTCCGTTTGCGCTACTTAAGGTATGTGACTACCTTCGGAGTACTTTTTTTGAAATATATAAAATTTCAATTAAATAAACATTTTTTTTATATTTGAAATGGGACATAAAAGTAAGAATTTCAACACAGTTTATACAAAGTTAAAATTAATTTGGGAAATATTGGAAATTTTGAGTGGAATTTTAGTGAAAAATTGCAGTTGCGGTAAGGATTGTATTGAAAGTTCTAATTAATATATTCTTATAATATTTGTACAGTACATAAATGACATCTTTATCTGTGTTGATAGCTATAAAATTTGTATAAAAACTTCTGAAAGTTTTTGAAATATGTCAATTTTTATGCAAAAACTCAATTTTTTACAAAACACTAATGTTATTTTCTCACAAAAAGTGCAATAAAATAAATAAATATATACACAGAAATTAGATTATAGTCTAGAACACAGAAAACACTGAATAAAACATTTTCTGAAATTTTTAAGTCAATATCTTAAAAAGAAATTCTGTAGTGAACTGTGCCGTGAAAAACAAATTGAAAAACATAGTTTTTCAGGAAATGCTTTTAAAGATTTTAATATATGTACAATATGAAAAATTTTCTACTAATTTTACTCTTTTAAAACTCACTATATTTATAGCTCAAGCTCTTTTTAGCTTCATGTGTTAAAACTGTTTTGACCTTTATTTTACTCTTTTGTTGTTTTCTGGAGAGTTTTGTAGACTATAACAATTGCTGTTTTTAGCGAAATTTTGGTGAAAAATTGCAGTTACGACAAATCTTGTTCACAAAATTCTAATACATGTATTCAAATAATATTTATAGAGTACATAAACAACATCTTTATCTGTGACAGGAATCAAAAAAATTTGTAATGATTTTGAAAGTTTTTTAAGTATGCCAAATTTTATGCAAAAACTCAAATTTTTAAAAATTAATGCTTTTTCTTTCATAAAAAAGCAATTAAGTACATAAATATATACGTAGAGATTAGATTTTGATTCATAACACAGATAGAACTACATAAAATATGTTCTAAAAATTTAGATTTAGTATCTTAAAAATATTTTGTGTAGTGAGCTTTATCGTGAAGAAAAATATTGAATAACAGTTTCTTGTAAAACACGTATAATAATTTTAACTCAAAATAATTACTTTTCTACTCACTAAACATTTTCAAAACTTCCTATATTTATAGCTTAAGCCCTCTTTAGCTTCATTTTTAGCTAATTTTGACTTTTTATTGGCTTTTTGTTTTTTCCTGGAGAGTTTTGTTGAGGGTAATGACTGGCGTTTCGATTTTTGAATTATCTCCGTGTCAATTCCCATATAGTTTTTAAGTGTCGTTGGATCAATTCCTATACCTAAATAATTAAATACAGGCAATAGCCCTAAATAACACGAATTATATAAAATGATAGCCATGTATTATATAAAATGATAGCCACCCAAAAACAAAGTTTTTTTATGAACAAAAATTTCTTTCGGCAAAACAGACCACAATACATTATTAAAGCTTTCATTATTATTTTGAGTCTTGCCATGGAGGCATTTTTTTTAGAAACTCCTTATCACAGAGTGCTAAATAAGTAGGCTTTATCACTTTAACCACTGAATTTGAAAGGCCTGCTGTTTTGTCCACATATACTTTACCATCACATAATGCTTGTTTATACTTGCATCAGCTTTCTTTCCCTGTTGAACATTGACCATGCATGGGATTTTGATTGCTAGAGCAGCAGTGAAAGAAGGCAGCTATTACATCAGATTGCATTTTTTCGAGGCATCCAACATTGCTGCGGATGGCAATCCCATAATAGTTATGCAGTTTATCCATAAATTTATCAGATAATTTCCCCTTCCCACCAAGTCCTTTGGTGTTCTTTTTTAGTTTCCTTAAACGTGAGCCTACTCTTTTTTGTATATGTCCTATACATTCAAGTTTTGTGACACTGTTTTCACCATATATATCCTTCACTTGTAAAAAGCCCTTGGAATCACCATCACCATAGTACTCGGTGTATTGCAGGTTTCGTTTGATTAGTGACCTTTCAAAAATTCTAAAAGCTCCAACAGCTTCCATGTTTCCAGAGGATCCTTTATAATTAGAACATACATGCTCACATTTCACATTCATTTCACATAATTTACAATACTGAGTCATTACTTCCAGATCTAAAATTTTTCCAGTATCAATGGAAATTACTGAAACGCAGCCATTAAGTGACATATGGCCTCTCCGCTGCCATGTGCCATCTACCGAAACATCACAAGTTGTATTTTTTTTTAAAATTTTGCACTTCTTTAGATGCAGTTTTCATATTTTCTTCTGAACATAACTGTACTGCTTCTGGAAGTTTGAGTTCATGAGCTCTGAAGGTATTTTTAGAAATCCATGGCAAATTTAAAGTGCATAACAACTTCTTACCAGCTGTGAATCCTCTGCCAATCAATCTCAATCCAAATACCAATAAAGTATTGAGGGAGAATTTTTTATTTTCTTTAGGAGTAGAAGTAAAGCCAGTCATGAATCCACAACTGCAACCCACACTCAAATTAGAGCAAAGTCCTTCCTTAGAATCTTCTGCCAGTTTCAATCCAGTTGCATAGCATTCCGGACAACACAAGATTGAAATGATTCCCATCAAAGCTTGGAAATTAATAATTCTATCCCCTGTAGAACCAAGAAATTCAGGTTCTGGCACATCGAAACAGCTCACTTTCGCTTCACTTGCAGACGCATTATAACTGTTAAATACTAACTTGGTAAACCTATTACCATAAAACTTTCTCTTTCTAGACACTTTCGATCTAGCTTTCGGCATTTTGAAATTATTCACAATCAAATAAAACGTTAAAATTAAATGAAAATGAATGAATAAACTGTAAAAATATCAAAAGTAAGTAATAATTAAGAAGAACGCTTTAGAATGAACAATGTAAACAAACTATAAACGATAATATTATTGCCATTCCGTAAAACAAGCTTGAATAAAAAAAATGCCAGATTAAAAAAATAAGTAACGGATACTTAATAAATAAGTAAAGGATACGTTGATCTATATTTACCATAAATATTAGATATTTATATTGCTTAAAAATCACTAAAAAGACGTTTAAACTTTTTCTTTACATTTTTGTCTCTTTAAACACCCATTTCCGGTTTTGAAAATTCCATTTCCGGTTTACTAAATAAGCTACAACTTAGCTTCTAAATATCGTAGGAACTAAAATGAAGTATTTTTGGAATCTTAAGCGTATGTGCTATGATATAAAAACATAATAAAAATTCGAAAATTTTCTCCAAACCGAGGAGTTTGGGGTAGTCACATATCTTAAGCAACCCCAACGAATCAAATTTTGAGCTGAAAATTTAAGTTTAAGTCTAAGCTTTTGAAAGCATTTAATGTCATACAAAAAATAACAGTAAAAAATAGTTTTTCTTTACTCCAAAGTCTAAAGCACCTTCTATCAATTTTTTCAAATTTCTGACAAAAAGAATAATTTTAATGAAAACTGCTAACGAATCGACCTATTTTTCCATTTTTTGAAATTTTAGACCCTAAACTTTAATGACACTTATCTCCATCGGAAGACGTTTGGGACCTTAAGTTTCCAATTTAGTATTGTTTGTCTTGATGTGTACTATCACCCCTTAAAGTTTTGCCGCAGAGTTTAGTTATACCCTGTATATACCATAGATCGTTTTGAACCAAACGATTCCATTTTTCTAATTAAAACAGTGGGAGGGCACTAATCAGGCATCCCATCGAACATCCCTCATTTCCGAACCCAGAAAGAGATTTAATTGGGCAATGGAATAATTAATCAATTAAATAAACTTCCCGGGGACTCGAAGGAATGAGGATGAATTGTTTTATCTCTCTCCCTTAAACAGTTATTGTAGAGGGGTGAGAAGGGATCGCAAACGATATATTTATATTCCGAAGGGAGACTTCCTGGCAGAGACGAATGGCAAGGTCCCTGTTCCCTGAGAGAGGTGTGAAAACTCGTGATTTATGATGGAGGGAGTGTTATGTTACCAGATGGAGAACCATGGGGGTGGAGGATTGGGAAAAGAATATTAAAAGAGACTAGGTGTCACTTTTGGGGTGGGGATTTTCGAATAACCAAAAGCGGTCGGATGGTTGTTGGGGATATTGAAGAAATCATTAATTTCTGGATAGAGAAGGGAGATGCCCCGCATCATCCATCAAGTGATCTTTTGCAGTTTTGAATCAAGTGATTTGTTTTGCTTGGTGTTGGAACGAAAAAGACAATAGCAAGGGGTGGCGGGATCTTTCGTGTATCGGAAATTGACTCGAGAGGTGAGAGAAACTGACGTTCGATAGTGTGTATTTGTGTTCGTTTTTTGCTCCGCAATACTCTAATAGGATTTGTAGCAACAACAAAAAAATGTTGTAATAAAATATATTTATCACAATTTACTGAAATAAACCTTATAAGCTTTTCTGCACATCTATTTTTACATTATCATACGAAATAGAATACAGCTAAAGTTACTGGGTGTTATTTATCCAATGAGCAAAAAGTGTTTAGATTTAAAATTTTAGACATATACAGAGAGAGAGAGAGAGAGAATATACAGAAATTTTGAATTATTGTATCATGAAGCTAAAGGGTCTATGGATTTTTCTTAAGGCTATTTTCGGGAAAAGTACGAGAGTATGAAGTAAACGCGAAGCATATTTTTAGACAGAAAAATGCCTCAAACTTCATGGAAATTTGGAACATTATATATAACACTTATAAATACATCTGTTAACAATATAGCGTTTTTAAAAAATTCAAAATATTAGATGAATACTTTATTTCTCCTTTGAATGCGCGTAGGGATAGAGAGAGAGAGAGCTCATTTAACATGACGAAATAGGAAAAAAAAAACGCGGAACACATTTCATACCAGAAAAAATGGATTGACTCGGTTAAAAATGAGATGTATGATAAAAAATGCTACTCTCTAAAGGATAATGAAGCCAGAATAACATATAAGTTTTCATTTCTTTTATATCTGAATTTTTTTCCAAATTCGGGTCATATTCTTTAATATTGACCGAAGACAGCCTTAAGATGAAATGTCTCTTTTGGCGACCCATTATTGTAAGCATAAGTATGATATTTTGCATGCATGTATTCAAAAATGCATTTTTGTGAATTGTATGACCCCCAGAGTGAGTGTAACGTAGCTCTCAATACGCTCAGACCCATGTGGTCTATCTCGACGAAAACCGGATGTAACAGATTCTGCCTGAGTGTTTTGAACTTGGTTTCAGCGCGTCTGGGTGATGTTGTTTCTCTCGGATAATTTCCGTTTAAAATCTTGATCTTGTCTTCGGCGTTCTAGGAGTGCCGTTGTTTACTAGAATATTTTCAGTCTAATATTTGAACTTGGTAAGTTAAATTATTAAGTTTTATTTTATTGAAGTTTATCGAATGTTATCAATAAATCCAGGAAAAGACCAACTTGAATTCCAGTATTACTTGAGCAACACCCACACACAGTACCAGTATCTATTATCATTTCATTTTATACATTTGTATGAAATTATTACACAGCGTTATTCAAAATTCCTTCCAGGATTTCGAAAGTTTATAGCAATAACACTTAGCCGAATATAGCAAAAAGAAGAACATTTTCTTGAAAACAGAAGCAATTCAACTTTTGTTTATACATTTTACAGGTTTCTATGCGCAAAACCTTGGTTACACGGCATACATACATGCGATAGTCTAGTTCCACCTCTACCCTACTCCACACGGTTACTCTCAACGTTATTTACAGCACGTATTATCTTATCCGTTCTAACTGAAAATCTGGTATTTCACATAAGAACAAGTTTTCGCATCCCTTTTGTCGCGTGATGTTGCGAGTGAGTGAATATTAACGTCGCACTATTCAACTACACGATGGCTTTTGGCGACTGACCACGTAATTTCGAACCATGGTCAAGTGACGTGGACGACACCTGAGCTGGCACCCCCTCTCCTAACTACCACACCACACCAACGGGAGGACGTTTCAGCTCTCGACAGATTTAACGTGCATCGCTGCCCTACACGGCGGGTCTTTAGTGGTACTGGGCTCGAACTCATGACATGCCTGCCATGATCCGATACCTTAACCACTGGGCTACCGCAGCCCCGCGTGATGTTGCAGAATTTCATTAAAGAGCAACTTGGGCTTTCAATAACGTTAATAATAATAAGGCAGCAAGGTTTTAGCTTTAAAAGTATATATACACAGAAAAGCCAAAAAAAAGTAGTACAGACATGAGTATGCCAATAAACAGATATGGAACCAATCAGAGTACGGCGTTGCGGTTGTCAAAGCTTATATAAGACAAAGAGTATCTGGAACAGCTGTTAGGTAGGTTACTGCTGCTACAATGATAGATTATCAAGATTTAAGTAGGTTTGAGCATGGTGTTATAGTCAGTGTATGAGAGATGGGACATAGCATCTCCGAGGTAGTGATGAAATTTGGATTTTCACTTACGGCCATTTCACAAATGCACCGTGAATATCGGGAATCCGGTAAAACATCAAATTTATAACATAGCTGCGGCCGGAAAAAATCATGCGACAATGGGACCAACGACGACTGATGAGAATAATTAAGCGTGACAGACGTGCAACCCTTCCACAAATTGCTGAAAATTTTAATGATGGACCACCAACAAGTGTCGCCGTGGGAACCATGTAGCGAAACTATATAGGTAAGGGCTTTCAGAGCCAAATGCTCACTCGTGTACCCTTGTTAACTACGCGACATGTAGCTTTACGTCTTGCTTGGGCCCGTCATTGGACTGTGGACGTCTAGAAACACGTTGTCTGGACTGACGAGTCTCGTTTCTATTTGAATCGAGCTGATGGATGTGTACGGGTATGGAGACAACATCATGAATCCAGGGACCCTACATGTCAACAGGGAATTGTTCAAGCGGGTGGAGGCTCTGTGATGGTATAGGGCGTGTGCAGTTGGCGTGGTATGGAATCCCTGATGACAGGTGACAAGTATAAGTAAGCATCCTGTCTAATCAACTGCACCCCTTCATGTCCATTGTACATTTCGAAAGACGTGTTTAATTTCTACAGGACAATGCGACACCCCACACGTCCAGAATTGCTACAGAAAGGTTCCAGGAGCCCTTTTCTGAATTTGGACACTTCCGCTGCCCACCAAAATCTCCAAACATGAGCATTATTGAACATATTTGGAATGCCTTGAAACGTGCTGTTCAGAAGAGATCTCCACCCCTTCTTACTCCTACTGATTTATGGACAGCCCTGCAGAATTCATGGTGTGTCAGTTACCTCCAGCATTACTTCAGACATTAATCGAGCCTATTCCATGTCGTGTTGCGGCACTTCTGCGTGCTCAAGGGGCCCTACATGATATTAGGCAGGTGTACCAGTCTTTTTGGCTCTTCTGTGTACATTGGGTATAAGTAAAGGCTCTGTCGTTTTTGAACATACGTAATTTTATGAGTTGTTGATCCTTAGCAAAAATATCGACCCAACTGAAATTGATTTAAACAAGTAGATTAGTATACTATTCATGATTTAGACACATTTTTGCATTTTAGTCAACATGAGAGAAGGAAAAGGGCACTTAAGACATTGCATGTTGTTTGAGTTAGGAAAATGGAATAATAAAATGGAGGCAAAAAGAGACTTGTATGACGTGTTTGAAGAGGAAGCAGTAACAGCTCAAACATGCCAAAGAGGATTTGCGAAATTTCTCTTGGACGAAAGAAAGCCATAATATGTTTTGTGAAGAGCTACGGAACATTATCAAGACAAATTCCACGTTAACTTTTAGAAAATGGTTTCAAGCTTGGAATTCATCAGTCTGTTGCTTTGAATTATATTAAAAGGCTTGGTTTCGTGTTCAAACTCTTCATTTGAGTCCCACAAGAACCCAGCGAAACATTTTAAGAACTTACGGAATTGGAACGGGGAGAATCATCAGCCTTCGTGAAGGAAGATTTTTCTGTCACGCAATAGCAGCTCGTCTGCAGCGGAGGAGTTCCACATGGATGTGTGAATCTAGAAGCAATGGACCAACGAACACCGGATAACTCGAAAAACTGAGAGTAGTCAACGGAATGTAAATGAACATGCAGCTTCTTCCAGGAAGTTGGCAGCACTTTGGTCTACTGCTACAGGTGTATTAATGTTAGCTTCGTCAATTCGTCGATATCTACTGCACCGTGGACTTCTTGTAAGGTTTCCTTTATACAGGATCCCCCTCGAGGCAAACCATCGACGGGTGTGTCTGCAATGTGCTCATGAACACAGAACCTGGCTGATGCTGGATTTCTGACGAATCCCGCTTTAATTTGTGGAAGCATGATGATACCGCACTCTTGTTAGAGGCTATGCCGGTGAACGCTCCCTTCCAGAGTGCATTATCGAACGTCATAGTGGCTGAACAGCCTGATATACAGCCTGGGGTGCGATTTTGTATCATAGACGATCTCAGTTTTTACGAATTGAGAGTAATATAAATAGCAAAAGGTACGTCCATGAAGTGCTAGAGACCGGAGTTGTGTGTCGTTCCCCCTTCTTGCGAGGCATCCCTGGCAGGGACCTCTAAAGGCAGGGTTTCGCAAACTGTGGGGCGCGCTCCCCTTAAAGGGCGTGATTACTTTACGGATGGGGGGCGAGCATATTGAAAAGTCGAAAACAAATGATTATTTAAAAAAAATTACCAATTTACTGAAAGTAAACAAACAAAATACATTCTAGCATAATTAAAAATAAAATAGACTTTTACATTGATATAATACACTTATAAATGTATCAGAACTGCACAATGTGTTTTATGACTAATTTAACAATACTAAAATAAGAATAAGTTGAACAAATACCATTGAACCCAGTCGTCATACATAAAATTATATACAAAAATTAGCACTTATCTTGATAATTTTGTAAAGTTTATAATTAATCCCTTAACAGCCGATTAAAAGTTACGTGATTCACTCCCCAAAGCCACCGTTTTCCACGTAGGTGTGCGTATATGATGCATTGGCGTGAGGGGGGGGAGAATAAATAAGCAAATCCACTGAAATAAATAAATCCTTCGAAAACACAGCCCAGGTCCTTTTATTACATTCCAAAGCCTTCGGAATAATTTTATGGATAGTAGTGCACAGAAAAAATCATCCTTCGTAAAGACGTATATATACGTCCGTGGAAAATAATGATTTGGCTGAGTGAGACGTTTATATACGTCAGTGGCTCTTAAGAGGTTAAATCGCATTGTCGTTGTAGCCTCAAAGTATAGTATTATTGAATTCAATAAATTGGTATTGTATGGAGGGGGGCGATGAAAATTATGATTGAATATTGGGTCGCCAATATTGAAAGTTTGCGAAGCACTCTCTTAAGGCATGGGCCAACTGCACCTGGGCCTAGGACCTCACTCTTGGTGAGGGCCTCGTTTTATTCTCAACTCAGTCTTAATAAGATCATGATCCGGATAATTTTCATGGTCAAATATTATTTCTATGCATATTCTGCAAAAAACAAGAAATTTCAAACTAGATGCCATCTAGCAAAAGTGACAAGTCTGTATTATTATATGATGACGGCTGTCCATGTCTAGTCTTAGGCTGAATACCATAAACGATCATTTAACTTCATTTAGTGGAAATGCGGTCATTGGTCGAATCAGTTTGTGCCTAGGTCTGCAAGATTGTGAGTCGTGCACATTTGTTTGTTTCAAATGACCGTTTCAACGAGTATTTGACAATGCAATCTATCTACTGTCCATTTTTAAAAACCACAGGTAGGGCCTATTTTCAAATAGGAGCTCAGGGCCGGAGAAAGTTTTCCCCTCTGGACCCAGGGCCTGAAAAAGTCTCAAGATGACAGAACACCTCTAAAACTCGATTTTTGGTCAAAATATCGATTTTTCGTTTTTGGTCTTATATTAAAATTCAATCTCTTATCTTTGTAAATCTGTTTAAATTTTGCTTCTATCTTAATTAGAAGCTGAGTTACAGCTTTTTGAATATTAATTAATCATAAATTTCTCGGACCCGAAATAGTTTCTACTAACCGGAAGTGGCCGAGTCGTTTGTTTACGTTTCTCTTTCATACTATATGACATGAAATATTATATAATTAATATACAAATATTTAGTCAGAAATTAAAATAGAACATTTAAGAGCAAATATAAATGTAATTGGGAATATAGTTTTCCTTTTTTATGTGTAAAACCTGACAGCAAGTTTGTCGTTTTGACTTCGTTTACATATGCGTTTGATTTTCATGCTGAAAGAATTGAGAGCATAAACAAGTTTATTTGATTGTTTTATTCTGTTTTATTTTAACTTAAAAAGGGTTAAAAGTATTGCTAGAAAGCGCAAGTGGAAATTTTATGGTAATAAATTCCCAAACACTTCGAAAAAGATTAGCACTTCAGCAGTTCCTGAATGTACTGCTAGCTGTTCAAAGTTGGGAAATGAGAGTTTCTCAACTGCAGAAGAAATGCCTGGTCCTGTGTTTGGTAGCAGAATCATTGACCTTGAACCTATTGTGGAAGCTTTTGCTCAACTTTGCTGCCCAAAATGTTTTGCTGAGAAAGTAGAACTATTCGAGGATTCCAGATATGGATTGTGCTCCCATTTTACACTAAAATGTAAGTGTTGTGACTTTTTTTTTTTTGCATTTGCTTCATCAAAAAAAGTTGTAAATGCACCTGTCATAAATACCAGGCTAGTATATGGTTTGCGGCAGATAGGCAAAGGTTTTGCTGTGGCATTTAAATTATGCTCAACATTAAATTTGACTCGACTAACCAAAACTGCTTACAAAAATCAGGAAGCAAAGCTTTTAAAAGTGGTTCAGGAAATAGCTGAGGAATCACGATAAAAGCTGCTACTGAAATTGTGGAGAAAAAACAAAATCTCTAATCTGATATTGTAAAATGTGGCATATCGGTGGATGGCACATGGCAGTGAAGAGGCTATACATCTATGAATGGCTGTGTTGCTGCAATATCAGTGGATACTGGTAAGGTGTTAGACATAGAAGTTATGTCGTCTTACTGTCCAACATGTAAGAGACTTCAGACTATGCCAAGAAACTTTGAATATGAGTCGTCAAAAGCCGACCACATATGTCAGTGTAATTTCACAGGCTCTTCATCAAAAATGGAAATTGTGGGGGCTTCCCGAATATTTCTTCGATCAGAAAAAAACCGAAGACTGCAATACACTCAATATTATGTGGATGGCGACTGAAAAGCTTTCATGAGTGTGAAAGACACTTATGGATTAAACAGTGTGACCAAGTTTGAGTGCATTGGCCATGTACAAAAGAGAGTGGGTTCGCGTCTGAGAAAACAGAAAACTAAAACTGAAGGACTGTCTGGTAAAGGCAAATTAACGGATAATTTTATTGACTGACTTCAAAACTATTACGGAATTGCTGTTCTCAGCAATGTCGTTAACTTTAATGCCATGCAGCAAAATGTAATTGCTGCGTTATATCACTGTGCATGAAGTGATAAGAAACCGATGCATGTTCAATGCCCAATAGGGAAAGAAAGCTGGTGTTATTTTCAGCGGGGGGTGGCAAATGGAACAAAATGTTCCACAAAATATGCTGGTTTATCAAATGATGTTTTAAATAAAATTAAACCAGTATATTTAGAACTATGCGACAAACAGATATTAAGTGAGTGCTTGCAGGGACGCAAGCAAAATGACAACGAGTGTTTTAATGGAATAGTTTGGCAAAAAGTACCGAAGGAAGTATTTGTTTCGCTCAAAACAATTAAATTTCGGTCATATGATGCTATTATACACTTCAATGAAGGATTAAATGGGTGTCTAAAAGTTTTTAATAAAATGAATATAGAAAACCCTGGGGTGTTTACCTTACGGGGATATAAACATTTAGATAAATGCAGAATCCGTGAATCAATTCATAATGCAGACCCCAAAACAAAGAAAAACAGGAAAATTTTAAGAGCACTTAAAAAGAAAAAAATTAGTGTTTTAGAAGTCAAAGATGGCGAGAATTATAAATCTGGTGCATTTTAATAAGAAAGTAAGTGTTTATCTTGTAATCAGAATAGTTTAATGTTATTATTGTCGTTTTCTCAAAATGATTTTTTTTACGTTTTTTCTTACCTCAAAACACAATATCTCAAAAAGTTATGCTTGAATGATATAAAAATTTTATATGTATGCTTTTTTAATACTTATACAGGGAATAGACCTTTCTTAAGAGTTTGTCTTGAACAGAAATTTTTTTATATAGCAATAAAATGAAAATTACAATAGCTTTTAAAGAAAATATCAACGTATAGAAGCTCGAAACACAATAACTTCCCACGTAATAGTTATATTACCAAAATAAGAGTCTATTCTCTAGATAAGGTTGTATGCCATATCATTCAATTTACAAAATATCAATATATTTTTTTTTATTTTCAGTTATCATGTTTTGCGTGAAGTCTTATTTTTGCTTGTTTTTTTATAAAATACCCCTTTGACACTAAAAATGTACACTAACAAAAATTTTCTTGGGTATTTTTCTAATTTTAGAGACCCATAAGGTCATAAAATATGCATTTACAGGTAAAACTCAGATTAATTGAAAAAATGTTCTTCGAAGGTGTTCTGTTACCTTAAGTCTCCCCTGATCCCTAGAACTATTTTTCAATAGAATAATGCATCTCCACATGTTGCAAGGAATGTTTGAGATAGCTTTCAGCCCAACAAATACAACTTCTTCCTTGGCCTGCTTATTCGCCGGATATGCCGCCTATTGAACTTCTGCAGGATTTGGTTGGTCGCCGTCTCACCGCGTCCTACAGCTTCAAAAGACGTACTCCGGGTATACAAGCAAACAACATTGAATGCTCATTCACAAGCAGACATTCAATATCAGTTACCAGTGATCGCTGCCTTCCAGAGTGCGTTATCGAACGACATTGTGGCCTAACACCCGGAGTTATGAGTTAGGGAGTGATTTCGTATCATGGCCGATCCAATTTGCTACGAATTTAGGGTTATCCCAATAGCAACAGGTACTTCAGTGAAGTGCTACAGTCCGAAGTCGTTCCCTTTCTTTAAGAGCTATCTTTCAGCAGGATAACGCACGCCTACATGTAGACGCCTGTTCGAGACTTCTGTTCAGCCCAACACATAAAACTTCTTCCTTGGCCTGCTTATTCGTCGGATATGTCGCCTATTGAGCACGTGTGGGATTTGGTTGGTCGGCGTCTCTTTCGTGATGTGCTCCCTGCAGCTTCAAAAGACGAACTTTTGCTGCGCATACAAGCTATATGGAATTCTCTTCCACAAGCAGACATTCAAAATTTGTTTGACTCCATGCCACGTCATATAGCAATACTTACTGCAGCATGTGCTGGCTACACCAAATGCTGGTTTCGCGCACTTGATATTGTTTTTATTGCTTTGAAAGTTTATTCAGTCATGTCTACCAATAGAAGTCATTTATTTATTACATTACATTTAATCCTGATGACTCCATCGGAGTGTTGCATTTTTTTACAAACAGCAGATTATATATAACATAATAGTATAATATAATACTTTTCCAAACTAAACTAAGCCAAACTATCTGTCAGGCAAATGTGGCATCATTTTCTGGATAAAAGAATTTCTCAAAAAACAAATAAAGATGCAATATATTTTCAAATACTTCAGCAAAAGTTCAGTGCATTTGTTGAAGAACTGAAGCAAAGCAACTTGTAGACTGCAAGCAAAAAATAGATTTTTGAAAGAAATATTTCAGTCTGCTGAATGATTGATGATGTTTTGACCTCTTGTAGAAAAATGCTCGCAGAAGAGAATAGTAAACAGATGCGATTTCAAATTGCTTCGGAAAATTTTACGTTAAAAAATGTTCTATTCATCTTATTCATGCAATAAGAACATTCACATTTGCTCCTTTTACTATTTTTTTTTAATATAGTTGATGTAAAATGTTTGTATGTGCATTTATTTGTGTCATATATAGAGAGTGGCTGAAAATTTATAAAGAGCTAAATGACAACCATCAAAATGCAGAAAATCGAAATCAATTTCTCGTGTTTGAGAAACATGTTTCTAAAATATCATGTTCAGATATTTAATAAAGAATAAGATTCGAAAAAATTGAACGTAAATATTGACCAAATAAAATGTGTCAAGAGGATAGTTTAATTTGATTTTGTATCAAAAGCACAAAATGGTAGCCATTTGCAATAACGAGAGTTGAACATCATATTCAGATTTTTACGCACTCTCAAAAACATCCTTTCACATTACAGTCGATTGATTGCTTTTTAACGTCACATTCGAAAGAAACACAGGCTATTTTCAACGTTTTGATAAGGCCGTAGTAACCTAGGGATCAAGGTCATGGACTCGAGGCAAGTGTAATATGAGTTCGAGCCCTAATATATCTAAAGACCTGCCATGTAGTGGGGAATGATGCATGTTAAATATACCAAGGCTCAAACATCCTCCCGTTGGTAGTGCTTTGAAGTTGTGGCCGCGGTAGACGAGTAGTTAAGGTATCAGTTCGTGGCTGGCATGTCACGAGTTCGAGCCCAGTACCACCAAAGACCCACCGTGTAGGGCAGCGATGCACGTTAAATCTGTCGAGAGATCTGTCGTTAAATCTGTCCTCCCATTGGTGTGGTGCGGTAGTTAGGAGAGGTGAGTGCCAGCTCAAGTGTCGTCCATGTCACTTGACCATGGTTCAAAATGACGTGGACCGTCACCAAAACCCCTCGTGTAGCTGAACAGTACGATGTTAATATTCACTCACTCACTCACTCGTGACGTTTATATTCACTCACTTATTCATTTTGTTTTCATCCATGGATAAGTGACGAGGCCGACACATGAATCAGCATTCAAATCTTCAAATTTTCACCTCACTCCAATATGAGGATATCTAGCCGCTACAGATTTACCATATACCAGGTTCTACAAATTTCCGTCCCACAACAACCCTAACTTGGATTAATTGTTTAATAGTTTATTATTGTCGTCTACGAAGTAACGCGGTGACCCAATGCTTATGGTTAAGAACTCGTGGTTGGTGTGTTTGCGGGTTCCAGTTCCAGTGTCCCTGAAGACCCACAGTGTAGAGGAACCGATGCATGTTTCTGTTGAGATTCAAAACCCTCCTTTGGCGTGGTGTGGTATTTTTGAGAGGTGGGATCTGACTCAGTTATCGTTCGTTACTTGACTGTTGCCAGCAATCTTTTTACTTTATTGTACGACGTAAATAAGCACTTACTCAAAGGTGACGGACTTTCTGTTGTAACTTATACCACTTCATCGAAAGAAACATCAAATCAAGGCACGCGAATTTTATTGCAGGAAAAGGCTACAAATAAGCCCGTCGTTAACCGTAGCTTTAAGCACCATACAGAACACAGCGCAATTCACCTCGATTCCACCCCAATATTGAGGATAAAACACTTGGGAGGCTCAGGAGACTTCCAACACTCTTTCCCTTCCACCAACCTCACGAGAGGTGGCA
This sequence comes from Trichonephila clavipes, assembly GCA_019973935.1. Classification (NCBI taxonomy): domain Eukaryota; kingdom Metazoa; phylum Arthropoda; class Arachnida; order Araneae; family Nephilidae; genus Trichonephila; species Trichonephila clavipes. The sequence continues at coordinate 534,952 of BMAU01020961.1, forward strand.
CGTTGGCTATTTAGAGTAACCCCTGCCGCTAAAACACTATACATTTACAAACATCCATGTCTTTACCGGGATTTGAACCCAGGCCCTACGGCACATCTTTCAACGTCACTTAACCCCTATACTGGATTGGAAAATTGACTTTCTAATTTGAAGTTACAGTTAAGTGACGAGGATGACGGTTGACCTGGTACCCTTTTCTCTACACTTTCCCACCAGACGGCATGAATTAATTGATTGGTAGCTTTTTAACGCCATACTGCGAAGCAGCACGAGGGATGTAACCCTGGCTTAGAAACTGTTATGTAGAGAGGCTGGTGTCGACCTCATCACTTGACTGTTTCAAACCTTTACTATCGAAGTGGATCTTTCATCCAAAAATAAAACCACATGGCATGTACGGGATATTACAACATTAAGGGAATTCATTACAACATGACATGTATGAGAAGCAATGACAAGTTCAAGCAAATCTAACGAATAATAAAAATTCTTTCTTTTCTTTCTGTAAGGGGGCTTCGTACTGGTATTTCTACCTTCGCAGACCTAGTATATTCCCCAGAAGTTGGTACCATTTTTAGTGCGGTACCAATTACCGCAAATTTCTTCCCCAGAGGGAGGCCCCTAAACTCTGCAGATACGAAATTTGTACTTAGGACTTTAATTTTGCTGAGAACATCCAAACCAAACGGACACCCATAGGGTCTTTTTCATGCCGTATAATCGTACGACATGGCCACTGTCGAATTTTTGCATCATGAAAAACCACCGACTTAGCCCGGGGTCGAGTGAGTGAGTGAATTTTAAAGTCGCATTGTTCAGTAACACGAGTCCTTTTGGCGACGGACCACGTCATTTTGAACCATGGTTAAGTGAAGTGGACGACACCTGAGCTGGCACCCCTCTCTCCTAACTACCACACCACACCAACGGGAGGACGTTTCAGCTCTCGACAGATTTAACGTGCATCGGTGCCCTACACGGCGGGTCTTTAGTGGTACTGGGATCGAACTCATGACATGCCTGCCATGGTTGGATACCTTAACCGCTGGGCTACCGCAGCCCCCCTTAGGTACAGAAGGCCATCGACAAACTAATTACGCCACCCAGCCGGCAATAATAAAAGTAAAATCTTATATTTTTATCGAAACCAATCCTCTCTCTTTCTCTCTCTATCCAATCTATAATTTGCTTTCTTATAGAATTACAAAAAGAATTTTCCCACGTCACAACCTAATCCATACACGTGCTAGAACATCAAATTTCTGTTTTCCTTAGATTCTTGAGATTTCTTTTATTCCTGGCGGCATTACACAGGATTCTTTTCAGGAGAATGTCTTTCTCTTTACACGATTGGCCTGAAAACCAATCGCGTGTCGAGCGACGCATTCCGTGGCTATCATAAGATTGGATTCGACTAAAATAGCTTTAACGGCAACGTTACCGAACGAATTTGTGATTTTATACGATCGTATGTTTTAGGACATCAAAAGGGAATGAAGCACAGGAAATGGTAAAACCGATGGAGATGCTATCTCCAACAAATCGTAATTTGAACGGTATGTCGAATCGGAAATAGTATATCACATCCGGAAATTTAGTTTTAGGTACATAGTATTTGTTGTGCATAAAGCCTCGGAGAGGGGAAATAAAATTTCAATACAACTAAAAAAGATAATCATATTTTTGAAATATTAAAAGTATTTTTTAATAATTCAAAAATGTAATGGTTGATTGTTTTTTAGCTAACGTCACGAAGCTACGTAGCCACAGTAGTCTAGTGGTCAACGTAACGGACTCGTAGTCGGCGTGTCATAAGTTCGAATCTGGAACCACTGAAGAGCCGCTATGTAGAGAGGTCCGATGGCATTAAATGTGTTGCGGGTTTAAAATCCTTACGTTGGCGTTGAAGTTGGGAAAGAGAGATGGCAGCTCAGGTGTCGTCCTCGTCTTTTGATAAGGTTCGGAATTACGAAGTCTGTCGCTCATTGCCTTAGCGTTGCTTTGGGGAGTAACGTTAATAAACACCACTTCTTTCTAGCTACATGATGGCTATTGGCAAGGCACCTCTGATTTTTAGCCAATCAAGTGGTAAACGAGGACGACACTAAAGTTTACTGGAAAATATTTAAAGTACATCAAGCAATTTATAAAAATAGTCTTTTGTGGCATCAGGAGTAGAACCCAGACCTCGACAGAGCCCGAGACTAGCCACGAGTTCCTGTTCATGTCAAAATTCCAGGAAAAAGGGTTTATTGATTATTAACATCGTTCTATGAAGGACCGCAAATGCTCTTGATGTCGGGCCTCGTCATTTTAAACCTGGTTTCCAAACTCCCTCACCATTATACGTAAGGATTTTAATCATCGACCGACTTAACATGCTCAAGCCTCTTTACACTGCAATTCGTTGTGGTAGAGTTTAGTATTTTTAATGTTTTCTTCCCTCCCCTAGGGTGCACTCCCACAAAATTTGGGAGGAACTGAGCTAAATCATACTGTCACCTGCAGGGTGCTCAAAACTACGGCTAACGACAGAAGTACTACTAGCCCGTTCCCACAGAGAATTTCGTGGACCTTGATCCGATGTTATTGTCGATCAGATGGCATAACAAACGAAAAAAAATGTTTCCTTTTTTAAGAAGATATATTAAGAAGAGACGGGTAAATTAGAGGAAGTTGTATGAATTCAGGTATCGTTCTCGTCACCAATAAACTTTTTCAACTGACAAAGTAATGCTATTAAAAACCAAACCAAAAAAAAATCATAAAAATCCATCTATCAGCCAAATTTGAGGGCGGCGTTATTTCAGTAAGGAAATGGTTCTCAAGGTCCACGTGACTGGTGTGTCATAAGTTCGAGGCTAGTACCGCTTAAGACCTACCGTGTAGAGAATGCTGATACACGTTCAATCTGTCCGCCATAGGAGTGGTGTGGAAGTTCCGGGACAGAGATGCCAGTTCAGGTGTCGTCCTCGTCACTTCACTTAACCAGGATTCAAAATTATGATGTCCATCGCCCATATCCCTTGTGTGCAGCCTTATAGTACACGTTTATGTAACTCTTACTGTCTCTCAATTCCCTGCTTCTCTGAAGATAACAGCCATGCTGAGGTTAAATTTCAAAATACTCAAGTTGACATGATGATTTGAGATACTTGTTCAGGTACCATCCTCATGGATAGACCACGATTCAAAACTGCGTGAACTACTTCAAAAGTAATCCTAGCATTGCATGAAAAGACAATATTAATAAAGAATAAATGAATCAGTTATGAAAAAACTTTGTTAGCCAGAAAACGCAATATACGATAACCATCAACAAAGTACATAACAGCCTTTTTTGACCCAAATGTCTCATAATTGCATGTATCAACAAAAAACGTTAAAGAAGCAAACCCCAACAACGTTTACCAAGAAGTAATTTAAACTGAGTTTCTGTGGAATATCTCTCACTACGTTTAGAAGAAATTTGCTGAAAAATATTGAATGAAAAAGGTTATATAATGTAAGTTTTTAATTTTTAAATGTTAACATCTTTTACACATTTATTATATGCATTGATTTTGCTTCTTATTTCGGTTAATTCAGCTTCATTATGATATTAATAAATTACATAATTGCAGTTTTAAGTTGATTACGCTGTTGCACTTTTAAATGTAATTTTTTTATACGTGTACTTCGTACCCTGTTTTTATTTTAATGGTTTTGTTAATTCAAAATTTGGGATATAGTATAGAATGGGAGCACATGACTGGATTGGTACGCAATGGATTTGATGGTTGGGAAGTGTTATTTGGTGGTGGGGAAATCTAATAGTATTAATTTAAGGTATAATCTTTTAACTTTTTCTGTTTTAAATGTTATTTGAAACTTGCGTATTAAAATCAGGATACTGGTAAATTTGAAGTGGCCGTGGTAACCTAGTAATGATGGTCACCACATCGTTACTGGCATTGTCGACGCGGGATCGAGGCCTACCGCAATGAAACTCCACCATTTAGAACTGCTGCACGTTAAATCTGTCGAGGCTCCAAGTCATATTGTTGGCGGGGTGTGGAAGCTAGGCGAAGTGGTACCAGCCCAGATGCCACTTTTGTCGGTTAATAAGGGTAAATAAAAACTAGGCACATCGCCGATAACGAATAGGTAATTCAAAGTCTATAACTATATTTTGTGACTCTTTTTTTATCTTTTTCCCTATTAACTATTTATATTGGAGGCATCTCGAGTGCATCTCATGTATCCAAGCAAATTTGAATGTAATTAGTGCCATACCCTGTATTTTCTTGATCCATATTTGCTTTGCATCTTTTATATTTGTTTATATTTGTTGCTTAAAACTGAAATTTTTGTTCAAAAAACAAGTTATGTTAAAGAAAAAATTCAGTTTCTTAAAAAATTTTCTTATCAGAAAAGGTGGAATGTGGAGAGAGTTTGTATTATTTTGAAAAGAGCTTCGAACCGGAATCGAGTTGAAAACTAGAAAAACCGTTAATTTGGTCAGAACGAAAACCGTAACTGAACAGAAAAAAATACTGGTATATTTCGATTCGATATATCTGCAGTCATTTTGCTACTGTAACCAATTTATAAATATTTTCTAATTTAACGTCAATCATACAATTATCGCTATTACATGTACATTTCTTCTCAATTTCCTGTTTTGATGTTCAGTAGTACTTTTCTGTTTCGCATGAAACTACTTGTAGAAGGCAGATTTAATTCAGTTGAATGAAGTAGATGATTTTTTAAGAAAAATATCAGTTCGAGTTTAAGAAGAAAAAGTGATGTGTGCATTTTATGTTCTAGAATAGTGGTATGCAGAACATCGTCTGTAAAACGGCATTTTGAAAGAAATCGCAAATTCTCTAGTCAAAAAGGTAACTACAGCAAAAATTAATTGCTTTAAACCCGATTGGTAGATTACTCCAATTGAGCATGTATTCTACTAAAAGTAACATCTACTAAAGTGATATAAAGTTATTTTTGTCATTCAATCTGCAACAACAGAACTCGTACTAATGTTGTTTTAATTTGAATTACACGTATAACTAAAACATTTATAACTATACTATGCAAAAGGTATTTTTTGTTGTAAATAAAGAGCTTTGAGTTTTTAGTGTATAGTTTATATTTACCCAATAATCAAAAGTCAAAATTATTTAACGGCACGTCTATACCTCATTAAACACTTCTTTTGAAAAAAAATGGCACGTTGATCCATAAAGTTTTGCCACCCCTGTCGCTGGATAAGGCCAAATGAGCAATTTATCGCCAAATCTTTACACCTGCCCCGACAGATGCACATCACAGATATGATTGATGATCGCTCCTGGGAGCAACGAGTCTAAGTCCCAAAAGTGACCACGCGTCCGCTGAAAATGGCGATTTTCCGTCCATCTGCTCAAATCCACTCTCAGTGCTGTAATAGCCCCACCTTCGTTAGTAGCCACTCGTCAATCCCTGTCCTTTCAAAGACCCACCCTTCGTTTGTAATTATAATAGACTTAAGAACTAAGGCCCTGGTGTAATTTTGAGGAAAGTGGTATGTTCTAATGCCTGTACCGAGTTCCACGAATTTTCGATCTTATTAGAAATAATGGATTAAAAAAATCTGTGGGTTTTTTTGTAATCATACATTATAACATTTGTAATATGCAACTTTAATTATTGGTGTAATCTTAATTGTTTCCATTTATTGTAATAATGAAATAAATATAGACTTTGTTTATTGAGAAAAATAAAAAGATATGCTTATACACTTTGTATATAGAGTAAATATCCGTAGTTGAAAATTAAAGATGCTGCCCATATTGTATAGTAATTAGTTAGCTGCTGTGTCGCAGGCCTAAGCTCGAATCCCTGAGAAGGCATGGATGTTTGTAAATGTATAGTGCATGGGCGGCAAGGGGTGGTCTAAGAAGCCGTCGAGCCGCAAATTCTTTCGTTTAACTGGTGGTAGGGCTAGAGAGGCGGAAGGCTCCTGACAACCTCCCTCAAAATTAGGATGGAACCGAGCTAAATCGTATTGTCACCTGTATGATGTTCAAAACTACGTCTAACGACAGACGTACATCTAAACCTTTGTCACGATGAATTTCGTGAGCCTCGATCTGACTCCGTCAGACAGGTAGCATTAGCAACAGCATTAGAAAAATAAATTATTAAAAAGTGGAAAAATAATAAAAAATACCAATTTTGGTTTTAATATTTTGTTGAAGTAACGGGAACCTTTTTTTATGGCTCAAACATTATTTTCAGTGAGAATTTGTGTCTGGGAGCCCAACCAAATGATTGGAATAGTTAAAAATAATGAAATAGCATTAATTGTGTGACAATGAGTGTAAAAAAGATCGACAGAGCATCCTGGTGACGTGTCATCATGCTTAATAAATAAATACCGAAAACTTCAAGTGGCCGCGGTAGCCGAGTGGTATAGGTATCGGACCGTGGCTTGCTTTGTCACGGGTTCGAGCCCAGTACCACTAAAGACCCACCGTGTAGGGCAGCGATGCACGTTAAATCTGTCGAGAGCTGAAACGTCCTCCCGTTGGTGTGGTGTGGTGTGGTAGTTAGGAGAGGGGGGTGCCAGCTCAGGTGTCGTCCACGTCACTTGACCATGGTTCAAAATTACGTGGTCCGTCGCCAAAAGCCCTCGTGTAGCTGAACAGTGCGACGTTAATATTCAATCAATCAACCGAAAACTTCAAATGATATTAAGCAGGATTCACGGAGTAGTAAATCTCCTTCTTTAAGAAAAAAAGAATGCTCACAGGCATGAATGTAGAACGTCTCAAATTATAACTGTTATTTGGCAGATTATTTCTTGCCTAATAAAACTACGCTTACGTCGCAAGTCTTAGTTATTGAGGTGGCCGCGGTAGCCTAGAGGTAAAGGTAACGGACTCGTTGCAGGTGTGTCATGACCACTGAAGACTCTTCGTGTTGGGAGGGGGTCATGCACGTTAAAACTGACGAGGCTCGAACGTCCTCCCGTTAGTGTGGTGTGGATAGCGGGTGCCATCCTCGTCACTTGACCATGGTTCAAAATTACGATGTCTGTCACCAAAAGCCCTTAAGTAACTGAATAGTCCTTCCTTCCTCAGTGGCACGGCAGCCCAGGGTTGAGCCTTGGCCTTCTCAAGAAGCCTTTCCCAGGCCAACCTTTTCCCCGCCAGGGTTCTACAACTCTGTTCTTAGAACTAGGAGATCTTTTTCTAGACAGTCAATCCATCTGAGATTTGGCCTGCCCTTTCTTCGTGTCTTAATTGGTTGAGCATTGAAGACTTTTTTAGTGGTGCGGTTTTCGTTCATTCTGATAACGTGACATTCCTATTTAATTCGTTGTATTTTGCTGAAGTTCACAATGTCAGATTCTTTATATGATCAATAGACCTCTAAATTGGATCTTTTTTGCCATATTCCATTTTCCTGAATTCCTCCAAAAATGAATCTTAAAATCTTCCTTTCGTAGATACTTATCATGTTCTCATCTGTTCGAGACATGGACCAAGTTTCACATGCATAAGTTAATCACAATAAAACCTTTGTTTTTCATTTGATTTCATATATTTTCGTATTCCACTAAGACATCTATTAGCCATAGTCATTCTCTTTTGGATTGCAATAGTAGAATCGTTTCTATAATTAATTTCTGAACCTAAATAAGTAAAGCTGTCAACAACTTCAAAACACTATTCTTCAATTTTAAAATGGGAATTGTTAAAACATGATTTGGTGCAAGGCATGTACTTGGTCTTATTCTCATTGATTTTTAGTCCCATCCTTATGGCTTCTTTCTCTAAAGATGTCTTAGAGGGTGTTCGAGCGATGATATCAATGTCATCAGCAAAGGCCAACAACTGTATCGATTTATTAAAAATATTTCCTCTGGTATTGATATTGGAATCTCTTACCACTTTTTGTAGTGTTAGATTAAAGAGAAGACACGCGCAAATGCATCTCCCTGTCGAACGCCATATTTTTGTTTCCAATGGGTCCGAAAGATCATTCTGAACCTAACTGAATAGTGCGAGGTTAGAATTCACTCACTCATAGTTATTGAGTAGCTATGGTTCGACATTGCATCCTGCATGGCGGGAGGTAATAGCAGAAATTAGGCTTTTCTTGATCCTGCAGTTTGTTAATTTTCAAAATGAAGTGTTCCATGCTTCTAGCTATAACCAGCATTGCCATTTAAATTCTGTTAATTTTCGTCAGGTGGCAACAATTAAGTCAGAAAACGTTTTACAAACCACTTAAGTTCAAATGAAGGTTTTGACAATACACTGCTCAATTTTTCATTTCTACGCGATTCTACTGATATTTGGATATTTGCACACTGTTATCCCATGGTTTTTGGCATTTAAGCACACAGCCTACATAACATTTAGCGGTACCTAAGATTTAAAGAATTTATTTTAATAATTATACTATGTCGCTTCCACAACATAGTTAAAAAGAAACTAATTATTTGGTTTTCACTAGTTAATAAGAATATGAATATAATGGCATATATTATTAAATTTGTATGTTTTCATATTAAAATATCTAATATAACAATTACTTATAAAAAAAAGAACAAGAGGATTCCAGTTTATAAAAACTTCGAAAAAAATGTAATATGTTACATATGCACACAAAAAGTCGGTAAGTTAATTATACTACTAAAAATATATTCTAATTACTTGACATATAATTTCAAACTAAATTAAATTTTCATTCTGAACATTTAATTTACGTATCATAAAAGCAAGCTTTTCATTTTTGTCTACTAAATAAATCTAGTTTCTCTTAATTAACTTCATACACAAGTTTTAAAAATTGTAAATGTGTTTATTTGGCACTGAGAGTTTAGTTGCAGCAAAAGAAATCACAGGATGCTACGGTGCACGGAACGGAAGGGGGAAAACATGAAATACCATTTGGAAGTCACATTTATTAAAATAAAGCATTAGTTATAAATCTTTTACTTTTTGCATCGTATAAAGAGAGAATAAGAAACAACGCTAACAGATGAAAAAATGTTAACGATAATTTTTAATTCGTCAAGCAAGGACTTTAGTTTTGTAATTTTCATTATAGCTGGACATATTGCTATCAATTTTGATAGTTTAAAGTGGATTAAATTATGCTAGTGGATACATAATAATTTACTTAATTAACGCCTACCGAACTTAAGGATTTTGATTCTTATGTAATAAGGTCATATCACATTGGTGTCCTTCGGGTGGCCGCGATAGCCGATTGACCATGGTCTCAAACTAGTGGCCGGCTTTCTTAAATCGTGGGTTCGAGCCCTATTGCGGGGCCACAGTAGCCTGGTGGCCAGGGTAATGGACTCGTGGCTGGAGTGTCATGTGTTCAAACCTACTACCATTGAGGACCCATGGTGTGTAGGGGTGATGCATGTTAAATCTGTCGAAGCTTAAACGTCCTTTCGTTGGTGTGGTGGGGAAATTAGGTAAGGGGTTTCATCTCAGGAGTCATCCTCGTTCCGTAACCATGGTTCAAAATTGCGAGGTCCGTCGCCAAAAGACCTCGAGTAGCTGATTAGTGCAGTGTTTCTCAAAGTGTGGGGCGCTCCCCCCTGGGGGGCGCGATAACCTTACAAGGGGGCGCGAGCATATCGAAAATGAAAGATTTAAAAAATAATTAATTTACTGGAATGAATTAAAACAAAATACTTTCAGACATAATAAAAAATACACTTTTACTCTGATATAATTTATAGGCACGCGATATTAAGTCATCAAAAATAAAAACGCCTTCAATACCTAATTAGCTATTTTTGATCCTATAACCAAATAAAAAAACTTTTATTTGATTTGCTGTAATCCCGTGATGAGATTTTTTGTTACGTTTTCTTTTTAATCCTAACACATACTGTTCTTTCAGAGAAAAAACAAATCCCATACCCAGAATCGAAAAAATTTAGGAACACAAAAAATTCATCACTGATTATTTTTGAAATACTGCACATTATAGCTGTAATCTGTTTTTGCTGATAACCTGTTTGACCTAAATTATTGGTACAGTTAGTTATGACCCCTCTCTTATGTTTGTTTATCATTTAGGGAAATTGTAAGTAATGTATTTTTCTCTGTTGCGCTTTTTCCCATGTAAAGGAGTTTTATGATACCTATAAACATATCTCAAACATATAAAGCATAACAAAAAACGTTTTACACAATTGTTTTTAGGAGCAACATGCATATTATCATAATGAATACACTTTTTACCCGGAAGTGGTCGCGCGGGACACACAGAACACGATATCCTTAATCCTGACAAAACTGTTTATTTGTTACCGAAGAAAAATTGAAAAGTCCTTGAAAAGTAGGTAAGTTTACTTTCTCTTAATTAAATTATTCGCTGAAATCGCGATTTGTATCGTGTACAATAAAATAATTATAAAGAAAAACAGAATTGGGGTGACTCAATAACCCCGCTCGACCGCATCGAGTGCGCGCCTGCTCCCGGGTTAAAACATGTTGAAGTCTTTTCACTTTAAATATTAAAAATAATACAATTCTTCATCGGAATTTTATATTATTGTTCATTCCTTAACATCAATTATAAACGCTAATTCTGTGAGGCTTATAATTACAATTCACTTAAAACTAATGAAAATTTGAGCATTCACACACACACATTTTACGTTTTTGTAAACATTGTCGCGCACTTGGCTTTACTCTCCTTGCATTTCAGCTATTATATCAATAATGTATTATTTTCTTATAAATGAACTCGTGCAAAGAGCATGCACTTCAGCCGGTATACTTTTAATGTATCAGTGTTGCACAGAGTATTTTATAACTAATTAATTAATATTAAACTTATATTCTTAATTTAATAAGTATTAACGATTTCCATGGGCTTGTCTTGCAAAGCAAAGTTTTTCAAAGGAATGCTTATGATTAGAAATTGACCCTCTAAGTTCTTTTTCTATATTTAGCTGATATCTATATTTTGTCTTCTAATCAGCAACCGCATTTTGTAATATGTTCAATTTCAAAATTAGAGAAAGGAAAAATAGCATAATAATTATCCTATTACTTATTTTTTTTTTGCTTTAAAGTAACGTATACAAAATTTAATACTTATGTTATTAATTTGTATGGTTTATAATTAAGATCGCGTATTGTAGCTTTAGCGTCAAAGTGCATTATTATTGCATTCAGTACAGTATTAAGGTATAAGGGGGGGGCGCGATAAAAATTGTGATTGAAAAGGGAAGCGCCAGTACTGAAAGTTTGAGAAGCACTGGATTAGTGTGATGTTAATATCTACTCACTTATGTGGTGCGGAAATTAGGTAAGCGATTGGCCAGTTCGGGTGACATCTAGGTCATTTTGCCGAAACCTACGACAACGTTGATAAAAATGAAATCAAACCAATGGTCATAAAATTCCTTAATATAAAATTCCGTGCAATCCTTTCCAATAAGTCTTGAAAACATAAAAACGAAAATTGTAGAACCTAAAAGGGCAGTATTTAATTGCAATTCAGGCGTTGTCCTCGTCACTTAACCGTTGTTCAAAACTAAGATGTGTCGTCAATAGCCCTTGTGTTGCTTTATAAAAGAAACGTTAATAAATACTCTCTCTCTCTCTCTCATCCATGCTGTTTCCGTCTTCTAATTCAGTCATCTTCATGTCGATAAATCTTAGCGTAATTCATCAGAAAGTGTTTCTTTTGTCTGTCGTCCAACCCCTTGGGTTCCTAAGTATATTTAAAGTGTTTTTCTTACTTTTTGTGCACAACAAACAAGAGTATCTGCAGTATTCTTAAAAATTCGACTTTCTTTATTAAGACCATCCTGTCCCACTAGTGGCAATATTGGTGTAGCGTGGGCTTTCGCCGCCTGGAGCCAACCGGAAATTTGACACCTGGCTATTTTTATTATTAGTCAAGAAAATTAGTAAAAAAAAAACAGTTTTAAATTGTTCTTTATTGATTAAATGCACTTTTCATGTTGTTTTTATAGTAAAATATTTTATACAATTGTCAATATCAATATGTATGCCATGGTCAATTGCCAGAACAGCTAAATTTTTTAGCCTTAGCATGGACATAGCTGATCTGAGATAATTTTTGATAAATTTTAGCTTGCAGAAGCTTCTCTCGCAACTGGCATTACTGATGGCAGATGTTAAAAAAATTCTCAACGTTATGACAATGTTTGGTAAGCCATATTCAAGTTTGGACTCAATAATACATTTTAATAAGCCCAGAGAGCCGGACCTAATAAGTTCTTTTTTACACTCTGGGTCTGTTGCAGCTATGGAAGTTGTAGACGTACGCGCTCAAGTTGGAATTCTTCTTGATTAATGTCTTGAGAAGCTTGTTCTAAGTTAAGTTCGTTCATGCTTAATATCATTTCAGGCCTTAAAAAGTATATTTTTGCGCTAGGTTCTAAAACTGCTAGAATGTTTTTTAAATTTCAGCAGTTACTCTGTCTATTGAAGATAACATTGCTCGCCTGAAGTCATCTTCGTACGGTAACTGAACTTCTTTACTTCCGTCGCCAAATACATGCTTCCTTCCGATTGGTCTTGGGGGTTCAAAAGAAATTTCAAGCTCTTTACATAAACTTTTAGCATTTATTAAAGTGCTCTCCATGAATTTCTCACGTTTTGCTGATAATACGGTCTGTAAAGCACCCTTTTTTAGCACATTGGTGGATATTTAGTCCCTCTGTTTGCAAATAATTTTGAGTATCATTGACTTCACACAATAAAGGTTGCCAGAAGCCTTGTAACATAAAAACAAATGCGATTGCATAGCAACTAATAAACTTTTTGCATCTGTGCGTGTATTAAAGTTTTCACTCGTTGCCGTCAGTTTCGTCGCGCAGGGTGCGATTTGGAGTTTGAAATATTTTTGAATGCAAATATCGTGGTGCTTGCCGCCGCCCCTTTTCGTGTGCTTCCCGGGGTCCTGGCCCCTAATCTGCGCCACTGAATGGCAATATTATGAAGCAGTAGTTCATAAAACTGTTGGACACTCAATGTTGAGGCTGAGTACAAATGATGGACCCGATTTTATATAAAATCATATTATCGGAACTACTGCACTGATTATAATAAGTGATACATGAATGTAAAGAGAAATGTACCAAGTTTTTTTCCGTTACAAATGCTCGATGTGTGGCCCTCTTGTTCATGGCATACTTCCAATAAGTAAACCAATTATTTCCATATATTTTGGCCCTGATTCTAACAATGGTTCATAATTCTCCCCAAATGCTTACTTGTCGTTCTATGATATTTGTTGTATCAATTCCAAATTGAACTTGAACTTTTTTCGTAAAATTTTCTATACCATCTTCTGGCACATTCCAAGTTCACAGGCGGTAGATCACGAAGACTTCCATAGATTCCGAACAACACTCTGTTTCACCTTTTCCACTGCTTCTTCCGAGACGCTTGGTTGGCCAGTTGTGTTATTTTTACACAAGCTACATGGTTTTCTTAAATTAATGATATCATCGCAGAATGCTCGTGTGTTACTTCTTACCCGTAAGAATTTCTAAATGCACGTTGCACCGAAATAAATAAAAAAAAATGCATATTCTAATACACAAACTCTTCTCTGTCGCCATGTTCGGATTTGAATCACATCTATTCGTGCTTTTGATCATTGGAGAGGGAAGCAACTTGGTTTATTTCTCTTTAAATCATGCAGTAGTTTCGAAAATATGGCTCTTTAACTTCGAATTCATCACTCGTACTCGCCTTGATTGTTGCTAAAGTATACCTTAAAATAACAGTCAAAACCAAAGAAATATGAACGAAACTCAAGCATAGTTAATCAATATATGCAATGAAATTATATACATATAAATGCGTATTATTAAGTTAAAAAATAAAGGCTTCTTATTTAATAGAGGATAATAATTAGAAGTCACATATTTAAAAATTATTTTTATAAATTTCCGTATTAAGGTATCCAACTACGTTGTGAGCGTGGTATTGAAAAAACAAATGTTTTTTTTATATTTAGTCTCACCTGAATTTGAATATAGACGTAAGTTTTAAAACTATTATTAGGAAAGCAAATCCCATTAAAATGAAATTTTTTGGCACAAAGGGAGAAAAGATTTACAAACTTTCCAAAAATTCTCCTTTTATGGAAAATGCTTCTATAATAATATTTTGTCTACATATAGCAGAGATTTCTATACAGAACCTGAACTAGAATTTTATATTGTTACAAATTTTATGTAAATAGTGTAAATAATTTGTATTGGAGTGTTTAATGCATTTATATTACTCTGTTATATTTATTTCATGTTAAAATTGTACTATTCACAAGCAATGCGGCCCCTTATGTTATAATGGCGATTGAATGAGAACTTGGCTCTACCGCCAAGATTTCGCCAAGTTGACATCATTTTTGGCGACTTTGGTGATCAAGTTGGCGACTTTGGCAACCATGTTGGCGACTTTGGCAACCATGTTGGCGACTTCGGCGACCATGTTGGCGAGTTCGGAACTCTCTGGAATCTTCTAGAATGTAGTAGATCTCTCCACTAGTGTCACGTTCAATGACACGAGCGGTTATATTTCTGGAAGTTTCTGTCACGCATATCAAAAGGATGCTCGACGGTACGGCGAGGAGACTTGATTAAGCCAGAGAGTAGTGAGGATTGTTTTGACTAGCGATTAGCTCGGCTGTGCTTGTGAATAATCTTTACTTACGTGTATTCTTAAACACTGTTATTATGTTTGATTCATGTTGAAGGTGTGAAGCCCTTCGGATATTTACCTTGTGAATATTGCCGATGAATCCTGTATTGAAAGGATTGGATTTTCGATAATAAATTCGCATCGCTGTTAAAGAATTTATTATCTTTTCTTAGTGATTGTTTTGGCATAAAATCCTCGAACGCTCGGATCTACGTAACATTTTGGTGGCAGAGGTGGGATTTTATGCCAATAACAAGAGTGATGGAGGAGCAACTGAAGGCTCTGTTGGAAGGCATCAATGCCTTGAAAAGTGGTCAAGAAGAGACTAAGGAGAGAATGGAGAATATGCAGAAGAGCCAAAAAGAAACTAAAAATGAGTTAAAAGAGAAAATGGAGAAAGGCCAAGAAGAGACTAAAGAGAGAATGGAGAAAGGACCGAAAGAAATGCAGAAAGGTCTCGATGATACTAAGAATGATTTAAAGGAGAGAATGGAGAAAGGCCAAGAAGAAACTAAGCAAGAAATGCAAAAATGTCAGGAAGATGTCAAAAATGCTCTAAAAAAGAAAATCGACAATGAATGTTGAAGAAAAAATAGCACTGAAAGTTGAAGAAAAGATTGCAGTAGTTGAAGAGAAGATAGAGAAGTAGGGGAAGAAATAGAAGGAATTAAAGAGAAAGAGTTGAAAAAAAGATTAAACAGCAAGTTAAAGAAATAATTGAAGAAGTCGCTGGAAATTTTACTCAGCGATTTGAAAATCTGGAAAAGAAGCTTCTAGCTTGCGGGAATACAAAGAATGAAAGCAAGTTTGTACCTGTTTCTTCGGTATCTATGCCTGCCTCTCCAGTGCCTCTGACTGCCTCACCAGTGTCTGTGAAACTCTCCACCTATGACGGAAAAACCAACTGGGAGGTCTATAAGACTCAATTCTCCATAATTTTTGAAGCCATTGGATGGACTGAAGGGGTAAAAGCATGTCAGCTAGCAGCATCCCTTTGAGGAGAAGCTGCTGAAATACTGCAGACTCTTCCCGACACAGAGCAACTGAATTTAAACTCCCTATATAATGCTCTGAATCTTCGGTTTGGCCAGAAATACTCTAAGGAATACGCACGTCTGCAGATGAAAACAATACTCCAGAAAACCGGAGAAAGCTTGCAGGAATATGCCTCCGAAGTAGAAAGGCTCGCCAACTTGGCTTTCTCCGACCACCCAGCAACTGTGCGAGAAACAATCTCCTTACAGTATTTCGTGGACGGCCTGAGGGAGGGGGAAGTCCAGAAGGCTGTAAAGAATGGCAGATTTCAAAGATCTTAAATCTGTCCTGTTATATGCCCTGAAAGTGGAGGCCGCCAATGAAGCCAGTTGCAGAAACAGCCATTCCGTCCGAGGAGCTAGAGTGACTACAGATGTGCCCTGTGAATCTCCCTGGAGGAAGGAGATTGAAAAACTGAGAGAGGAAATTCAAGATTTAATGGCTCAACGTCAGAACCTGAAGAGAAGTAGAATCACGTGTTGAGGTGCGGTGGAGCAGGGTATCTGAGAAGTAGCTGCCCTCGAAGAAATAAAGATCACAACATCAAGTGCTGGGGGTGTGGTAGAACCGGGCATGTAAGAAGTAACTGCCCTCGAGTAAATCAAAAATATTATTGTCGTACAAGTGTAACAGAATCAAAGAAAGAGTGCAGCAACCGAAAAGGATCAGCAGATGAAAATGGAGACGTCCACTCGAAAAGACCCTGTTCGGAGAGCAGCAAGAATCTCTCAAACAGCTTGAGAGTTGAAAAGAAATTTGGCGTGATAGGTCCAGTAGTCCGCCAAGTCATGGCGCCATCAACATCAGCATTGGACCCGTGAAGTGATGAAAGCGTCCGAAAAGATCAACTGGCTGATCCTGAAATAAAACCAATCTTAGAATTACAAGAGTCGTCTGATGAAAAGCCCAACTGGCAAGACATCGCCCCTTTCCATCCTACAACGAAGCGTTACTGGGCTCTCTGGGACTCTCTCAATCTAAGGAATGGTGTTTTTATATCGAAAATGGGAGTCTGACGACGGAGAAACATTCAGGTGGCAATTAATACCCCCAAAGACGAGAATTTCAACAATCCTGAAGGAATTGCATGGCAGCCCAACTGGAGGTCATTTTGGTGTTATGAAGACCTTACAAAAAGTTCGAGAGCGCTTCTACTAGAACAATGTGGGGAGTGACGTGGAAAAGTGTTGTCGCACATGTGACCCCTGTGCTGCACGCAAAGGTCCCAGAAAACGCACTAGAGGAAGATTGCAGCTGTATAATGTGGGAGCGCCTTTCGAACGAATAGCTTTTGACATCCTAGGTCCACTTCCGAAATCATCAGATGGCAACAACAACATCCTGGTTGTCAAGGACTACTTCACTAAGTGGCCTGAAGCCTATCCTATTCCCGACTAAGAGGCCTCAACTGTTGCAGAGGTTTTTGTTCAACACTGGATCTCACGATTCGGGGTTCCTCTACAACTGCACTCCGATCAAGGGAGAAACTTCGATTCTGCAGTTTGCAAGAGACTGTGCGAAATACTCGCCATGGACAAAACCAGGACAACAGCTTTGCATCCTCAGTCTGACGGCATGGTAGAGAGGTTCAATCGAACCATCTTGAACAGCCTCTCTCTCTCCTGGTATCCAGTAATCAACAGGATTGGGACAGGAAATTGCCATTTTTTCTGCTTGCCTACAGGAGTGCCGTTCATGAGACCGCCGGCTATTCCCCATCCCAGATGCTCTTTGGACGTGATCTTCGTCTGCCTGCAGATCTTCTGTTCAGCCGGCCACCAGATGCACCCTTGGCGCCTGTGGAGTATATCGAAACTCCAGGTACGGATGGAGGAAATGCATCATATGGCTAGGGAAAGAATCGGCATGGCTTCCGAGAAGATGAAGACCCGATACGACGCAAGAGCAACCGGATACGACTTCCACGAAGGCGACAAAGTGTGGTTATGGAATCTGAAACTTCACAAAGGACTCTCTCCGAAGCTGTAGATGAACTGGGAAGGTCCTTACACAGTCCTAAAAAGACTGAATGACGTTGTGGTGCAGATACAGAAATCACTACACTCAAAACCGAAGGTAATACATTACAATGGGCTAGCCCCTTATCTTGGCCAAGATGAATAAGATCCTTAAGTTCCAGACCATGGTCATTAATTATTTTGTAAACAATGTAAATTATTTCTCTTTTCTAATTCCTTAGTTTTATTTTAATATTGAAATATATGTTTACATCTCTTTATGTTCTTTTAGCTCATTTGTATTGCATATGCTGTGGAATACATTTGTTACTTTATGTGATTATTATGTGAGTAGTTTGCCTGTAAATAGATGCCTCTTGCTCAGGGATTGCACTGCCCGGGACGTGTAGTCTTTGAGAAGAGGGCAGTGTTACGAATTTTATGTAAATAGTGTAAATAATTTGTATTTGAGTGTTTAATGCGTTTATATTACTCTGTTATATTTATTCATGTTAAAATTGTACTATTCACAAGCAGTGCCGCCCCTTACGTTATAATGGCGATTGAATGAGAACTTGGCGAAATCTTGGCGGTAGAGCCAAGTTGACATCATTTTTTGGTGACCAAGTTGGCCACTTTAGCGTCATTGGCAATAATGTTGGAGAGTTCGGAACCCTCTGGAATCTTCTAGAAAGTAGTAGATCTCTCCACTAGTGTCACGTTCGATGACACGAGCGGTTATATTTCTGGAAGTTTCTGTCGCGCATATAAAAAGGATGCGTGCCAGTACGGCGAGGAGACTTGATTAAGTCAGCGGGTAGTGAGGATTGTTTTGACTAGCGATTAGCTCGTCTGTGCTTGTGAATAATCTTTACTTACGTGTATTCTTAAACACTGTTATTGTGTTTGATTGACGTTGAAGGTGTGAAGACCTTCGGATATTTAACCTGTGAATATTGCCGATGAATCCTGTATTGAGAGGATTGGATTTTCGACAATAAATTCACATCGCTTTTAAAGAACTGATTATTTTTCTTTGTGATTGTTTTTGCATAAAATCCTCGAACCCTCGGATCTACGTAACAATAAATATATGCAATGCTTCTCAAGTTTTCAATATTATCGACCCAATATTCGATCCTAATTTTCATCGCCCCCTTCCATACAAATAGCAATGCAGAAGTTCAATCATCCTGTGCTTTGACACTAAAGCTACAATATGACTTTAACCTCTTAAGTGCCACCGGCGTATATATACGCATTTCCGAAGTACGATCTTTTTTGTGCACTGTTATCCGTAAAATTATTCTGAAGGCCTTGGAATGCAATAAAAGGACCTTGACAGAGTTTGTGAAGGATTTCCTTATATCGGAGGATTTCTTATTTATATTTATCCCCCCTCCCAATACATCTCATACGCGTGTCTACGTGGACAACGGTGGCACTGGGGAGCGAATCGCGTAACTTTTAATCGGCAGTTAAGGGATTAATTATAAACCGTACACATTATTTAGATAAGTGTTAATGTTGTTTATTATTTTATATATGACAATCCCAAGGGGTCGCTGGTAATTATTAAACTTGTTTTTAACCTAATATTTTTAAATTATTAAATACATTATGCAATACTTATACATTTCTAAGTGTATTATATCTAATGTGAATTTTTTGTATTCCTTTTTTTTTTACTTTCAGTTAATTAATTTTTTGAAATAATTTTTTGTTATCGACTTTTCAATGTGCTCACGCTCTCCTCGTAGATTTATCACGCCCCTAGGGGAGAGCACCCCACGGATTGAGAAACGTTGTATTATTTGGAAAAGGGTTTATTTATATTAATAAGGAAGAGGGTGCTAAATAAGCCAGCGCAAATTCGAAGATTCATAAACGTGACGATTACCCGCCGCGATTGTAGGAAGACTTTGGTAAGGTAAACGTGCTAAAAGACATTTCTCACAGTTAAGCGAGTTTGAGATATGCCTGATCATCGGGATGAAAACTGCAGGCTGGTTGACACGCCGTGTTGCTGGTCAATCGGATCGTTCGGAAAGTTCCATTAGAAATTGTTGGAAGGAGTGGACACAAGAAGGTACCCACGCGCGGAAAACCGGGTCTGGAGCGACCAGGAAGACCACGAGGAGAGAGGATCGAAGAATCGTGCGACAAGCACTTGTGGACCCCACAGTGACTCGTTCAACGATACGAGCAGACGTAGGCGTAGCAATTGTTCCACAAACAATTTCCAGACACCTTGCACAAGCAAATCTTAAATCCAAGCGCCCTTTCCGTACACTCCCTTTAACATCGGCAACTGCGTCTACAGTGGTGCCAAGCCAGATCAATGTGGAATGTCACAGATTGGCAAAAGTTTGTGTTTAGTGATGAATCCTGGTTTGTTTTGGGGACAGATAACCGTGTATGGGTATGAAGGCGCCCTGGTGAGCGGAACATTTCCCCCCACATTGTTCTTCGCCACACTGCCCGCACAGTTGGTGTAATGGTCTGAGGGGCCATAGCCTATGATAACCGGTCCACTTTAATTGTGATACGTGGAACCTTAACGGGCTAACGTTACGTTGATGATATTTTTCGACCTCATGTAGGACCTTTTCTAAATGGTCTCCCAGGGACAATTTTCCAGCAAGTTAATGCTCGTCCGCATACAGCAAGAGTTGATCAAGACTTCCTACGTCATTTTCAGGCTCTTCCATGGCCGACCCGCTCCCCCTATTTGTCCCCTGTAGAGCACGTGTGGGATCAGCTAAAACGGCAGATGCCATCGTGTCACTCTGTACATGATTTAGAGTTGGCTGTTCAAGATTTGTGGGCCCATCTGCCTCAGGACAACATAAGGTGTCCAATCAACTCAATGCTGAACCATGTGGCGGCATGTATTGCAACTTCAGGTGGTCCAACGCGCTTTTGAAGTTTCCCAGTATTTGTGTCGTTGCACACCTTAATTGTCTTGTTTTTGAGATCAAGTGAATCTTTCCTCTGTGTCATTATGTGTATTAAATTTCATTTTGTTCCGATGCTTTCTTCTTGGGTCACTATTTTCAATGTTCCTGAGTGTATAATATTCATATAGTACGATTTAATAATAATTATTAGAAATAGTAATCATGTGATATAATTTAGTAGTAATTATAAAAAAGAATAACCGCTGTATTGTAAAAAATAAAAAGAATGCATAACAATACTCGTATAACATAATTTTAAATAACAGCATAATTATAAATAAATAGTATAAGAATAGCTATAAATAAACAACAAAAATAGTTATAAGTAAAAAACAATAATAATTATAAATAAATAATATTAATTATAAATAAATAACAATATGTAATATTAGGTTGGGGAAAAAGAAATCCTTTATTTTTTCGGTAGATGGCTGTAGTGTCGATATCTCGAGAAGTATCAATCAAACAATTTCAAATTTATGCTCGTTGTCAAGATGACATTTCACACTAAAAAAATTATTTGGCTTTTTTTTGTTTGGTCCATTCAGTTGTGAGTTACAGGGTGTTAAAAATGAGTCAACAAAGAGAAAATTCGGTTCTTTGTACAGTTTTTCTTTGATAAAGGCGAACATGCAAGCCAGGTGGCTGAAATGGCGAATGGTGTTTAGGGTGCCGATACTGTAACAGCTAATTGCGTTCAATTTTGGTTTTGTCAATTCCGTTCAGGTATTTTTGAAGTTAAAGATGCCCCTCGCACAGACAGGCCCGTCGTCGAAAATGTCGATAAAATCACAGAATTAATCGAAGTTGACCGGCATGTTAGTAGTCGTAGCATTGCCCGGAAACTAAAGATCGACCATAAAACAGTCTTAAGCCAAAGTTGGATTCAAAAAGAAGCTCCATATTTGGGTACCACACCAAATAACACCAAAAAACATGATGGATCGAATTTCCATCTGCGAAGCCTTGGCCAAACAGAATGAAATAGATCCATTTCTTAAGCGGATGGTGACTGGAGATGATAAATGAGTCACATACTACAATATTGTGCGAAAACCATCGTGGTCAAAGTGCGGTGAAGCAGCTCGAAGCTACTGTGTATTTGGTGAGACTGGAAAGGAATCATTTATTAAGAGTTGCTTCCGCATGGCCAAACACTAAATTCAGATCTCTACTGTCAACAACTGGACCGTTTGAAGATAGTGACCAATCAGAAACGGCCAGAATTGGCCAACAGAAGTGCAGATGTTTTCGCCAATAAGAGCCAATACTTCTATGAGAGAGGCATTATGAAGTAATCTTTAAAATGGCAACAAAGTATGCAACAAAACGGTGCATATTTGACCTAAATCGGACAATTGGAAGCCTGTTAAATGAAGACTTGATTTCCATGCAAAAATAATGGATTTCGTTTTCCCCAACCTAATATTTATAAATAAGTATTAAAGAAACGATTATAAATAATGAATATTATATGATTGCTATATATAGTAATAATTGCATTTTCATATTACATTATTAATAAAATAATTGCATAACTTTTGTTAAAATTAATAATGAATATCAATTAAAAAGTACTGAAAGCTTGCAATATAAAACTTGCACTGCAAGTTCCTTCAACGAATTTCATCGAAAAAAGAACGTAAAGAAAAACATTTTTAAAACGTAAAATAAAACGAAAATAAACGATTAACAGCGATAATTAAAAGCACAACACTTATTATTTTAAGAAAAAAATTTCTAGAATTCACTCATATTAGAAATATCAATATTCGAAAATAGCACTAAATGAAACAGAAGACTGAAACTATTGAATAATTACACTGAAATTCGTTAAATTTTTAAAGAAATTGTCTGAAATTTAAGAGTTACCGCGGGGAAAAACCAATAAAAGTTATTTCTAATATACATTATCTCCATGGCAACCACATCGCCAGACGATAAAAATATCAAGGCAACCATATTGTAATGTTATCGCCCATCTTGGCGAACAAAGACAAAAACTTGGCGCTATGACCTCGGATATCAAACTCGCACCGATAATTTATATTTTCAGCCCTTTAGAGAAAATGAATAGCTCTGAGACCCCTTAAGTAATATTATTGAACAAAAGTTCTAAAGACAATATTATATGTTTATTCTAATTCAGGTGACATTAAATATCAAAAGTTTTATTCACATACATGCATTTTTAAGGTCATTGTTTCGAATGTAGTCGTTTACCTCTTAGTACTGCTTTTTTTTAAAGCTAAAAATCCTAAAACCTTCCTCCAGTGACAGTTTTATTCATGCTCTTTATTATGTTTTCTAAGCATGTTCCTTATTTTATGATGATGCTGTCTTAAAAATATAAAACTACGGAAATATATGCAGAGAAAAAAAATAACTTCGAATTATTTTGAAAAAACATTAAACTTCAGTTAAGTGGGAGAATTAATTTTTTAGAATACTAATGTTGAAACAACCTTTTTTAATAAGAGTTTTATGTTTCTTCCCCTTTCCCTCCCTCTACTTTACCTTAGGACGAATAAGACAGTAACGCATTTTTACCGGGAAACTTCATTGCATCAAAAATAATTTCCTGAAAAAAAAAACTTAATCTTTTTATCTCGTGAGAGTATCATCGACCATTACGCAATCAAAATTTATTTTCCTGATAAATAATTTGTTATTCCACCTCCTGCCCTCTCCGTAGACTCGTTGAGGAGGAAGGTGCCGTGCAAATTGAAAAATACTTCAGAATTTATTAGGGGAAGAAACTCTCTAGAACGCGATTATATAATGAAAAAAAATCAAAAAAGAGAAAAATAAATAAGAAATATAAACAAGCAAAGATTTTTTTTCTTCATCTTTTTATGTTGGATTACTTCCTTGTTCGACCCAAAGTGAGAATTTATGGGAATATGCCTCGGGGGTCCCATGCGTTCGCGGGAAAATAGCGAGGTACCTCTTCGAGTTTTTCCCGTTTTCCTTTATCTAGGAGTAGCAAGATGGGAAGTATGGATTTTTTTACCTTTTTTTGTTCGTAGGGGAGGATGGAGAGAAATGGACGAGGATAGTGGGGTGGGGTATGAAACGAAAACCGAAATCGAACTCCTAGTTCGGGTTCTAACCGCGCTTTATCCATTTGCTCCAAATCCCAGTTGTTTACTAGTGTGTTCTTTGAGATGTCACTTGAGTAAAACTGTAAGAAAGGAAAAAATTTTATTAAAACATGGTTTTGTTTAGAGGCGAACTGTTGAAAAAATTTTATTCAAAAAAAATAATAAGGCTTGGGATATAAAAAGATTAAACGAGGGATTTCGACGGTAAGTATTTCGCATTAGCTGTTTCGGTGTTTTAGGTAAAGAAAATGAGAGCAAATAAAATATTACAAAAAAAGTCAATTTCTACTTTGAATGGATGAATAGAAAGTATTTTATTACAATTGAAAATTTGAATAAGATATATATACATATAAATAAATATATATATACAAGGAGAGAGTAAACTAATAGTAGGAATTGAAAAAAGAGTATGATTTGTCTGCATTGTTGTAACAATGCAAACCTGATTTGGCTAGTTTGGCTGAAAACCAGGTTTTCGACGCCAACTTTTGTCTTTGTTTTAACAGTTAATTGTTACAACAATATAAATGAATCTAAACTGGCATCAAAAACCAGTAATTAATCTAATTAATTAATATTTGAAAAAACTGTTCTAACATCAAGTGTCATCCACTACAAGTTTTAAAAAAATTTATTTGAACTTGATTGAGTGAATAAAAATTATTTTATTAACGATTGAAAATTTGAACAAGACAAATAAATATATAAATTTTATAGAGAAAGTGAGCTAATAGTAGGAATTGAAAAATAGCTATTCTTTTGACAACGCTTTATAAAAACTTTGTTGAAAATTAAACTCAGGTACTTAATATGAGAAACCTAGGATTTTCTAAAAATGTTTCTCATCCAATTATACAAGCAATGTCGCACACTATGAAGGTAATCACAACAGATATATATCTCCATTCTGAGTACTGTTGCTACATGTTCCCACCAATCTAAGAAAATACCGGTAAACAAGGGATAAAAAAGACTATAAATTTACCTATTTCTAGAAATTTCTAGAGAGGCTTCAGTTTTTATATAAAAATGATGCGGTGCTTAAATGTTTTCAATAAACGGGATTTCCATTGATTATTTTAAAAAATAAATCCTTTGATATACAGCAGTGATTCCCAAAGTGGTCTATATAGACCCCCAGGGCTCTACGATGACCTGCAAAGTGTCCACATCAGCAAAAAAATAATTTGGGGATCCATGAGGTATAATAAGGGGTCTATGATAGTAATTCTCATTAGAATAGATTGTGACTCTATTTTAAAAGAAAATTCAATGAAGTGGAAACGAAATTTTACTTATTTAACAGATTTATTTACTAAATTTAATGAGGTTAATTTGCACTTACAAAGTGACAGCATAAATTTTTCTTAAACAAGAACCATTTCAGCGGGTTTTTTTAGAGTTAAGCTGAAGAAGTACAATATTGGAGGTCCCGAATTTTCTCAATTTGTCACATACAATCTGTCAGGACGTTTTAACCTACGTACAACATGCTTTTTATTCAAATTTTGAAACCAGATTTGAGAATGCTTTGACTATGGTAATACCACTGTAAACAATTAATTCATAGGGTCACATTGAAAAAATAATGTCTCATGACAATATATAGAACTAATCATAATATCACTAATGAAGATCTTACAGTTTAGAAACGAATGTCAGCAATTTGGCTTTAAAAGTGCAAATATGTTATTTGTCCCGAGTTATGGAATATCATGAGGATGTTTTTAATTGCTTTTCCCAGTGAGAAGGAATTTCAGCGCGGTTGCCAAACTCCAAAACAAAAAAAGAAAGGGGGAAACAAAAATTGGACTTTACTAACAAAGGAGATTTAAGATTAAACCTGACAAGATTGATACCTAATGTTGAAAATTTGTTATTGTAGCGCCAGATTCATCCCTCCACATTAAAATCATTTGCTTGTTTATTTTATTTAAGTTATTTTATATATTAACTTTTAATTTAATTCATTAACATGGGATTTTTAAATTTTAAACACTATACTTCATTACTTAGAAATTTAATTTTTGTAAAGTAGTAGTACTAGCTGTCAAAAAGGTATTTAAGTTGATAAATTTGCAAAAATTCAATATTAATTAAGCAGGGGTCCACCCCAAACCGAAAAACATGGCAAGGGGTCTATGAGACAAAATAGTTTGGGAACCTCTGATATGCAGGGTGTTGCCGCATTCGACCAACAAATTCATAAGATTGATAGTAGGCATGGGGACCGCAAACCAGGTTTATGGTCGGTGAATATTGCGATAACAATAGCCATCGAGAGATCCATAAGCCAAAAGAGGAGAATGTCCTCACGAATGCTGGGATATACATATACTTCCCAAAAGCCCCCATGGCGTAAAATACCTAATTAACATTAAGCACGTCCTCTTGGAATTTCTGCAGGAAGTACTGTCCAGTGCGCACCAGAACGTGTGGTCAATGAACGTTGGTGTACTAGCACATTTTTTGATTGCGGGGCGTAACCACCTCCTTGCTACATATACCGGGAGATGAATTGGGAGCGGTGGATCTGTTGTCTGGCCTCCAAGCTTGCCGGACCTCAATTCCTTGGTTTTCTTATTCTTGGGTCACTATAAATGGCTTGAATATGAGAGCCAGGGGTACAGTAGATGATCCCATTTCACGGATCCTCGTCGTTTCAGCTGACGCCGAATTTCTCTGAACAAGTCCAACAATCTTTCGTCCGTTGGTGTCGAATGTGCAATGAACTCCGCGGCTGCAAATTCAAACAATACCTGTGGTCATATTGTGATGCATTGTTCGTACTGTAAACACGCTTTACGTCTAATATATGTATTTCTTACCTCTTAGGGCCCCTTTTCGTTCCACTATTATGATAGCCATCCCACCCATCATAACCGTTTTTTGAGAATTACTCCGATTAAACGTGGTTTGAGATCTCATGTTCTATAACGATTAGTCGTCCGCATGCTGCCTACTATCACCCCTCTTAATTTGTCGGTAGAATTTGGCAATACCCTGTACACAAAAAAGACTAGATGGATTCTTTTAACAATATTACTTCGTCATAAATGATTAAAATAGTGCTATACCAGACGGATATGGGTTCGTCGAATAGTCTTCATCAACGAGTCCCACTTCAGTCTTTTTAGACCAGAATCTAATGCGTGTGTTGAGGAGCAAAAATCCAGTAAAATCACACATCTAAACGACCTGTCGTCATGGTGTAGGCCACAATTACGTATGATGCTGAACAGTAGCACAGGAATTTTCGGGGGATTGAAGTTGACAGTCCTTTTAATTTTGTCGATTTTCGGGAACAAAACACGGTAAAAAACTAATTATTGAATAAATAATTAGCATTAATTAATAAAATTAGTCATTAATAACATACTTAATTAAATTTTACGTACTATATACTTAGAATTATAATCAATCGGAAAAAATCAGGGGCTTTGGGAGGCTCCCAGTTTCGACCACTTTTCCAACAAGACAATGTCCGATCACACATTGCTGTTGTCTCTAAAAGTTTATCTACAACATGTCGAACATTTTCTATGACCGGTATTTTCACCACACCTGTCTCGCATACCGAAAATATATTGTCTGCCATTTAAGACGAGAAGTCACTTATCTACGTCTGTCGTGTAATGTGCTTTAAATACGCGCCAGGATTCATAGAGGAATATCATGTTGAATGAATGATGTACAATTTACTATTAAGGTGCTTAGCCTGTTGTATTAGAAATAATGGTGGAGATTCGTGTAGAATGATACCAGCGTTCTACACGTTGTGCTCATGAATGTCAACATGATCGAATATGCTTCATTTCCAATGATTTATCGATTTAATGCCTGGGTTTGAGTTCTTCCACCGTTTCAAAAAGCTGTTCCAGACTATATTAAAAATATTCCATGATTTTTAATACTTTAGAGCATATGTATTATCATACATTGGGGTCCAAAATTAAAGTTTCAAACATAATACATATTTCGACAATACCATACGAACCCCATATGTCTGAAGGCAGGAAAGAATAACAACAAAAAAATGTCTAGGAGTTCGATGTAAGCTGATTTACAAATAAGAGCGGCAATATTCAAAATGCTATACGTCATAATTCTAAATTTCTCCTACGATAAAAAAAGGGGCCAGTGTTTTTATGTGAACCTCGCAGTGTGCTCTCGTGCTATTAATTAGGCAACAATTGTGGCAGTAATTCCCCTTTTTTTACAAAACAGACAATTTTAAAGCTTGCAGTGGATTGGATTTAGAGAATACTAGAAAAGACAATCCATGCACTGACTCTTAGAGAATCCCAGAAATGATTCATCACAGTGGCTATTAAACTTGTGGTCCACAGACCCTCGGGACTCCCCAGAGATTTGCTAGGGGGACACGAAGGTGTTTGACTTAATAAGATTTTTCTTTTTGACAAATTCTGAATGGCCTCGTAGAAAAATAGAAGATGTACCAACCTGGACTAAATTACAAAATTGTCCCTAATGAAAAACTGTGCTAGAACATGTATTTCACAATCAAGAATATTAATTCCCTTTTTTATTGTTTGCAACTATATAGTCATTATAAAAACTTAACATCTTTAAAAAATAGTAATATTAAAAGTAATAATAGTTTTTTTTTAAAAATAATAACTATTTTTTTTAAAAATAAGGAAAAGAGTAGTTTTTTTATAGTCGTATACAAAGATAATGTCATAGAGCTCCAATACGATAAGGGAGCGTCTTGCACCCCTCGGTTAGGTGACCCATAAATTTTATAAAATGTAACTCTGCGTGATTGCGGACATCCAAGCGGAGATTCAGCTTGGAAGACAGTAGAGAGTACTGCTCCAAAATTTAAGGGGGTATCCGTTTCGCTTTTTAAAGAGACGCGCGCTTATTTCGACAGATTTTTCTTTAAAAACATGTAGAATAATATGTAGAATGGCCAACGTCAAATATCTGAGCCCCCCATGAGCTTCCCTCTCTTGGAGCATACTAAAGCTAAGTTGTTTATTGTTTTCTTTTTGTAATTGTAAAATTTAACTTTGTAACGACAAATTTAATTTTAACGTCTAATTGAGGTTGTGGGAACCCCCCTGGGTTCCACCCTGGACACCAAGATTGAATTGAGGCAAAGAATTACCAGACGACATTTTTACAATAACAAATAATATTTATTCACCTGAATCAATTATCAACCTTCTAAATACAAAGATGAATCAATATGTCTACGTCAATGGGATTGAACTTTACTATTAAATTAAATCACGAAATATGATACTAATCAACTATTAAACTCAATATCGAACGGGTTTACCGGAATAAGATGACCGAGAGATATATGCAATTTGAATTACTAGCAATCATTAACTTTTCACTAACTCTATTATTTATTTACTCTTATTATCCGATAAATGAAGTTTAAATATCACCTGACTTTTACTACTTCATTCCTTTCCAGTCAGCTCAACTTTCCGAATGTAGATCGCTGCCTGACCATCAGCCAGAAACTAAACACACAATCAACTTGAATCTTCTTAGCGCTCCGTCTATGTATTTCTTGGTTCAATAGCCCCTTCTCCACTAACCTACAGCACTCTCCTTATATACTTTAATTCATTTGCATATCCCGTTTTCTCTTTTTAGAGCTGGTTGGAAATATACGCGTATTTACAATCCCCAAAGACGCCCAAGAGTATTAGTGATAAAGTGCCGTATAGATTCGTCACAAGGTCGTTTAATCTTTGAATCTAGTAGTTGATTTAACATTAGCTACGATGCGAACGAAAGTCAAATTGAACTTGAGTCTTTTAGTTTTAGAGAATTTTTATTCTATGACATCGCATCACTACCTGGTAGTCATACCTTTTCGGCGCCTTACATTTAATGCCTTGTTGCGATCCTCAGTATGTGCTGTGACTCTTAGGAGACTTAGATACATAAATGGAAATTGCTTCCTAAATTGCGCAATACATTGTGAGTATAAATGATGGACCTGATTTTCAAAGATCATATTATTGAAACTACTATACACATATTGCAATAAGTGAAGCATGGATAAAAAGAGAAATACCAAACTTATAGTTTTTTCGATGTGTGACTCTCTTGTAACAGGGCATACGTCAAATTTGTAATCCAGTTCATTCCATATATTTCGTAGCATCGCTCTATCAGCAATTCGCAGTGCTAAGCAAATGCT
The DNA here is from genome assembly GCA_019973935.1 of Trichonephila clavipes. Lineage (NCBI taxonomy): Eukaryota > Metazoa > Arthropoda > Arachnida > Araneae > Nephilidae > Trichonephila > Trichonephila clavipes. The sequence goes on from BMAU01020961.1 coordinate 564,895, forward strand.
TACACGTTGTCCTCTGTTATTTCTTGTGGCAATTGCCAATGATATAGCTTGTAATTTATTTTTTTTCGAAAAATTTCCCTTACTGTTTTCTGGGGCATTCCAAGTTCACAGTAGGCAATTCTCTAGTAGACTTCGAACAAAACTCTGCTTCACCCTCTCCAATGACTCTTCCGAGAGAGGCTTGTTTAGCCACTAATTTCTTTTTACAGAAGCAACCTGTTTTCTCAAATTGATGGTGGCCGCGGTAGCCTAGTGGTCAAGGTATCGGATCGTGGTTGACATGTCACGAGTTCGAGTGCAGTACCACTTAAGACCCGCCGTGTAGGGGAAGCGTGCACGTAATATCTGTCGAGAGCTCAAACGTCCTCCCGTTGGTGTGGTAGTAAGGAGAAGGGGGTGCCAACTCAGGTGTCGCCCTTGTCCGTTGACCATGGTTCAAAATGACGAAGTCCGCCGCCCGAAGCCCTCGTGTAGCAGAACAGTGTGACGCGCGTTAATATTCACTCACTCACTTCTCAAATTGATGACACCATCGCAGAATGTTCTTGTTGGTGGATGATTATTTTCCGGGGCGATTTTTTAAATGCACATTGCACCGAAATAATAGAAGAAACCATTGCATACTCAAATCTTCAAAATCTTTTCTCTGCCATTGTCACCATGTTTGGATTTAAATCAGAGCGATCTTTAGTGTGCTGTATATCTTTGATGGGAAAAAAACTTGTATCATGTATCACTTATTGTAATACATGCCATTGTTTCAAAAATGGGATTTTTCAAAATCGGGTTCATCATTTGTACTCTCGCTCTATATAATATCACTTCTTAAAAAATAGCAGTAGAGGTTTATATTGCAAAAAATGTGTTGTAACTTTAATTTTGGACACCGATGTTTCTACAAATATTACACAAATATTTAAATACACTCAAATGATTTTAAAATGTTTTCCTTGACTAAAGAAAGATTTTACAATCGATATATTCAAGCTAAATTTATTTTTTGAAACTGTAACCGTTTAATTTATTACCTTCTTTAAAATTTCTTTAATGAAATAGGGTGCTTATTAAATTGATTTTTATAAACCGATCTTACTCTTATAAAATAAGCATTCCAAAATTAAATAATTTGTAAATAAAAAAATATAACCATGACATACTTCTCAGAACAAAGTGAAGTTTACAATGGAAAGGAAATAATGGTTTGTGTTTGAAAATGGGAATTATGTGTATATATGATATTACAGATATAGTTCCATATGACCTTAATAACTAATTTTTATACTTTTGTACATTACTTTTATTATTATATACTATATTCTCTTGCACATCTCTGTTCCAAGTCAATCTCTGTGTATTATGTAATCTTGGTTTCTTGGCGACAAATCAGAGATAAGCCCGCCAAATGTGTCAACCCTGCCTCTGAATTTCCTAAATGTCCTCCGAGCGACTGATGCCAGTTCGGTTGAATAATAAATAGGGAAGAATCTTCTTCCGGCCCAAACTTTCAGATATTTTTCTTGCGTAGGGAAAAAGGAAGAGTTCTTTGGGGTCTTATCTCTTGAAAACTTCCCTCCCTTTTCCCCCTAAACAAGATGCGAGATGATGACGATGAACGATCCCCTGATGAATCGATATATTTCGCGAAAATTTCGAATGGGATGGGGATAAAAGTTGAGGTTGAGTAGCAGAGCAAAAATGGACACACTGAAAATCTATCCTTTGTGTTGTGCATAGTTTTCTATGCAGGGGGAATTTATTCGTAATGTATTATTTATCGGATTTTTTATGGGGAAAATATGTTTTTGAAGTGGGATCGAGTTTTTAAGTGTTTTCGTGAGGGCTATTGTGGATTTCGAAAGGAGTGATTCAGGAAGATTTATCTTTTGAATGGGTCAATGAGAAAAAACATTATTTTAAGTTGTGTTTGTGAATAAGTGATTTCTCTTTAATGGTAGTGAAATATATATTTCAAGAAGAAATATTTTTATTTCTTATGGGGTTGTGGATTGATGTTTTACCACAGCAGTCCTTGAACATTCGCCGAGATTGGTATCTCTTATGTAGTGAGGACCCAATATAGGGGGAATACTAATGGCTGCAAGTAATTTTGAAGCCCTTAAGATGAAATAGCGCAGGTAACAAACGAGTTTTTTAAACATAGGTTTTCTTTCAAACTTCACTCTTTGCAAAACATGCATTTTTATATCTTGAATTTTAAGAGTGAAAGGGAACGTTGATTCAAAGTTGAATTTATTCAATAAATTTTAGGAGGGGATAGTTTAATTTGCTGATTTCAATATCCAACTCTTTCACTTTGTGAGCAATTGGAATTTCAACCACAATTTAGTTCTTTAAGTAATAAGTTTTAATCAAATAACTTTTATCAATTATAGCAGTGGTTCTCAAACTTTCACTACTGGCGCCCCCCTTTTCAATCACAATTTTTATCGCGCCCCCCCTTATACATTAATAATGTACTGAATGCAATAATAATGCACTTTGACGCTAAAGCTACAATACGATCATAATTATAAACCGTACAAATTAACAAGATAAGTATTAAATTTTGTATATCTTACTTTTAAGTAATATTTTTTTTTTTTTTTGGCTTTTAGTTCGATTCACTATAAAAGCGTGTTTTTTAGTTTGTTTTAAAACTATAATTTATTTTATAGTTATTTTTACTATACACTATAAAAATCACAATTCCAGTGATAATTTAATTAAGAGAAAATATACTTACCTACTTTCAAGGACTTTTCAATTTTTCTTAGAAAACTTAAGAAAAAATCCAATAAAACTAAAGAAAATGTTCCAAATAAATAATGCCCTTAATAAAGGACATAAATCACAGACACTTTTCGCTAACAACACAGGAACGTTATTTTCCAGCTAAACTCAAATCAACTCAAACGTTTCATGTCTCACGCTTTTCGGATATTTACTTTAGCTATATATATATCGATTAATATGCATTATTTCAGTAGGTTCTTCAATTGCGTGATCAGTTTCAACTTCCTTTAATAGGGATCACAGATGCCCATTTTTTTTTAATATTCTGCTTATTTACATTTATAAACCATAATAAGTCGTACAACACAGCAATCAAAACTACAAAATTGTTCATGGGAAAGTGTAGCATGTTCTAAAAAATAATTGTGTAAAACGTTTTTCATTATGCATTATATGTTTCAGAATACTCATGCTTATCCATATATCATAAAACTCTTTCACATGGAAAAAAGACGAAACAGAAATATATTATATATATTTACAACTTCCCTAAAAAAAAAGACGGAGATAACCATACCAATAAGTTCGAAGGTCAGCTAAAGTAATATTTTAGGTTGAAAGAAACGTAATAAAAAATCGCTCATTGTTTGATATCGTTAAAAGAAACGTAAAAAAAATCTCTCTCATCGTTCTCATATTGACCGCAAAGCAAACAAAATATTTGTTTAATTTGGGTGTAGGATCAAAGATGGCTAATGAGCGTTTGAAGTAGAATCTTTTATTTTTGATGATCACCAGATGATAAAAATAAATCATATCAGTGTAAATGTGTATTTTTTATTATGTCAGAAAGCATCTTGTTTTATTTCATTCCAAAAAATTATTTTTTAAACCTTTTATTTTCAATATGCTCGCTCCCCCCTCGCATGGTTACCGCGCCCCCCCCAGGGGGGGCGCCCCACAGTTTGAGAAACACTGAATTATAGTTAAATAATCGTAATGCCATCCAAAACAATCGTGCATAGAAAATTTCAGCTTAAGTGGGCCTTTTAAAATGTGAGAAAAAAGCTTTTAAAATTTTGACATTATTACAGAGTAGAAGAAAAGCCATTAAAAACAGGAAATTAGACATGCTAATTTTTTTAATTAATTTATCGAATATTAAGATCGTATATTTTTTTTATGGATAGCCGAATCTTCTCATAAATTAAATTTTTTTAATTAAAATAGTTTTAGTGTGTTGCTGAAGATAGTTCTGTAATTATATATACCTTCTGTTTATGTACTATTGATATGCTATTGTGTATTTCATATATACCTGAAACTACTTAAATTTTAGATAGTTAACTATATAACCAAAAGACATAGGGATACTTTGAACTAAAGGTCCTAACTTTTTAGAGAGATACTTGAAATGTTTTATGACTTTGTGTGGACATGTCAAGAACATACTTGAATTTAGTCATTTTCAATTATTTGTGGTGACCGCGGTCGATAAGTGGACATGTTCACTAACGTGGCCTTATTGCATCTATCGTGGGTTAGAGTATAGTTATCATTAAAGACAGGGTCTAATGAACGGTTAATCTTTCGAAATTCAAACTCTAGTATTAGAGTGGAAGCTTGGAGAGTAAGTAGGCTGCCGATTCAAGAGTCCTCGTCACTTAACTGTTATTCAAATCTGCAATGTCATTCTACGATAATTTCCGAGTAACTGTAACACAGTAATAAACAACCAATCAGCGCTTTTAAGGGATCATCTCAAAGTTCAGTAGGAAAAGTATTTTTGAGCAACTTGTATTCCAAAAAGTTGAAAATAACATACCACTTTCACAAAATAATTCATGCATGTATATTAAGCTGTATCCTTTCATTTAACACAGCCTAATTGTTATGGTGACGCACGCGTGTTGCCGTGTAGGGCAGCGATGCACGTTAAATCTGTCGAGAGCTGAAACGTCCTCCCGTTGGTGTGGTGTGGTAGTTAGGAGAGGGAGGTGCCAGCTCAGGTGTCGTCCACGTCACTTGACCATGGTTCAAAATTACGTGGTCCGTCGCCAAAAGCCCTCGTGTAGCTGAACAGTGCGACGTTAATATTAACTCAACTCAACTCGACGCACGCGTGTCCAGTGTTGTGAAATAGAGGGTTAGAGACCTAGTGCCATTGAAAACCCGCCGTGTAGAGGAGCTGATGAACGTTAAATCTGTCAATGCTCTGTCCTGCCGTTGGTGTGATGTAGTAGTTAGGAGAGATTCCCCCTCGGGTGTCGTCCTCCTCACTTGAGCATGGTTCATAATAACAAAGTACGTTACGGAAAGCTCAAGTGGGCCTCTAAAGTGCAAAGTTAATAATAAACCATTGGACTGTGCAAAATGCCTCCACCATAGTATGCGAGAAAATTAAAAAATTGGTATTCTTTTTAACACACTTTTATTAATTTCACCTGCATGTAACGTAATCTTTGTGAACTCTAGTTTTATCCACTTTAAAAGGTCAGTTTAAAAGGATTGCCCAGTTTTTCTGAAAATGGACGTAAATAAACACTCGAGCATGTGGAAAAAAATAATTCATTTTCTAATTGCTTGAAACTGATATATAAAATCGTTTTTCCAAATTATCTTGTTGGATCTGTGGAATAAAACATGCATTGCTTCATTTTACCAAAACAGCTGAGCATTGATTCAGAGGAATACCGGGTTAAATGTATATAGTGTTACGAATGTTGTATAAAATAGTGTAAATAATTTGTACTTGGGTGTGTAATGTCTTTATCTTACTTAGTTTTATTTTAGATAAAAAAATATTTTTAAATCACCAGAATAATACAGTAGTCACAAAAAATAATAGTGGTAGAATTTTTAAATGAAGTATCTATTTTATCTGTGTATCACAAAAACACATATTGCCAATCATTACTGGATTTTAAAAAAAAATCATAAGTTAGAGACAAATTTTTATCACACATCCGGTAAAAAGTATGGAAAGTAGACATCAGATTTTTTGCATCATTAGTGATTTTTCCCAATAATTAACTTTTAAAGTTTCAAATTTAAAAATTGTACTAAAATTTCAAATTTATACAAATAAAAAAAAGTTTGGCATTTTAATTAAATGAAGGATTTTCTTCTGTTTTCTGAAGGTATATTATAAACTAATCTTTGACGCCTTTATTTATATTACATGTATTAAATTAAATTGTGCTATGAATTCTGAACAGCATAGTTTATTTCTTGTATTTATGTAATGTTAACTTAATTTCAATGTAATTCTTATAAAGAAATATCTGACTTGTGTTACAAAAATACCTTATATTACGGCTTATATCGCGCACTTTTAGTACAAATGAGGTTCGAAATTTGCGGGTTCGCCGAATATAAAAATGATAGCTTTAAAATTAAATAGAAGGTAAGCATTAAAAAAATTAGTTTACTAGATATTTATAAATGTCGTTTATTTAATGGAAATGACATACCTTATGATATTCATTATTGGATAACATATGAAAATGTTTTCATTTCCTCTTTCATCCCATCTTCAGACACATCATCAATTTCTGTTTGTTCTCCAGTATCACTGTTACTCTGATCCATAAATAATGTTACAAATTTTGTGTAAATAGTGTAAATATTTTGTATTTGAGTGCTTAATGTATTTATATTACTCTGTTATATTTATTTCATGTTAAAATTCTACTATTCACAAGCAGTGCCGCCCCTTACGTTATAATGGCGATTGAATGAGAACTTGGCGAAATCTTGGCGGTAGAGCCAAGTTGACATCCTTTTTTGGTGACCAAGTTGGCGACTTTGGCGTCATTGGCGACAATGTTTGCGAGTTCGGAACCCTCTGGAATCTTCTAGAAAGTAGTAGATCTCTCCACTAGTGTCACGTTCAATGACACGAGCGGTTATATTTCTAGTAGTTTCTGTCGCGCATATAAAAAGGATGCTCGCCGGTATGGTGGAGAGTCTTGATTAAGCCAGCGAGTAGTGAGGATTGTTTTGACTAGCGATTATCTCGGCTGTGCTTGTGAATAATCTTTACTTACGCGTATTCTTAAACACTGTTATTGTGTTTGATTGCTGTTGAAGGTGTGAAACCTTCGGATAATTACCCTGTGAATATTGCCGATGAATCCTGTATTGAAAGGATTGCATTTTCGATAATAAATTCGCATCGCTTTTAAAGAACTGATTATTTTTCTTAGTGATTGTTTTTGCATAAAATCCTCGAACTCTCGGATCTACGTAACAATAATTAAATAAAAAATTTTATAATGAGTATTAAGTTCAGTTTTAATAGTGCCTTGGTCAAATTAAAATGCAATAAATTAAAATTCGGTCTACCGATTAAAATAAAAAATTACACTAATTTGCTATAATAAATAATGAAACGGAGTTGCACAATTTTCTATATTTTCACATTAACAAAGAAAAATTATGTTTTTAAAATACAAAATCAGTTTTAAAAACAATCTTTTAAATCATCTATATATATATAAATGAATGCTTGTATATATGAAATCGCATCACTCCAACACACTATTCAAACGATGCCAGTGAAAATTGGCATGTATGTGTATTTTTTTGTGGAGAAAGTTTTTGTGCTATCCTCTTTATTGCAGCTCACCACCAGGTGGAGCTACAGCATATCCACTTTTGCACCATTCAATCGATTGTCAAGTTGACAGCGTGGTCGCCAAAAATGTCAACTTGGCTCTGTAGCCAACATTTTGCTATGTTTCTATTGAATCACCATTATTATGTAATTAATGACGTTGCTTGCGAATATTACAAATTTAACATAAAATAAATACAACGGAAAGTAATATTAATATATTATACATCCAGATATAAATTATTTACACTGTTTTATGTGTTCATTACACAAAATGTGTAACAATGTGTTACTTTGCTGAGAAGAGATCAGCTTGGGAAGGTGTGTTCCCCGTTAATAATTAATAATCCCCCGTTTTCAAAATTCATACAAAACAAAGTCCTCTTTTTGTCAGCTATTTGATCTACAGACTTAAAATTTAACAGATAGGTTTTTTTTTTTTTTGTTCAACTAAGATACGCTAAAAGCTTTTTTTGTTTAATTTACACAATTCACGTAAATCTAACTCATTAAAAACTTATCCTACGATCTGTATTGTTTAATTTTTTAATTCGCACGTGCGAAAAACGGATATACCAGCTAATATAAATATAATTTCTTTAATTTGCATATATTTTTTATTCAAAGTTATTCATTTGTGAACCACTAAGCCTAACTCCTACAATAACCAATATTGTAGCTCTAAAAAATTGTCTCCATTCATTGCTTACTCTCCCCAACCACCCCGAAACTCAATATGGCACCTACAGTCTGCACCTCCAACCCCCCATCATCGCACAAATAACCGATATATTCACCTTTTGCATTCTGCATTCGACATGAAAGGTTTTACACAGAAGCTTATTCCATCTCATTTCCCTGATATCCGTGAGAAGAAAAAAAAATTTCTCTTTTAGCGTCGAACCTTGGAAATGTTCCTACAAAAAGGGAATGTTATTCTTTGGAAACGTGCGACCGCATACGGCACGTGGACCGTAAACCTTTTCATCGCTGTTCGTGAAACCTTCTGGATTAGGGATATTACGAGCAGGACTCTTTTTGAAAATGGAGACATTTTTCGCAATTTTAGGTAGGATTACTCAGCATTAATTTTTTCCCTACATTTGAGGAGGGGAGATTAAGCAGTATACAGTGAAAATAACTCAAATCGTTATGGAAATTCGGGATAGTTTGTTTTTCTTAACTTTTTTTTATAGGATTTTTTTTCAGTTATATTTTACGCACATAATACGCAGTTGTGTTTATTAAATGACTGGGTGAGTATCTATTCTTCATAAGCAGGAATTTGTAAAGCAAAACACACCAATTATTAGAAAAAATAAGAATTTAATATAAGCAGTTTTTACAACGATCTCCAAAACCTCCATAAAAACGGGAACCCAAGCTAGATTGTGATGCCACGTGACGTAGCAGGATCAGAACTATGTATTGCAGAAATCCTCCTTGGTGAATGAAAAGTAGTGAAAAAACCTGAAACCGATTTACTGATCGCGCAAGTAAAAATTTATGTAAAAATCCACGAATCGATGTTTTATCCAGTTCTTTAATTTTTCAGAAAAGTGATAATTGTTCATCTCTCTCTCTTTTTATATTAAATAACATAAAAAAATTTTAATCAATTCCTACTTTTTGAATGGATAAATAGAAAGTACTCTATTAACGATTGAAAATTTGAACAAGATAAATACATAAATATATAGTGAGTGTGAGCTAATAGTGTGTAGGAATTGAAAAACGTTATAATTTGTAATGGCCGTGACCCTCCAGGACTCCCGCGTAAATAGTTGACTATTGAAACAATCGATTGGATCTCTCAGAAGGCTCGGTGCCCACAGCATCCTAGTGGTGAAGGTCACGGACTGTTTAGTGTTATGTAAGGCTCCCTTCACACCAAACGACTCCGATTCATTCACCATCAAACTTGTCGGATGGACCAAGATTCGGCTTCGTAATTTCCCACTCAATTCAGCCTAGATTCGCTTCCCACCTTCACAACAACCGAAAACGGTTCAATCCGCTGTCATCCTCATTCACGCGTGATTCGACACGTCAGATTTTCTTTACTGATTCACCAGCAGCCGGGAGATATTTCTTAAAGAAAAAGCGAATTCAAACAAATAGTGTTTATTTTTATTGTTTTTATGTTATTAGTGATTTTTTTCACATAAAGTTCCCATTAAAGAAACTGATTTCAGATGTTTGAAGATGATGAATTTCTCTGTTAGGGTTAGCATGAGTTTGTTTTATGCCAATAGATGGCGCTTATGTTTTTGGTATTTATAGTATTTTTCATTATGTAATCTAACTCTAGTTCTTGTCGCCAAGTGTGTAGACTGTATTTTATCCCTGCTAAGCTTGCGTCAATAATAAAATTAATTTTGCATGTATTATTTTATTCAATTTCAGAAATTTGAAAACTTTTTCTTTACTTTTTAATACTTTAAAGTAAAATGTGTTTTTTTGGGGGAAGGGAGAGAATATTCTGAAGGATGTTTGAAATAGCTTCAGAGATCAATTTGATAAGAATTTATTTAATTTTAGGAGAGAAAAAGAATTAAATATTTATAAGAATGCTAAAATAAAATAAAACACCGATATTGTCGATAATTTTAATTTTTTAAAAAGATTCCATTGTATTACTACATAGATCTCTCAAATTTTGTTATGTGACCGACCATGTAGAATGGGGCCGTTGCATGTTAAATCTGTCGAGACTAAAATTTCCTCTGGTTGGTGCGGTGTGTAAGTTAAAGAGAGGAGAGGAGATCTGTCATCAATAGCCCTCGTGCAGCTTTATAGCACGAAGTTAATATTACTCTCACTCATCTACTCTCAGAAGGTTCAAGAATTGTAACCCTGCGACGTCTCTTTCAAAGGCCAGGCTGCAAAGTACATCAAAAATCATTTTACCATTAAGCTAAAAACTGTACATGAAGGGGATTTCGAGAAATTTGCTTTGAAGTGCATATCATCCCACGCAGATCCAGCATAACAAATTTTGTGCAACTGGTGGGACGTTTAAGATAAGTAACGGTAACATGATATTGATTAATTTAAACATTTAGTTTATTTACGTCACTGCTATTATTTACAGATTATACATTGAAGTTATTAAACTTTTTAAAAGATCATTAGAGTTCAAATGATGTGGTTTGTGAGAAAGGAGTTCTTTTCGGAGTTTGCTCAATTTGAAGGTTCAAGTCATCTCCTCTCTGCTTCGGGGATCAGGGGCCGGCGCCTTTTAGTATCTAGTTACGTCCTGTTTGTGGAGGGAAAGAGATCCTCGTAGGTCTAACGGTTGCGGGTGAGGTCCAAGGTGGACCATGCAATAGCTTTAGAGATGTAGGTGCATAATGCACGTGGAATGATTATTTCCACAAAGAAGCTGATTCTCAGCTGGGAGGCAGGAAACATTACACTGTGTTTATCCTTCTATGCGCTACGCTGCATGTATATGTTCATAAAATATTTCAATTGATATAGATTAAAAATTTCACCTTATTTTGCTATCAATTGATATTTTAAAAGTACGCAATGGATTTATCCCTAGTGGCAGACCTTGTAACTGCTTAACCTCGATGTCATCTGAATCGACTAAGCAATAGGTCTTTTGTCACCAAATTTACACTCTATCACCAGCATAAAAATTTAGAAGCTTGAATTTAATGGGGGCACAGTATACATCACAAAATAGTCTTCAAAAGTTGATTGGAATACTCAAAAACTTGGTCTGCGGTTGAACCATGGCTCAAAAATTTGGATTTTACTCCAAAAGTACGAGATAATCATTGTATTTTAGCTGTTATTTAAAAAGCTTAGTTTTAGGTTACAAAACAACTATTTGGAAAGCAATTAATACATTTAATCAATGTTCTTATTTTTAAATTATAATTAGATTCGTTAGATTTATGGAAATAGTTTTAAAGGTAGTCTCATGTATTTTCTCTAATCAAAGTAAGAAAATTTAGCTGGTTAAATATTTTGGTTTGTTCGTTTCCAAACTATGTAAATTGAAGCCATTTTGAAAACAAATATTTGTTTAACTAATTAGAACGAAGAAATAAATTCTAAATTTAATTAAATTTTCAAATCAGATAAATAGTAAATAGTTAATCCAGAAGATTTTTCAAACTAAAACTTCTCATAATTATATGGAATGAATCCTCTATTTTCGAACATATGAGCTTAGTAAATTATTTTATGCAAGGTCCCCCCATATCGTAACAAAAACTGTAGTAAAATATATGGAAGTGAAGGAACTTTCAGAAGAAAGAAAACATATCTATATTAATATAACGATTCGTCTAAACTAATTAGTTAGAGCTCATTAAAACGACAATTGGCAATTCCTGATCCAGAGAGAAAATAATTTGAATTCAAATTAATGATAATTTAAAATGTATTATATACCAATTCTATACGTAAATTAGTATCCCTGAAGATTTTACAATGCTAAAACTGTTGTAGGATTTAATCCGAAGACAACAAGAAAAGAGAAACAATCTAAAAATAAAAGGGTACCCCTTCCTGCAATACTTCATAGGCTGATGTACATGAACGGCTTTACCACCAGAGGCTAAAAACACAAAACGTATATATACGTTCATATTACCTTGTATAGTGCTGACGTATATATACATCAGTAAGGATGTATATAAGTCACTGCAACTTAACGGGTTAAGAGAGAGTCTGTCAGTAATGGGAATTGAATCTAAAGGGTACATTGAGGCGTAAATTTAAGTCCATCTCTTTCCGAAACCTCTAAAATTGTCTTATTAACCTATTTGGCCATGTCTTTTGTGGTTAACCATACCTCTTGATAATGACTATAAGTAAAAAATAAAAATAATGGTTTTTCAGAAAATGTTCAAACGCGAAGAACATTTTAAGTACTAAGTGTATGTTGCTCTTTAAAGTACATTGTTCAATTTTTAATAATGTTCGTAATCTGAACCTTATTGTTTTTGGGAACATCTGAAATACTATCCTTATATCTGTATGGTCCTTTCACCAATAACGTTTTAGTATGAAATGTATTTAAGCACGCCTTTCTAATATTTTGCGATATATCTAATATTGGTATTGCCAAAATAGTAACTTCAATTGTTGGTCTAAGGACACCCTGATTAAAAACGAGAATGACACGTGCATCACCAAGAAACTACTGCGAATTTGTTTTGATATCTCTGGAGTTCCCACCACCATGACATTATGAGGTCTATTTTTATCTCGCCTTCAAAATATTACGAATTTTGTGTAAATAGTGTAAATAGTCTGTATTTGGATGGGTAATGCATTTATATTATTCTATGTTACATTTATTTTATGTTAAAATTGTAATATTCATAAGCAATGCCGTTCCTTACGCTATAATGGCGATTCAATGAGAACTTGGTGAAATCTTGGCGATACAGCCAAGTTAGCATCATATTTAACAACCAAGTAGGCTGCCAAATTGGCGAGTTTGGGATAATCTGGATTCTTCTAGAAAACAGTGGATCTTGCCACAAATTTCACGCACTATAACGCGCGCGGATTTTTCTGGAAGTTTCCGCCGATCTTCTGAGATTTGTTCTCTGAGTAGTGCTGCTGAATGCTGTTATTCAAGGATTGGATTTTCGTCAATAAATTATCCCCTCTCTTAAAGAACTGTTATTTTTCTCTATGACTTTTTTGCATAAAATCCTCGAACCCAGATCAACATAACAATATACATGTGAGGAATGTCATCTGGTTATTTTTCTATGAACCAAGTGCATGTTAACCAGTCTCTTTGTCAGAACAAGAACACCACGTAGGGAACCTTTATTTAAGGGGAATGTGTTGCACATTCATCTCGTAAGGTAGTATTCATTGTAAAAGTAACTAACCAGCCATTCTTGATTCAGTCTAGTAGTGGCTTGATCCAAAAACTACAACTTTAAAAATCATTCGTAAATAATCATGAGAAACAGACTTTTTAGCAATTTTCAATTTAATTCTCTATACAAGATATTTTTTTTTCTGCTCTTGTGTATTATTACATCCTCATCGGGGAAATATGGCTTGAAAAGAAAATATTACGTATTACAATGTGGCTTAAAAAACAAATGATAAATAATATTTATTTGGCATTCTCCTCCCGCAAAAAAGTCGCCAAAATTCGCCAAAGTGGATTCCGTAGCACAGAAGTACCCGTCCATCCCATCCATCGAAAATAGAAGTTTTTTCTTGGTATAATGGTTGAATAAGTCCTAATAATGAGTACAAATAACCTTAGTTTGTTACAAAAAATATGCCCCAACACTATTAGTTTCAAAACTATCATGAAATCTATAAATATTTCTTAGCATGGGTCCAACTACCTATGTATAATAAACTACACCATATTTCATGTATAATATAAATCCCCCATGCATAATGCATTCAGAAACTCAGACAAAACAAAATAAGTCTTTCTGCATCTTAGCGCTGAAGGGGGAGACAAATACCTTAATCATCCCCCCCTTTCCGTTGGAATCCATAAATAAATAGTCGACCAATCCATCTGTAATTCCGCACTGTCCCAATTCCTATCTAATGGATGCATCAATATTGAAGCGAGCGTCACCAGATGGCGCTGATATCGCGTTCGGCCCTAATGGAGATAAGTTATGGTCCAACTGTGATATTGACAGACGACACATCCCTTTCCACTTTTCCCTATTAGGGAATAATTTCACTGGTGTCAGTAGTTTTTTTTTACCTGTTTTTCGAAATAAGTTTTTTTTTCCCCGCAGAGTTCAGAAACTAATAAATAGCTTTATTTTTAAAAAAATTTAATGTATTCATTCTTTCGCATATCTTAAGGTTGGAAATGTTTACGTGAGAGCTAAGATAATATTCACACACGAGAATGTACACTCTATGTGTAAAATGTAACAATTGAACTTTTTTTTGAATGCTGTTTTATTTGAAAATGATTATGTGGTAGAACTAATTATCTTTATACAAGTTAGGTTTTTATGAGGCATGTTGCTGTTACTATTTCAAGCGGATGCTCTAAATATGGAATTTTAGAATGATTTGAGTGTGTGTAGGGACACACAAATGAATTGTTTAAGGGGGCAGGGAGTCCAGTGTCGAAAGTCCACCATTCTCGTATGGAGCTCAAATAGACCGCGCAAAATATTCTTTTGATTTTGTCGATTTTCAGGAACAGAAAACAGTAAAAACCTAATTATTGAATAAATAATTAGCATTAATTAATAAAATTAAAAATTACAAATAAGTTAATTTTTACGTACTACATAATCGAAATAAATCAAGGACTCGTGGGGGGCGGACCAGGGGATCCGCCTTGTGTGCGCCACTGTGTGTGTGCACGCAAACCATTGTCGCGTGACTTGTGAAAGTTTGAAAATGCTATGGATTGTTTTCAAATGTCATAAATCCTTTTTTTTTATATATATATTCTCTCTTACTTTTGGGATTTATTTTTTTAATCCTGATATAATGTTACATCTTAAAACTACTTGTGTCTCTGAACTCTTATGTAAAAATATGCCCCATCTTTGACCCTTATAAGTAGTCAGTATATAGCATATGTTTTGAATATACAATAACCCATAACAAATAAATATAAGGTCTGTTCAAAAATTATCCTACTTTGAACGTTCCTGCCGTAAAGTAGTGATGTCGTGTGGTAGTTAGGAGAGGGGTGCCAGCTCAGGTGTCGTCCTCGTCACTTGACCGTGGTTAAATATTACGTGGTCCGTCGCCAAAAGCCCTCGTGTAGCTGAACAGTGCGACGTTAATATTCAATCAATCAATCAACCCGCGGCCCGCTGAGGGAGAGGACGCTGATTGTTTATATTTTAGATTGTTTTAAATAATGTAATTTTAATTTAATTGTATTTATAATCGTGACTTCTCAATGAAATATAGCTACACAAAAAAAAAAAAAAAGAATCCAAAGTGATTTAACAAGGAATATAAAGTGATTTTCATGAAAAGTAGCCCTAATCCAAGAAAGATATACCACAGTAAATAAAAGGGAAATAATTCAATGTTTCTTGTGTGGTATTTGATTCACGAGCCACTGGTTAAACCGATTCCCAAAATTGGACTCGCGCACGTCGATTGAGAGTGGCCAGCGTTTTCTGGGAGGCAACAAACCGTTCGAAACGCAACTACTGTTGAAAAGGTGGAAAATCTGATATTGAAAGATCGATGGTTAACCGGACGAGAGACTGCAGAACACACACACAAGTTTAGAATGTTTCTCAAACAAAAAAGTTGAATTTTTGTATTTCTTTTTAAAATGGTTGAGGATTTTGTGTGTATATACTCACACAATTTAAAGCATAGTCTTACATTGCAATGGGGACAGATGCTTTTTTTGGATTATCTTTCTATTTTCATTTCTTCTCAAGCAACAAATAGCCCATTGCCTGGCCAATCCCTTTTCTTTGTCAAATATTTTCACAAACCTGAGTGGCCACTGTAGCCGAGTGGTATAGGTATCGGACCGTGGCTTGCCTTGTCTCGAGTTTGAGCCCAGTACGACTAAAGACCCGCCGTGTAGGGCAGTGATGCACGTTAAATCTGTCGAGAGCTGAAATGTCCTCTCGTTGGTGTGGTAGTTAGGAGAGGGCTGCCAGCTCATATGTCATCCACGTCACTTGGCCATGATTCAAAATTACGTGGTTCGTCACCAAAAGCCCTCGTGTAGCTGAACAGTGCAACGTTGATATTAAATCAAATTCAGAAACTTCATTCTGCTAAACTGGAAATTAAAAGGATTTTTAGGGAATCATTTCGCCTTGCAGCTTCTCGTGTTGCTCGTGATAAGCCTTGGAGTACACTATGTAAGAAATCCCACGGTATTCCAAGTTCTCCTCGTGCTGCTGCTGTGGCAAAATTTAGACTTTTAACCGGACATGACTGCCTTTGTGCTCATCTGTTTCGTTTTAATTTAGTGACTTCACCTATCTGCGTTTTGTGTGACACTGGACAAGACATGACTGCCGCTCATTTGGATGAGTGCTCTGCACTGAATGATCTTAACTGCATTGTAAAAAGGTATTGGAGAGCCCGTTGCCTAATGACCTGATGGTCAATGGCCTGGCATTTGTAAAATAAAAATAATAAAAATAATTCTCAGAAACCTGAATTCCTGCCTCTGAATGAAAAAATCCGCCGAGAATAGAGGATGAAAAGTATTTGAGTTCCATGCACAAAGTATATCTTTTAAAAGCACTACCACTAATAATTTCCCTATAAAGATTCAAAATGCAGTCGGACCTCTATATAACAAAGTCGCTAAATCCCTGAATAAGGCTCGTTACATGGAAAATTCGCTAGATAGAGGTTCATCTTTTAATATGTTTAATAAATCTAATAACACAAATTTTAAATTTATAAACACTATGCATTATGAAAAGTAATAATCCACGCCTTTTTTAATATTAATATATGTTTATTTTACATATCTTACTCATCAAAAAAGTAAAAGTGCAAGGACAAAAAGAAAAAATGTCGAAAGTGTGTCACTGTATTTTCAAAATTAAGAAAATTTTATACTAACATTAATTAATTTTAAGAACATTTTATAATTTAAAGTATACACAAGTAATGTTAAACATACATTATTTTTTTAATTGGGACGCGGGAGAACTCCACTGAGGGTGAAAGAGGATATCGAAGAGGTTTCTAGTGAACTGGGCAATGGGGGTTAAAGGTCGCACTTCTTGGATGAAACGTCCAGAACTCGATGGCTCTCGGCGAGTTAGGATCCAATATAACCAGTTCAAGATTTATGACCACCATAAAATGTGTTAAATAGAGTATAACTTGAAATTTTTTCAGAAATACTGTAAAAAAAGGGAGAACAAAAATTGAATATATATAGGTTCGACTGTATAATGCAAATCAAAGATACAAAAGAAGGGAAACTCCAATGACCGTGCAGCATACAGGCTAACTGGAAGTGCCCTGCTTTAGGTAGCCCGTAAGGGTGGATGGGAAGACACATTTTCCCCCTTCAAATTTGTTAATCGGTCAACTTTCTACTTATAATTCTTTTTTTTTTTTTAAAGAAATAATTCGATTTTTTTCCACTGCAAAATACCGCGCGTACAAGTATACCTATCTATTCACAACCCTCCAAACCGGAACATGCCGGAAAAATCGAACAACAGGGTACACCAAAAAGCGCAAACGTGTGCACTATTAGCCCGACCGGCTTTTAATCTTCCCCCTCCCCAACAATCCGTAAAAGGGTGGTGGAGGCAGGGATCCATGCTTCGACACGTGTCCAGATCACAAGGTACTGACACATTCCCCCTCCCCTCCCCGTGGTCCTTCAGACGCACATCTGCTCATGGATTTCATGAATGACTTCACCGTTGTATCAATCACGGGCATGCCAGATATTATGCACGCTCACGTAGTTATATAAAAGGACGCTAATCTCAGTGTCCAGCGATACGTATCTACGATACAAAATAGATGCCTATCTTTTCAACGTGGACGACAGGAGAGTGAGATACAATACTTCTCCCCGTCACTGTGGTTGACGGGGTACAGAAGGTTAAACAGGATTCTAAAGTAAAAAAAAAAAGAATTAAAATTAAATTTCATTTTTAGTATTTTGCTTAGTCTGGTTTTGTGTAGTACATTCGTGGAGAACGTAATCTGCGTTGTAATATGGAGTAGATATAATATGAATTACTATTAAAAAAGTATCAATTGTCACAGAATTTTGTGGCCGCGGTAGCCGAGTGGTATGGGTATCGGACCGTGGCTTACTTTGTCACGGGTTCGAGCCCAGTACCACTAAAGACCCGCCGTGTAGGGCAGCGATGCACGTTAAATCTGTCGAGAGCTGAAACGTCCTCCCGTTGGTGTGGTGTGGTAGTTAGGAGAGGGAGGTGCCAGCTCAGGTGTCGTCCACGTCACTTGACCATGGTTCAAAATTACGTGGTCCGTCGCCAAAAGCCCTCGTGTTGCTGAACAGTGCGACGTTAATATTAAATCAATCAATCAATCAATCAAGTCACGGAATTTTGTTAAACATATTCTGTTATTTGTAATAAAATAACAAGTCATTGTTATCTATTGACCGTGGCCATTAACTTTTGGTTAGCATTATCTAACAAGGAAGGCAGCGGCAGCCTAGTGGTCAAGGTAATGGACTCGTGGTTGGTGTGTCAAAATTTTAAGACTGGTACTGCTCAAGACCCACCGCGCAGAGGGGGTCGATGCACGTTAAATATGTTGAGGCTCAAATGCCCACCCGTTGGTGTGGTGCGGAAGTAAGCAGACAAGAAGTGCCGGCTCAGGCGTCGTTCTCGTTACTTGGTCATGCACCAGAATTATGAAGTTCATCGTGAATAGCTCTCGTGTAGAGTTATAACGTGACGTTAGTGAACCCTCACTTTCTCGAATCAAAGTGAAACTAAAACATATCTGTTGCAATTTTCCTAAATTTTCATTTCTATGTTAAGATCTCTAATTTATAACTGTTTTTACTAGAACTTTAACGCGAAAGATATTTAATACCAGCTTAAAATTCAGTCTAATTTTGATATAAAGCGCTTTATTTTTCAATTTTGGTCATGCAAATTTTTAAATTCTCTTTCGCCTCTTGAAATTTAATCACCTTAAATTTAACTGTAAAATTGCCTTATTCGTTAGTATTCTGTGTGTGTGTGTGAGCCTCAAAAAACTGCTAAATTAGCAAAGTTCCAAGGGGACCACTTTCTATGAAACTATACTAGCTTCCGCCGCTCTTGCACATTATTATCATAAATATAATTGAGCTCCACCTGAATTTCTATAATTATATAGCTTTCCGATCATATATTAAAATAACTCGTATAACGCTGGACTTAAATGACTTTTACTTACTTAAATTACCATGAACCAGCAAAAGCAATCTCCACGTCTATTTAATATTATTACCCTTAATTCAGTTGGAGAATATAATGAAGACGCAGAATTTAAGATAAAGTTAGTATATAAAAGAGGAAATATATATACTGAAAAAAGTCTAGTTTTAATGGTTTTTGAAGCTATTGTGATAAAAAAAACCCTGCTTATAGTAATTTGTTTGAAGCAATTTTTTTTTTCTATAAATTTCAATGTCTCTGAAGTGCCTTTAAAACTCTTTATCACCTCGTATACATAATATAACGGTGTATTCATTATGCAGAATGGATGGAAATTACATTTAATACATAGATTGGTGATGTATTATACTTTTATGGAGATAGTTAAGGTTAGCAAGTCGTTGAAGAAGAGCACTTTTTCGTTAAAATCGTTTTATCGATTGGATTCATCATCATCGATTATTGCGGGAACTATGTATAGCTTTGTTGGGATGGCAGTTTAATCCAGACAAATTAGTCTAGCCTCGATGTCTCCCTGTAATAGTGTTGCAATTTATCGTTGAAAGGAACGTATTTCGTTAATGAAATTACATAATATATTGAATAAGTATTTTTATTTTATAATACCTTTTAATGTCTTATTTTCTCTGTCCACTGATGGGCGTAGTCAGTTTGTCACTGGCGCTGTACGCCCAAATATGCGGGCTCGACCCTGGCCCAAGTCGGGGGATTTTTATGATGCAGAAAATCGACAGCATCAATATCGTATGATTATATAGTATGTTTAAGATCCTTAGAGTACCTGTTAGGCTTGGGTGCCCTCAGTAAACTGAAAGCTTTTTATTCCTGATACCTAGGTGCCTCCCTCTGGGGAGAAACTAGACGGCAAAATTACATTGTGGCAACAGATTAATGCCCACGAAATTCATGTCAAAGGGCTAAGTGACGCCTGTCGTTAGTCGTAGCTTTGAGCACCATACAGTTGACAATACTATTTGGCTCAGTTCCACCCCAATTTTGAGGGAGAACACCGTGGGAGAGGGTCAGGGGTCTCCCACCTCTCCTCTCCATCCACCAACCTCGCGAGAGGACTTACGGCTTGAAGACTATTTATAGTACTCCCATGTCGCAAAGGCACTATACATTTACAAAATCCATGTCTTCTCCGGGATTTGAACCCAGGCCTTACGGAACAGCAGTCAGCTTTGCTAACCACTATACCGGATGTGTGACTGGAAAAGGAATTGTTTGCATGAATTGTCTGTGCTGCTGCGGTAATCAACAAAATTCGGGTGTATTTGAACGAGTTCGCTAACCCGTGGTCCGATGGTGCAACGCCTACATCGCTATGAATGGTGAAGCCTTTGAACTTCTTTTGTGTTGTTTTCACATATCCTCTACCCACAGCACATGCAATATCTTTGACCAATAAATATATTTCAGATGATCTCAGTTTTGTGTTCCTTCGTTTCTTGTACATGTCTTAGTACTTTCCCATGACGTTTCCGACCATGGCTTGCTATGCAAATCTGAATCTTCGGGATGACCCTTACTTCCCCTTAAAGTGTCTCAATTATCCTGGGACTCCCTGCATCAGTGTAGTGATAGCGTTCTCTAAGGCGAATGTGCAACCCAAACTATACATCCGAATGAAATTTAATATTAAATGAGTTATTCCCAACAGTTTGTTTGTAAGTCATTCTTATAGCTGTATTTGACTTATAAAGATATTTCATTGCGAAAACTTTAGTTGGTTATGATTATGACTGATGTTAGAATGGATACTATTTTTTTATATGTGGACATTCAGAGTAAACTCTACATCAGTGCTTCACAAACTTTCAATACATCTGACCCAACTTTCAATCAAAATTTTCATCGTCCCCTTTTCTATGCAATAAAAATGTATTGAATTCAGTAGTAATATACATTGGGGGCGTAAGGCTTACAATCCAATTTTAATTATAAGCCATTCAAATTATCAAGATAAATATTAAATTTTATTTATAATATTATAACATGGCAAGCCCATGGAGTCACTGGTAATTATTAGAATTTTTTCTTAGCTTAGTATTAGTTAAATTATCAAATACATTGTGCAGTACTGATACACATTTATAAGTGTATGGTGTCAGTGTAAATATATATTTTATTTTTTATTATGGTCAGAATGTATTTGGTTTTGCTTCATTTCAGTAAAATATTTTTTAAAAATCTTTTGTTTTCAACCTTTCGATATGCTCGACCCCCCACACACACCACCTAGGGTTATCACGCTCCCCTGGGGGTACACCCCCACAGTTTGAGAAACATGGCTCTACATTACATTAACATATTGTCTTGACTTTTAATTCAATGTTTGATCTACAGCCATCTGGGTGGCATAGTTGGTTTGTTGCTGGCCTTGTACGTCTAAAGTTGTGAGGGTTTAACCCTTGCCCAAGTCGGTGGATTTTCATGATGCAGAAAATCGACAGCAGCCATGTCTTATGATTATGCGGACTGTAAAAGATTCCTTGAGTACCCAGTACCTGTTTGGCTTGGGTGGTCTCGCAAAGTTAAATTCCTAGAACAAGTTTGCATGGTCAAAGCTCCGATGTCTTTCTCTGGGAGAAAACTGGCTTTCAAAATTACTTGCGGCACTTGGTATATTCTTTTCAGTGCCGCACTAAAAAGGGATGCCAACTCCTGGGGAATGTATTAGGTCTGCAATGGTAAAAATACGTATCCGAACCCCCATCGGGAAAAAGAAGTTTAATCTACAGATATATGCCTTGCAGTGCATTAGACGATTGTGCTGGAAATAAACTTACCTTGTCAACTATTATTGACTTTTACGCCTGCTTTTTGATAGTTGCAGTAGCGTGATGCAGAATATTAGCGCCTCCCCCCTTCCCTGCAAAATCAGGTTTTGCCTTTAGTGTTTTATAAATTGGTTAGATACGTACTGGGCACCAGTCAGGTTTTGGACCCCTTAGAATACTGGACTGCACCCCCATAATGAAGAGGTTGTGGGTGTGTGCGTTACTTCACTGGATAGTTGTGAATCGTGAAGGAAATAGGTTGCTAAAAAAGCCTTTTAGAGAGGAGAATCGTATTTGTTACGGGACTTTATGAGTGGTATAAAGTTGTTTTTCCAACCAGTTTTGCAATTCTTACACATCCTCTGATGCATTAAGCGTTATTTAGAATGTTTTCTGCTGACATCAGCAATCTGTTGGTGAGATCTTGGACTCATTTGACGCATGCATCGTAGCCAACTACTTCACTATATGTGAACTAAAACTGAGTCTAAGATATTCCTAAAGGTATATATTCGGATATGCCGTCATTTTGTATTACTTCCCGAGTCATCACTTAGATGCGAGCTATTGACCAAGGCTAGGGTTTTTCATTTGAATCATCAACTTGCTGTTTTATTGAAATACATCTTGTGTTGTTCGTTAGACAACTGGGCTGGAGAGGATCAATTTTCAAGACAATTCATATATCTTTACATCTGTATTTTACTTTATACGATTTGCGATAGGAAATCAGAATTCCTTCTCAACTAATTTGAGTTATTTAAATCTAACCACACCTGTTAATTTGCATCGTATTTGAAATAAAAATGTCACAATGTGTGTAACTTGTCTCAGAAAAATTAGGAATAAAGTTTAGTCATTTTAGAAGTCATAACTTGAAGTTCCTTTTATTAATCTTCAAAAAATCATTAAATTCTCTAGTTAATACAATTCCTAAATAACGGGTGTTTCGGCTAATAGAAAATAGCTATTTTTGAGCGCAGCATTCATAAAATGAAACAGTATATAATTAATAAACTTAATTTTGCATCTCAAATATTAAGTGCAAAAATCAACGTTAGTGTTCAATACGATCTATGTAACAAGAATTAAAAGTAATTGCCAAAAATAGAATTACGATATCTATTCATTTGCAGAATTCAATCTAACTAATGCAATAACCTGGAGTCCTGTGGCGATTCTTTCTTACTTGGACAAAGTGTACCAAGCAAATTGCAATGGAGAATAAATATAAACACCAAACTTCAATGAAATCTGAGGTTCATAAAAGGGGATAGAAACCTAATCTTCAAATCAAAACTGAAAGTTAAGATTGGCGACAACTAAGCCATTCCGTTCCGACAAAGAATCACAAAGGAGAACAAACAGAGCATCTCAATCGAGTCATAAGCTCCAGAGCACAAACCCGAGTCCTCAGTGGCGCCCTTTGGCTACGAACTATTCGCCCAAGAATCGCCAAGCGGGACGTAATTTAATGAGTAATCAATTTAAAGGAATTCCACGATTTTAAAACCATTTAAATGAACTCTTCCCACTCTTTGAGGGAGGGATTCTCCAACAGGGGTGGAGCAGCAGAAGATGGAGAAAAGGTATGCCGCCAACACACGACGAACCTTTTGCTCATTAGTTAATGAACTTCGAAAGCTACGGGTAAGGAAGGGGTGGGGGCAGACTTAAAGGGGTATTGGATAGGGGGAGGCTCTCGAGGTAAGACTTAAAGGGGATGTGGGAGGGATGACAGTGCAGAAGTCAAGAATTTCAGGTCTGATTAAGAGCAGCACATTGTCGTCGACGGCAAGTGACACGAAAGGATCATCAATTACGGTCCCTCAAGCTTTCTGCACCCTTTTCACCCACCCCCTTGTAAAAGCAGATTAGGGCGCAGAGAACGACGAAGATCCAAATATGGAATTTGGATTTTAAGTGTAATCTTTTGCTAAGGGAACTTGTCAGGAGTAATTGCCGGGGAGAGAGAGAAAGAGAGAGGACTGTTCGGAATCGTCTGCCAAGGGTGGACCAAACGATACTAAGAGCGTGCGATTAATGCGCCGGAAAAGTGATGTTGACGTATGAATTAAAATCAGGGGCGTTGGATGGTTCGGATTTTGACGTCTTTGGGTAAGTGGATGGAATTGACCGCTGGATATTTTAGAGTGGAGTTTAGTTGTTCGGAAGAGAAGTCGTTCGAGTGGAAGACGTCGGGGATTAAAGGTAATTGGAAGTCGAGTTGATTGGTTTCCTGTGTGAGATGTGCCAACTAAAGGATAGGACCGTTTTAAGACCCAGTGATTAAAGTTCTGATTGTTCTTGTTTTAATCATTTGAATGGAATTATGGGAACTTTTACAACTTATTTCTTTTTTGTTTCTTTTTATTAATTATAATTCAGTTTTTTTTTCTTAAGAATAAACATTACATTAATGCATTTGTATACGCTAATCAGTACTTTTATTCGAATTGAGTACAATACTAACCTACAAAACCTAAATATCTCTCTAACTTTAACAAGTTTAAATCTTACAAAAAAATGTAAATCTGTACATATGTAAATGAATGTTTGGAAAAATGGAATCGCATCACTCCAACACCGTTCAACTGATCACTATGAAAGTTGGCATGTATATGTATGTTTGTGGAGAAGGTTTTTGTGCTATCCTCTTTGTTGCAGATTCTCACCAGGTGGTGCTATTGTTCTGCATCGTTACTTCTGCATCGTTTAATCAATTGCTAAGTGGTTAACATGGACGCCATAAATGATGCCAACTTGGCCCTATCGCTTTGTTTCAATTGAATCACCATTATAATGTAAGGAATGGCGTTGCTTGTGTGTGCGAATATTACAATACATAAAATAAATTCAACAGAAATTAATGTTAACGTATTACACATATGGATATAAATTGTTTACAATATTTTAAGCGTCCATTACACAAAATTTCTAACGAAGTGATACTTTTGTTGAGGAGGGATCATCTTAGGAAGATGTTTTCAAAAATCAACCCACAAGAGAGATCCGGGGCCTTATAATATTTTAAAAATCTTTATACAGCTAATAGATCTACAGGCTTAATATTACCAAACATGGCTTTTTTGTTCAGCTGAGATATGCAAAAAAAAAAATTTTTTTTTGACTAATTTGCAATTCACGTAAAATAAACTCATTAAAATATTTCCTTTTCCTTCAATCTGTATTGTTCAGTTTTTCAATTCACTCGTGTGAAGAACGGGTATGCCAGCTAGTCTTTTTATACAGATCATTCCATTCTGTAATTTTTATGACTAATTTTTACTATGTGTACTAATTATATCGTTTTAAAAAAAGTACTATATAATTTATTATATATTATTTCAAGATTAAAAAGTGGCCGTGATAGCCTGGTGGTCAAGGTAACAAACTGGTAGCCTGCGTGTAATGAGTTCGAGCCTAGTACTGCTGAAGACCCACCGTGTACGGAAGTGATGCTCGTTAAATCTGTCGAGAGTTATATCTCCCGTGGATGTGGTGTGTGGTAGCTAAAAGAGGAGGGTGCCATCTTAAGTGTCGTCCTCGTCCCTTGATCATGGTTCAAAATGACGAAGTCCGTCGCCAAAAGCCTCTGAGTAGCTGAACAGTGCGACTTTAATAATCACTCACACACGGGCTTGTGGCTGATGTGTCATGAGTTTAAGCCTAGTGCTTTGTTAGAGGGGGATGCGGCAAATAAAATTTGTCTAGGTTTAAATATTCTCCGGTTGTGATGTGGAAGTAAGGAAAGGTGGGTGCCAGAGAGCTCCAGATGTCGTCCTCGTCCCTTGATTGTGGTTTAAAATTACTTTCGTAACGCGAGTAGTCCTCGTGCAACTTGTGCGACGCTGTTATAACTTTGCCTTTTTGATTAAAAAATGATTAATTGAAACACCCATAAGGAATTCATATAAATTATGAAACTGATTCAATCTGAAAACTTTTTTACAAAAGAATCTTTAAATTTTGTTACGTTAAATCGAGCCAAAATGTTCCTTTCTATTTGTAAATGTTTTGAAATTTTCTTTGATTATCTTGTTTTTTTTTCGCCTTTAAATTTAAAAAAAGAATTCACACACATTCGCAAACTCTTACGCTATGAAGGATTTTAAAAAATTTTCAAAGCGTACTTTTATTTTTTATAAAATGATAAAATAAAAAATAAATTTAACTTTTTAATAGTTTGGGTAAATTTTAGTTAAGAATAGTGAACAAAATTTTCTTTCAATATGTGTCTGGACAAAAAAATATTTTATATTTTTTAGTCTTGATAAAAAGAAATGATCTTTAATATATACTTTTAATTTAGACAATTTAATTCTATTTCTTGGTGTTAATAAGGAGTATTGATACCTGATCATTAGAACTTTTTATTTAATTTTCAGTACAACCCGGTTAGACTATTTTCCTATTTAAATATTGATACAATATATTAAGGTCAGTGGCATTGAAGAACAGAAAAGTACCTCTAAGTTTCGAAATGGATGATATCATTATTAACTAGTTTAATGCAAATATAAATGACTAACTTTTGGGACAAAAACTTCTGGTTTTTAAACATGAAGTGTTCCAAGTAGGATCGCACTTCCATACTGTTAGAAGTGATAGAGGCAGCTTAGCGGTTATGGTTTGCCAAAAGTTTCAACTCCAGTGTCGCTGAATGCCTGCTATGTAAAAGGGATGTTGCATGTTAAATCTGTTGTAGCTCAAATTCCTTAAGTTGGGATGAGGAAGCTAGAAGAGAGTGCCGTGTCAACTCGGGTGCCACCCTCGTCCCTTGAACGTGGTTTAAAATTATGAGCTCCGTTGCCAGTAGCTCTCAAATTGTTTTAGACTGGAAGGTTTTTGGATTGTCGTTACGAATTTCATTTCATTCTGCGTCAGTTACAAATGAAACGACTGACAGTAAAATCTAGCACTATAGGCATCGTCGTATATCGCTCACTCATACTTTTAAGCAGCAGTTTTATATATTCGCCGTGTAACATGCAATCACTTTTTTTTCATGAAGAAACCTAATCTTTCTTTTTGAAATTAGTTTATTAATGGGGATAGAACCCTTTTCAGAATAAAGGGCACTGCTTATGGAATTTTTTGTTGTGATCAGAGATCTTCTGTACGTGAACGAGTGCAGACGAATGCTATCTTATGTTAGACTTAAAATTAACCTTCACTGATTTGTCGTCAGTGAGAATGGATTGAAATGAAACACTGAATTTCTACATTGATTGATTATTTGATTCATTTCATGACCCACGTGTCATACCAGGCTTTTGAAAAAAATATATTTCTAGAACTTATAATTCTTGATGTTCATAAGATATGTCATTTCTTTCAAATATATAGTAATATAAATATAAAGGGTGTTTTTTTAGTGGTATAGAACTTTAAATTGCAATAAAACAACGATGTATTATTCGATTGACATGGATTTTTTTTTATTCGAAAGATAATCTTGTGGCATTACATTTTAAATATGATCAAGCAAGGCGTAGATTCGTCGAATGGGCCCAAAACGAGATTGCCGTTGTTCCCGATTTTCATAAGCGAATTTTGTTTAGCGATGAAGCGCACTTCTGGTTGAATGGTTACGTCAACAAACAAAACTGCCGCATTTGGAGTGAAGCTAATCCACAAGTGTATGTCGAAACACCGTTCCATCCAGAAAAACTGACTGTTAGGTGCGCTTTATGGGCTGGTGGAATCCTTCTTCAAAAACGATGAAGGCCACAACGTTACAGTCAATGGTGATCGGTATAGAGCCTTGATTACTAACTTTTTCATTCCTGAATTGAACAATCATGATGTCCAGGAGCTGTGGTTCCAACAAGACGGCGCAACGTGTCACACAGCTCGTGCCACAATCGATTTATCGAAAGACACGTTTGCTGATCGCCTAATTTCACGTTTTGGACCTGTGAATTGGCCTCCAAGATCTTGTGATTTAACACTGCTAGACTATTTTCTGTGGGGCTATGTAAAGTCATTGGTCTATGCGGATAAGCCACAAACGCTTTACTATTTGGAAGACAACATTCGCCGTGTTATTGCCGATATACGGCCACAAATGTTGGAAAAAGTCATCGAAAATTGGACGTGCAGATTGGACTACATCCGAGCCAGCCGTGGCATTCCTATGCCAGAAATCATACTTAAAATGTAATGCCACAAGATTATCTTTCGAATAAAAAAAATTCATGCCAATCGATTAATACATCGTTGTTTTATTGCAATTTTAAGTTCTATACCTCTAAAAAAACACCCTTTATATATATAAATATATAGTAAAATAAATACATAATTTCTTTTATGCTAATCTTTTTCCCAAGCTACTACTTTTGTAACAGGCGTATAATGCGCACCTGAAACTTTCAAACTTATTTTTTTTGTGCTAAAAAAGTGCACTTAATGCTTCACATTTTACTTCAGATAAATGATTTTACCTTGGTTGTATCTGGTATCATCAGACTGTCTTGCATAGTAAATTAAAAGTTGCAGTTAATGGAGGTAAGAAATGCACATGGATGAGAAATTAAATTAAATGAGAAGAAAAAAATTTTAAAGTATACAAAATGAAAGCAACTATTAATTTTTTGAATAGAGAATTGTTTTATGCCGTAAATTTTTATCTTTAAGGGCTTTGTTACCCCCATAAATGGGGGCTGCGGTATGCCAGTGGTCAAGGTATCGGATGATGGCAGGTATGTCACGAGTTCGAGCCCATTACCAGTAAAGACCCGCTGTGTAGGAGAGCGATGCACGTTAAATCTGTCGAGAGCTGAAACGTTCTCCCGTTGGTGTGGTATGGTAGTTAGGAGTGAGTGGGTGCAAGCTCAGGTGTTCTCCAGGTCACTGGACCATGATTCAAAATGACGAGGTCCATCGCCAAAAGCCCTCGTGTAGCTGAACAGAGCGACATTAATATTCACTCACTCACTCGTTCCTATGTCATCATTTGTATCCATACAGAGTTTGTTGCCGTTTGTGTTGTGTCTGATCGAGCTACAAGCAGCTTTTAACAGTGCCAGTGTCTGTATAATAACATCCCTCAAAGACTAAGGATGTGAACAGTGATTTCAAAGTAAGGCACTTTGCAAAATTTTTTTTTTTTGTTCATAGTCTGTGCCACAGTTATATACCAACGAACGATACAAAATAAAAATCAAATGACCTACTGCTGCATTTAAATAAATACGTTATAAAATCAATTAAAAATTACACTTGACAAACTCCAATATATTGAATCAAGAAATTAAAATAATAAAAAATTATCTGTCTAGAATTCAAAAGTCCTCTCGTTGGTGTGATGTGGTAGTTAGGAGAGGGGGTGCCAGATCAGGTGTCATCTTCGTCACTTGACCATGGTTCGAAATGACGTGGTCCATCGCCAAAAGCCCTCGTGTAGTTGAATAGGGCGACGTTAATATTCATCCACTCATTACCCCATAAATGACCCAGCTATTAGAGTTTTCTTATTTAATCTTATTCTTCACATTATTATCTTTCGACTGATATATCATTTTTGCATGTCGTAAAGTCAGAAGTTTGATAAAACTTCATTTAAAAAATGTAAATTAACAAATCAGGCAATTCAACCGCACCCTCTTTTTGGAAAAAAAAAACTGTTTTGTAAAAAAATATAATATAAAAGAGAAATAATAAAAAAGGTGTAATATATAAATTACTGATGCATCACAATATTGTAATTTTTTTTTCTTTGTGAAATGAATGCATGTAAACTTTTTTAATTAAGGCAATTTATATTAATAATTTCAGTTCTTATTCCTCATATGTTTTTCATACAAATATAATTCATCAATATTATGTTAAGAAGAAAACTAAAATTTATGTCATGTCAAAAAAACCCTTTAAAACAGTTAAATTTTTAAATGATTTTTTTTAAATTTTCTTGTACAATTAAAATACTTGCTAAAATTTATCATTTATGAAAATCTAAGGGTTTAAAAAATAAAAAAATGCGATCATTTTAAAGAAAAAAAAGTCTTTAAGTGGTCTTTTAAATTTATTTAAGCATATTATGATAAATTTTTTTTTCAGAATTATAACTTTAAAATGGTTTTTTTCAGTTTGTGTTTTTTTCGATACATTAGTGCATTCATAATGCTGCTCCTTCCATAATTGTTTACCAATTATTTCCATTTTTTTCCTGTTTGTTATGCATTAAGCATGTAACAAAATTAGGGATCCACTCTGTTGTAAGCTGAATACTTTTTTTTTTTAAAAAATTAAAATGTAAGAGATATTGGCTTTTTCATTGATTTTTAGCATGCATTTCAACATTTTCTTTTTTCTCAAAAACGAATTAAGTTATTGTAAAATAGATTCTTAAAGTTTTGTTTGTAACATCCATAAGAATATTACAAAAAAATTTCAGGTCAAAAAGATAATAAATACAAAAGCAGTAAAATTTAAAAATTTTCCAATTTTTCTTCAAAAAAATTAAAAATTTTAAAATTGTGTGAATAATGTGTGAAAACTTTAATATCGTATCATTTTCTTGATTAGAAACATATGAAATGCTAAAATATAATTTTTAAATTTAATTTTAATGTTTCAAAGGGTTCATGCCAAACTTATTTTCAACTTCGTCATTTTGGTTTTTTTTTTCGATGTTCGCTACCGCTACTAACTCGAGCATATTTGTATGAATAGTGACTCTAAGCCAATAAGATCGTGCTATTATTTTGCTTTTTTCCCTCTTTTTTTATTTCGTGAATGATCAACATTTTTGGTTTGGTTATTTTAGCACTTAAACAACATTATTGGCTCGATGAAACAATGTTAATAAATACTCACTCACATTCCCTGAAAATTTAAAAAAAAATATCTTATGTCCAAAAATTTAATTAATTTGATTTATTTCAGAAAAAAGTTATTCTCTCAACTTATTTCTCATTAAAACTCTTAATTCATTCTACAGTAAAAAAAAAAATTCTCTCTGAATTGTTCAAATTGTTAAATAATGGGTGGATTTTTGAAATGATAACTTCTTTAGGCACGTTTTGCTGGAGAGTGAACTTGAATTATGCGTTTTAAAAAGCCAAACATTGTTACGCTCTGGTTTGTAACGCTCTTAATAATGGTAACAATACTACTCGTAGCAATACTACCACTGAATCATTTGGATTTAATGAGTCATGTATCGGAAAAATTTGTGCCATGAAATGTAGAGCAGAAAATAGACAAATAATTCTAATGGTTACTATTTATATTTCACCCAATCAAAGTATAGAGAAAATGATCGAATTCATTGACAAAAAATTAGTTGAATACACTGAAGTCGGATCAACTCTTCTGAATAAATTTTCTATTATTTTAAGTGGGGATTTTAATGAAAATTTTTC
This sequence comes from Trichonephila clavipes, assembly GCA_019973935.1. Taxonomy (NCBI): domain Eukaryota; kingdom Metazoa; phylum Arthropoda; class Arachnida; order Araneae; family Nephilidae; genus Trichonephila; species Trichonephila clavipes. Next base: position 596,270 of record BMAU01020961.1, read on the forward strand.
AAAAGACAAATCAAATCCTTGAGTAGATTTTTTTTAACAATCCGAAATTCAATTTAATTATGTCAAATGATTTAAATGAAAGTCTGACAAAGTATGGAACAAAGCGTGCGCACTTTCTTTAGATAGTTAAATAATTTTGGAACTAAAGTATTTATAACCTACTTCAGCTACCATAAACCTATTATTTCCTTCTTAGAGTACAATTAATTCACAAATATGATTGTATGTTTCGCAAAAAATATTACTTTATGTGTGTACAGACATTTGAATAAATAATTTTATGTGAAAATACTAATATCCCTTGTTTCTTGTTCACCTAACTAATCCCTGAAATAACATTACAAAATTTTAAGTTATCACTTCGATCGTGTGGTCATAAGCACACACACTTTTATATTTGTTAATCTCTCCGATATTATGGTATGTATGCAAAAAATATCTCCTTTTCTTTTTCTTAACTAAATCACCAATACAAAGAAAAATAACATAACGTAGTTTTCTGTTGTGATTTTTTTTTCCTGTTAAATGCTTATGAATTAAATATAAACTACAAATATATCTATTGTATGTGTTCTCTCAATTAAGCTGTTTAATGGGAGGGCAAAGGCAACGTCTACACGCTTCAACTAAATAAATAGTTCAGTCGTAGGAGAATCAGTTGTATGCGCATTGTATTGTGTGAGAAACATTTTAAAAAAGCTCCACTGAGAATGTAGGGTTTGTGGAGTGTTGATTACGAAACTGTGTGTGTGGTTTCAGGGAAACCAGTTAACCGGAAAACCGACCCAATTTAGAAACCTTTTTAAATGACATGGGAAAACAGAGCTTCATCTTACACATTGTCAGCTCTAAAGCGAAACTCTGGATGCGCGCGCTATACTACTCGTATTGTATGCTAATGTAAGCAAATAACAGTTGAGTGTTTACCAATCTATCAAAATAAAAATCCATCGCATTTACACTCCACTAGCCTTTACTATTGTTCAGTAGTGAGCTCTGATTGGGGAATTGATAGTTTTGTAAATTCAAGCTTTTATATAGTTTTCAATTAACATATTTATGCGGAAGTGACTAACAGGGGAGTACTTTAGAAAATCAATTTCTCAACTGCCCACCAGATGTAAATTTATTTCATTTTTAACTACCTATATTACACCAAGGGCAGTCATTTTTTAAAGAGTGACGCCTGTCGTTAGTCGTAGCTTTGAGCACCATACAGGTGACAGAACAATTTAGTTCAGTTTTCACCCCAATTTTGAGGGAGAAAACCCTGGGGGTGGTCAGGGGCCACATCCCCCTTACACCAACCTCACGAGAGGACTTCCGGCTCGAAGGCTGTTTAAAGTACCCCCATGTCGTGAAGGCACTATGCATTTACATTCATGTCTTCTCCGAGATTCGAACATAGTCCCAACGGCACAGCAGTCAGCGTCACTAACCACTAAAACGGATGGGCGACACGGTCATGGTTATTTTACTCAATGTGATTATTTTAGGGAAAGAAATGGTCAAATAAAAAATTATTCTAGATAATTTAGTCCCCACGGTACCCTAGTGGTCATAGTCGTAGATTCAAACCCTAGTGACACTGAAGTCCCGCCGTAGGGATGTCCATCAAATCTGTCGTGGCTCAAAGTCCATCCATTGGCGTGGTAGATTGGAAAGAGGCTCCCAGAGGGGTTCCCTGCTCAGATGTTGTCCTCGTCACTTGAACGTGGCTCAATATTACCGGTGTAACTTTAACAAACACTCACTCACTGATATACACTCATTGCCATAAAAATTTGCTCACCAAAGAATAATTGTTAGAATAAAACGAAATTTTACATACGAAAGTAAAACGTTGATGTAAGTCATGGGTGGGCAGACTTTTCCAGGGTACTAGCTACTTCTAACTTTTTCGAGTTGTAGCGGTCCACAAGATGTCAGTGTCACCCACAAGGGAGGAGGTGTTCACGAGTCCAGAACCCTCCCATAGCCCTTGATTTTTTTTCCCTATTGATTATAATCCCATGTTTGTTTTTTGTTCTTAAAATTTAATTAAACATTTGTCATTAATTTTTATTAATTAATGCTAATTATTTTTGCAATAATTTATTCTTTTATTCCCGATAATCTACATAATCATAAAAATATGTTTGGCTGCGTAGTGTGTTATGATACGACTGGGGTGGACATTCGACACTGTACCCCTCTCCCATCCTTGAAACATTCTTGTGTGTGCCTCTACCTAGTGTCATTGGTGTGATGAGCGAAAAAAAAAGTCTATAGTATGTAGCAAAACTTAATAATAAATACGGAGAATATGGACTTACCTATATATATATAACTGCAATAAAATAAATTTACTTTTAAGAGCGCATTTAAATGAAAACGCAAGATACAAATATAATAATAATAAACAAATTTAAAAATATCATATATAATGCATTTGTTACAAAACAATTCAAAATAAATTTTTAAAAATAAAACATTTTCATCTAAAGTTAGTGCTTATAGTCACTGGAAGACTTATTCTGCACACTGTCAGCCAATCTTGAATATTTCGGTTTATAATTACTAACTGCTAATATTCAGGCGGTTACCCCAAAATGTCTTGGCGGTCCACCAGTTGACCGCGATCGACTTAATACTCATTCCTAATGTAAGTGATTTCAAAATCAAAGCAAAAGGATCATTTATTGCAGAAAAATTTTAAAAAAAGAATGGATATTGTGTACCTCGTAATACCTCGTGTTGGGACACCTCTAGCATGAATGCATGATGCGATACGATCGGGCATTAAGGCATGCAAGTCCAATTGGATGTCCTGCGTGGGGATGACGATTTGAGATCGATTAATCAAAAAATTGATTTATCAGGCCAAAGGAAAATCGATTCTTTAAATTAATATGTAGCATTGAATCGATTCTGTGAATCGATATTTCATCCTAGAAAATCGACATTCGATTTTTCCTGTATTGGTAAAAATCACAAAATTATTTACAATTAGTTGTATGTTTTATCATTAAAATCCGTTATATTACGATGTTGGTGGTTAAAGGGTTAATTTTACTGGCAAAAACGATAAAAAAACTCTATTTATCACCACGTTCACTCAATAGCCATGTGGGATCATCTGTTCATACGTGGGATCGTCTGTTCCTTGTGAGCGCCTTTTTTCGATTGCCGGCAACAGCGCAAGTGATGAGCGGAACACACAGCTTTAGATCTCAGTAGACTTGACAGACTGTTGTTTTTTAAAAAGCTTAGATACTAAGCATTGGGGAACTATGATCTATATTTTCTAAAATTTTTAATGTTATAAATACATATAGAAAATAAATGTAAAAGATCGATGTTTTAGAAATTGATCTTTTAGACCTCGATTTTTTTTGTGAATCGATTCATCAGGTTACGATTCGAATCGATTTAAAAATCGATCTCTTTCGGCAAGAATAGCCATCCCTAGTCCAGCGACATCTCTCCACATTTGATATTAACACAACTTTAATTCGACCCAACACGTGGCTGCCCGTCTTAAATTATCGATTGGTAAGCAGTATAGTGTGAATTCCTTAAAATGAAAGAAAAAACGAATTTTAACTAAAAGATAGTTTAGCTGTGTAAGAGAATTAAAATTTGTTAAAATGATCAACAGCAACATCAAATTTCCCATCGATAATAAAAGTCCGACTGAACCACCAGTCAGAAAACCGAATATATTTCCCATCTAAATAGATCAGGCGGTG